>CM049839.1:2087214-2599978 GCA_027422415.1 Schizothorax lantsangensis | reverse complement strand
TTGAACATATTTTACTTACAAAATTAATACTATTAGAGATCAATTGTAACCATGCAGCCGTCAGCTACAGTATCACATTCAAATAGTGCACTATAGATCCCCTGAGGAACAATTCCACTCATTCTCTTACTATAGGATAGGTAGGAAGAATTGTATAAACTTGTTAAATCATCTAACCAACAACATGTATGTTAGACCCTATTCCATCTAAACTACTAAAAGAGATGCAAGTTTGCTTCCAGAAGTCATAGATCCTCTTTTGGCTATTATTCATTCGTCATTGTCATTAGATTAGGTAATGTCCCCAAAAACTTTAAATTGGCTGTTATTAAGCTCTCATTAAAAAACCACAACTTGACCCCAAAGATCTAGTTAATTACAGACCGATCTCGAATCTCCCTTTCTGTCAAAGATACTAGAGAAGGTTGTATCCTCACAATTATATTCCTTCTTAGAGAAAAATTATTTCTGTGAGGATTTACAGTCAGGATTTAGAGATAGTACTGAGACTGCTCTCATTAGAGTGACAAATGACCTGCTCTTATCATCTGATCGTGGTTGTATCTCTCTATTAGTGCTACTGGATCTTAGCGCTGGGTTCGACGCTATCGATCACAACATTCTTTTGAATAGACTAGAAAACTTTGTTGGCATTAGTGGAAGTGCATTAGCATGGTTCAAATCGTACTTATCTGACCGCCATCAATTCGTAGCAGTGAATGAAGAGGTATCATATCGATCACAAGTGCAGTATGGAGTACCTCAAGTCTCAGTACTAGGGCCGTTACTTTTCACGCTTTATATGTTACCCTTGGGAAATATCAATAGGAAACATGGGGTTAGCTTTCACTGTTATGCTGATGATACTCAGCTCTATATTTCTTCACAGCCTGGTGAAACACACCAAATTGAGAAACTTATGGAATGCGTAGTCGATATAAAAAACTGGATGACGAGTAATTTCTTACTGCTAAATTCTGAAAAAACAGAGGTGTTAATTATCGGACCTAAAAACCCACAAGTAATAACCTAGAACACTGTCTAACACTTGATGGCTGCTCTGTCAATTCTTCGTCATCAGTCAGGAACCTAGGTGTGCTATTTGATAGCAATCTCTCCTTTGACAGCCACATTTCTAGCATTTGTAAAACTGCATTTTTTCATCTTAAGAATATATCTAAACTGAGACCTATGCTCTCAATGTCAAATGCAGAAATATTAATTAATGCGTTTATGACCTCAAGGTTAGATTATTGTAATGCTTTATTTGGTGGTTGTTCTGCACGCTTAATAAACAAAACTACAGATGGTTCAAAATGCAGCAGCTAGAGTTCTTACTAGAACCAGAAAGTATGACCACATTAGCCCGGTTCTGTCGCACTGCACTGGCTCCCTACTAAACATCGAATAGATTTTAAAATATTGTTAATTACTTACAAAGCCCTGAATGGTTTAGCTCCTCAGTACTTGAGCGCGAGCTCTTATCGCATTATAGTCCTCCACGGCCCGCTGAGTTCTCAAAACTCTGGCCATTTGATAATACATAGAATATCAAAATCAACTGCAGGCGGCAGATCTTTTTCCTATTTAGCGCCCAAACTCTGGAACAATCTACCAAACACTGTTCGGGAGGCAGACACACTCTGTCAGTTTAAATCTAGATTAAAGACCCATCTCTTTAACCTGGTGTACACATAACACACTAATACACTTCTAATATTCAAATCCGTTAAAAGATTGTTAGGCTGCATTGATTAGGTCAACCGGAACCGGGAAACACTCCCCATAACACACAACGTACTTGTTACATCATAAGAAGATTGACATCTACGCTAATATTAGTCTGTTTCTTTCTTATTCCGAGGTCACTGCAGTCACCAGATCAGATGGTGGATCAGCACCTAGAGATGACCTCTACAGCCCTGAACGTCAGCGGAGACCAGGACACCTAGATGAGCCCCAGAGACAGATCCCCAGTGAGGACTCCGTCACCTAGACAGCCATCAGGAAAAGACCACTGGAACCAGTTGATGAGCCCTTACAATCTGACTTTGCAGCAGTTGGAATTGAACTGCTGTGTCGTCTGGCCAGAGGAGAAATGGCCCCCCAACTGAGCCTGGTTTCTCCCAAGGTTTTATTCTCCGTTCTGTCACCAATAGAGTTTTGGTTCCTTGCCGCTGTCGCCTCTGGCTTGCTTAGTTGGGGACACTTCATTTTCAGCAATATCGTCGACTTGATTGAACAGAAACTTTTTGAACTGAACTGAGCTGGACGATGCCATCACTGAATTCAATAATGAAATGCCTTTAACTGAAAATTGAGTGTTTAATCTTGTCATTTTACATTATTGACTCACTATTTTCCTATTTTAATATTGTGCAGTTGCTTTGACACAATTTGTATTGTTTAAAAGCGCTATATAAATAAAGGTGACTTGACTTGACTTGACCAACTGAGGAAAAAAAACATTACATAAATCGCGCTACCAATGGTGATTAAATCTAAAGATTGGTTAGCTCATATCACATCAAACCATGAAAATTATTATTATTGTTATACTTTATTCTCAAATTAACAAAATCAGCATTACGTGACAATGAGTATAGTGTGTATTAACATGTAGATTTCAATTTCTGTACAGTTTAATGTAATTGTCATACCATTCGAATTTCATATTAAGAAAATCTTTTAACCCAAAAAGCAAACTATGCTCCCTTCAAACTGGTCTTCTTTAAAATACAAATCTTGTGTAAACTCGGGCTATCTGTAATCAGAAGCACATTTAAAGCTGGAATATAATTTAATTTCATTCACATGTGTTTCATAAACACATAATACTTTCTGGATTACAATCCGCCATCAGAATGATACGTTTAATTTTTCTAGCTGCTGTGAGAAAAGGCTATAAACGATCCTCCACCTGCAGGATCCTCACATGTGATAGCCTACTAGCCGGGAAAACTTCTTTATGTTTACAGACGTGACGTAATGATGCAGTGCCATGCTCGAATTTCCCACGAAAACTTAACTGCACCACTCAAATTAGAAAACATTATTATAAGCTAACCATTGTGAATCGGGCTAAAGCAAGGCACTAGTTTTGAACACTGGCTGGTCATGTACTTGCTCAAATATTGATTTCGGATCATTTTTAACCAAAAAAAGTTACGGACTGCAGCTTTAAACTTAAATCAGTAGCTGTGCCATATCGTCATGGAATCCCTGATGCCAGCCCAGGCCTGTTTGTTTGGGGGTACTAGATGGTGCTAAATACCCTCAAATGAATGCACAAGCAATTAAAGATCTGGCAAACTTTCAATGTGTTTTTTCGGCATTGAGCAATGTAGCCAATCACAGACATATCTGTTGATTGCTTCAACGCAATGGCCAATCAGAAACATTGTAGTTTTTCAGAATTCACTCACCGCTGAAAGCACCAGAGTTTGCACGCTTGTGAATCATCTCATGACAAACTAAATGCAGACTCAATGTAAATAATAGATTAATTGTGTAGTTTAGAGAGCTTGATTATAACGGAACTTTGTGAGATTGCGACCCTGATAGCACATGTACATCTCGGAGACATCTATTCGACGTCTGCATTTGCATCTGCAAGACGCATTTTTTTGAGTGTTTGCTCATCTGCAATACGTCTATAAGATGTTTCCTTTTAGATGTCAATTAGACGTCTATAGATGTCCTTATGTTTATGATTTAGAATGTATGTAAAACTAACATCTGAAAGACATCTGTCAGTTGTTTGTAGACAGCAGATGCTTTCCAGATCAAGAGATCTTTAACAGACATCTTGCAGACATAGTACGTGTGCTATCTGGAGATGAACATTGATGAGTGATGATTTGATAAAGGGAGTGTGCTTTGTGTGCTTTCCAGGCTATAGTCCATTCAGAATTTGTATGAAACTTTTGTTTATGGGCACATACATGCTGTAAAGTTTCGGGAATGATGCTAGATTCTTTCTAGAAATATCAGTGATAAGCAATGGATGGGACAAAAATGCCTCTGACAGAAGGTGGCGCTATGACAGTTATAGTGCAATCACAGATTCTATAGCGAGAGCGAGAGCACGCCCATCAACGTGCTTTATTCAGGTTACGGAAGTTATCGGCAGCGCTGCACAAGACTTGCTCGAGAAGAATGCCTCCAAAGAAGTGTGTTTTTGGTTGTGAGGGAAAGATAACCTTGTTTGTTCCCATCATGTTTTATACACAAGGCCAGTTCGACGCTGGATTTGCACATCATTTGAGTGCTCGTCACTCATTAGCTCCGCCCATGGCGTGCCTCCAGGAGCTCGGCTGTTTTCGGAGAGAATCAGATGTATCTTTCTTTTAAATCTGATACAACTAAAGACTCTTCAGAGATATCAAGGATGCAATACTACTCTATAGGTACTCAAGATTAACATGAGATTGGCCGAAACTGTGGGTGTTATGTCCCATTTACAAATGGCACCCCAACGGCTGTGATTTTGGCAATATTTACATGTAAAATAATAGATGCAACAGAATATCTATTTTAACTGAATGTGCTGGCACACTACTCCTCTCAGCCACTCACTGAACAGAGCAGACGCACAGAGAGTTGTGTGTGCAGCGAAACAAGGCTTCGTGCTCGTAAGTAAATCAGACTTAACAAGATCTGTCCAAGACAGAACAGTCCTTAGCTGTCGCGGGGGGAAGTAGGAAGTAGTGTGAAGTAGGAAGCGGGGCCCCATCGGTCCATTCACGATCGTTTTCGTGTCGCACTCAAAGTTGCTAGATCTAAATCTAGTGACAAAGTTGCTGTACATGCATGAATCAGTGGGCGGGGCTAAAGAGGCAATGATGTAGAAGTAGGCACTGATCTTCATCTGCAGAGGCAGTCTTTCGTCGCACTATGATGTCATAATGTGACAAATTCCAGTTTGGTTTCATTAAAGTTGTTTTTGAACTAATGAGAAAGTTTCGAGTTATGAAACTTACAGGATGCTTTTATTGTATGTTGACGTGTTATATGTCAAAAGTTCATGACCGTTTTAAAGTTTAGTATATTTGTCATTTCAAAATACATAAAATATTTTATATCAGTCAGGTATATGTACCCCTCCCCCCAACCCTAACTTTCATACATGCGATCTGCAGCTACGACTCCAACTAGCGTTGGATAAGCAAATTTCCTGCATTAATAAAGAATAAGATAAGATAAGTATGTCATGGTCGATTCTGCTTGTTGATTAAAGTTAAAATGGAACATCATTCAGAATTGCCTTCAAATAACATGAAATAATAAAAGAGCACTGCCAACAACCCTAAAAAAATCATAATGCTTGCTAACGCTGTGTACAGGGAGACCAGAGTTTGTTGTTTTTTGATGGATGTCATGGAGAAGAGACTTCATTCATTGAATAAACCACTTTTGTGAGGAAATAGCTTATCATTTAATGAATCAACAGCTGTCCACTGATCTTAAACAACATTTCTGTTTTGTGTAGATTTCACTATGATAATGTTACTTTATAAGTGAAGGGAGTGCATTTACAATCCCTCTTCTTGTATTACATAATGAAATGGAAATCATAGTTTTCTTAAAACCAGTATATCACTTCCAGTATTAATGTCTGTATTTGGTGTCTGAGGGACTGACTGTGTCAGAAATGCAGTAAGAGTGTTTACTCATTTAGCCCGGCTTCCAGAGAATATGTACTTGTTTTGTAATTAATTAATTTGCACATAAGATCAAATTAACCAAGAGTCATCATAGCTGTGTAAGGCATGTAAAGACAACCATGTCCAGGTCATGAAGGTCAATAGTGCAAATGTGTATCCAGTATCAATGCCCTGTAAGATGTTAAGTGTGTGAATGTGTGAGTGTGTGTGTGTGTGTGTGTGTGTGTGTGTGTGTGTGTGTGTGTGTGTGTGTGTGTGTTGTGAATGTGTGAGTGTGTGTGTGTGTGTGTGTGTGTGTGTGTGTGTGTGTGTAGAGAGAGTGAGTGAGTGAGTGTTGTGTGTGTGCGTGTTTTTATGAAAAATGAGGACATACATTTGTATAATGACACAGGTATGACAGGTATTACAAGGAGAAGGTGACTTTTCAGGACATTACCCCATGTCGCCACTTTTCAAACACTTATGAATCTGAAATATTGAAAATCTGAAATAACACAAAGTCTCCTGTAAGGGGTAGGGTTGGGTGTAGGGTTGGAGTAGGGCAATAGCACATACAGTTAGTACAGTATAAAAACCATTATGCCTATGGGGTGTCCCCACTTTTCACAAAAACAAACGTGTGTGTGTGTAATTTTCTAGATTCACCTTGTGTAAGAGTATTACTTTCTTTTAATGAAATGTTATAACACTAACTTCTCTCAAGTACAAAACAATTATTCACTATATGGGATTTTATATAATTTAGGTCCAATTTATCTTATTTATTAGTACTTTTCCCACAATGTTTTGGTTAAGCAAATTCACAAACTTTTGAAGCTTCACTACAGTAAAAATACATCAATAAAGAACCTTTATTAGTATTATAAATGTTATGTAATCCTCTTATTGTTTACCTCCTTTGACTCTCATCACACAATCATGTGAAGAGTAATGGTTCTATAGAGCAAATAATGGTAAATGACAAACACTTACCCTCTGAAAGCAGGTCTTCAGTTGAATCAGTTTGATTCAGTTTCTCTCATCTGCCTTCCTAAATAGTCAAAGTAAACCCACTCTCTACCCAATCAGAAAACAGAGGCAGAACTTCTTGCTAATTAATTATGTAAAACAGGAGGAGCTCGGTAGAGTTTATATACTGATGTCTACACAGTAAAGCTTCACAATAAACTCCTCTGATATTCTGAAGAGTTTGAAGAAGAAATCATCATCAGCGCTACAGCACCACAATGAGTAAGTTATGAATGTTATGTCTATATCAGTTATAACAAGAAATGTTTCATGCTGAGTGTTACATGTTGTTATAAATGTCAACAGGTCAAAACAGCATTCGTATTGTTCTGGTGGGTAAAACAGGAGCTGGCAAGAGTGCCACAGGAAACACCATTATCGGTGAGAAGATGTTCAATTCAGAAGCAAGAGCTACATCAGTCACTGTACAGTGCAAATCTGTAAGACAGATGATAAATGGCAGAGAGGTGCTTGTTGTGGACACTCCTGGTCTATATGACACAAACCTGTCTAATGAAGAAGTGATAAAAGAGATCGTTAAATGCATCACTCTTGCAGCTCCAGGTCCTCATGTCTTTCTTCTCGTCCTTTCCATCGGGCGCTTCACTGAAGAGGAAAAAAACACAGTTGAACTCATCCAGAAAGTCTTTGGCACTGATGCAAACAAACACATGATAGTCTTGTTCACCAGGGAAGATGATCTTGAAGACAGGACGATTGAACAATACATTGTTGAAGATACACAGCTAAATCGAGTGATTAATGCATGTGAGGGGAAATACCATGCATTTAACAACAGAGAGAAGGACCGTACACAAGTTGATCAGCTCATGAGGAAGATTGAAGTCATGATGGAACACAATCAAAACAGCTACTACAACTACCACCTGTTTCTATTGGCCAATGAGCTCAACAATACCAAGAAAACTGTGGAGGAAAAAAAGCAAATAATTGATGAACTAGAAAATAAAGTAAAAACAAAGCAAAAAGAAGTAGACAGTTCATATTGTACCATAGCATAAGCTTGAGGATGTGACTGATGTCAGCATAACAGAGCACCAGGAAACGTAACAACAACCAAAGTAGAAATATAATCAAATCATTTACTGTATATGTTTTTATAATATTTATATGTTTTTCTTTCTGCTTATAAAGTAATGGTCAATGATTTGGTTCTTCTGTGGATTTAAGCTCAGTCGCTTCTGTCTCTTCATGTTATCCTACACTGACCTGATAAGGACAGCTGATTTCTGGGTGGACATTACCATCTTTTGTAGGATTTTTTCCTCGAAAAATGCTCACTGTGTTATGTGTATTAAGTTTTATGTTCTTGCATTAGTTCTTTACACATTAACCATTGTCCTTTTAGTTGCCAATCCAATATATATATTATTATTATTAATTTTGGGGCCTACTAAACTATTAATGTGTTTCTTGTACAATGTAATCAGAAAATAAAACTTGACATCTGGGTTTTGCATCACTCTTTCTTGACTCAATTCTTAGGCCTTTTATTCTACTTTACACTTAAAGTAGAATAAACACCTAAAACACATTTCTACACATAATAACATTTCATAAACATTGAAACAAAACTGCAAACTCAGCTGTCGGAACCTCAAACTGATCTTAAAAGACAAAATCAAACACTATGTTGAAGCAATTTTTGCTGTCATTACAAAGAAGCTTCACAAAACGAAAACAAAGAAAATTAAGTGAAAAGAAGAAAAAAAACTAAAATGTGTACATTTTATAGAAAATATAATTACAGTTACCATATATTTTTTTATAATTTTTTTTATAGTATAGTTAGTTTTTTTCCCCTTTTCTTTTTACAGGCTCTGTTTGAAGGAAGGTGTCATTGAGCGCTAAAGCTGATGAATTGAGCTTTTAAACAGTATTGAATACCATGAGACCTTGCTGTTAGGTTTATGTTCTGTTTTAGTATCTTCTATTTGTTTTACAGTCACAACAAAAACCCAGACATTCTTTACAACTGTGGTGAAACATTTTTTAAAAATCTTAAAAAGAAACTTTTGTTCATTAGCAGCGCAGAAAGAACGTCTCGGTTACGCATGTAACCCTCGTTCCCTGAAGGAGGGAAAGGAGACGTCACATCGGATGACCGACGAAATTGGGATCTTGCCAGAGAGACCTATCCACTTCGAGTGTAACTAAACGAGCCAATAGACATTGGCATGCGATCATTGCATCCAGCTGCCGCTGATCACCGCGTGAGTATAAGAGGCAGCAGGTGTACTGCATTAATTCATGCTTTCGCTGAGGAGCCGAGCCGGTGACCCGGCAGCTCAGCGGTGGTACAGTGACTGTGGCGACGGGCCGTGACGTCTCCGTTCCCTCCTTCAGGGAACGAGGGTTACATACGTAACCGAGACGTTCCCTTTCAGTCGGTCACGTCGGATGACCGACGAAATTGGGATCCCTACCAAAGCGCCACAGGAGCTGCCCCTTCCAGTGCCCTGTGTAGGCCTCCTGATCCTTCCTATAAGGCAGACGATAGGACCGGGCTCTACACAGAGAAGATCAACTACTGTTGTTCCTTGAGCAACCCAAACAGTAGGACTTGGATAACACTGGGAAGCGTGCCCTTCCGCTTGGAAGAGGCACACTGCGGAGTCACCTCCTCCCAGAGGGGGTAAAGTGACATTACTCATGTGAAGTAACCCCGTAGGGCCCTATACACATGGAAGTCTCGGAGATGGCTTAGGCTGCATCATTAGAGATGGCAGAACGTGGTCTGCCGGGGAAAACACGGCTCTAATAAGCATACCGTGGAATACACATATGGGATCCCAGCAGGGTCACTCATATGGGCACTAGCCTCACACCAGATTTCAAGAATTCATTGGCTGAAAAGGCCTGGCGCCGGATGCTCCACCACGTCTGGACGCCGGAGTGCTGGAGGACTCGACAGGGTTTACCTGGTTAAGGAACTCTCTGGAGAATTAGGCGTAAGGACGCCGCAAGCCAACTCTGAGCCGGGCCTCTCAGTGCCACTACCCGTTTGAGGTGAGAACACAGGAGGAAACCGGTTCGACACGTAGGCAATAAAACCTAGCGAACGTGTTGGAGTCGCCCAACCCGCAGCTCTACAGATGTCTGCTAGCGAGGCACCACGAGCCAGCGCCCAGGACGATGCGACACCCCTAGTGGAGTGAGCACGCACCCTGAGCGGGCAGGGCACACCTTGTGCTTCATAAGCCAAGGTGATGGCGTCCACTATCCAGTGGGCCATCCTCTGCTTGGAGACAGCATTCCCCTTCTGCTGCCCTCCGTAACAAACAAAGAGCTGTTCTGAGGTCCTGAAGCTCTGAGTTCTATCCACATACTGTCGCAATGCACGTACAGGACAGAGCAAAGCTAGGGCTGGGTCTGCCTCCTCCAGGGGCAGCGCTTGCAGGTTCACCACCTGGTCCCTGAAGGGAGTGTTAGGAACCTTGGGCACATAGCCGGGCCGGGGTCTCAGTGTTGCACTGAGTCACCGGCCCAAACTCAAGGCACGATTCGTCAACCGAAAATGCCTGCAGGTCCCCCACCCTCTTGATCGAGGCCAACGCAGTCAGGAGTAGGGTTTTCATAGAGGGAAACTTCAACTCGACTGACTGCAAAGGCTCAAAGGGGGCAATTTGTAGGGCTCTTAGCACCAATGCCAAATCCCAAGAGGGTAAGGAGGGAGGCCTAGGAGGATTTTACCTCCTAGCCCCCCTAAGAAACCTGACGACCAGATCGTGTTTCCCCACCGATCTCCCCTCTATGGGGTCGTGGTGGGCTGAAAAAGCAGCAACGTAAACTTTAAGGGTGGAGGGGGACAGCCTACGCTCCAACCCTTGCTGCAGGAAGGACAGCACGTCTCTGATCGAACATCTCCGGGGGTCCTCACGGTGAGAGGAACACCATTCAACGAACAGGTTCCACTTCAGCGCATAGGCCTGTCTTGTGGACGGTGCTCGTGCTGAATCAATAGTGAGAGCTACCTCCTGGGGCAGGTCACCTAGAACCTCCGTGTCCCGTCCAGGGACCACACATGGAGTTTCCACAAGTCTGGACGCGGGTGCCAGAGGGTGCCCCGTCTCTGAAAAAGCAGATCCTTCCTCAGAGGAATCGGCCAGGGGGGGGCTGTCGCGAGGAGCATGAGTTCTGGGAACCAGGTCCTGTTGGGCCAATATGGAGCCACTAACAAGACCTGCTCCTCGTCCTCCCTGATCTTGCACAGTGTCTGTGCTAGTAGGCTCACTGGGGAAAACACATACTTGCGCAGGCCCTGGGGCCAGCTGTGTGCCAGTGCATCTGTGCCGAGCGTTGCCTCGGTTAAGGTGTAGAACCACTGGCAGTGGGTGGTTTCTGGAGATGCAACCAGGTCTACCTGAGCAGCTCCGAACCAACTCCAATCAGCTGGACCTCCTGGGGATGGAGTCTCCACTCCCCAGGAAGTGCTGCTCGAGACAGCTCGTCGGCCGCCTGGTTGAACACTCCTGGGATGTGGATGGCACGAAGGGACCTCAGATGCTTCTGACTCCAGAGGAGGAGGTGGCGGGCGAGTTGCGACATGCGACGGGAGCGTAAACCGCCTTGCCGGTTGATATACGCAACGGTCGCAGTGTTGTCCGTATGGACCAGAACGTCCTTGCCTTGAAGGCGCCCTCTGAGGCGGCTTGGCTGGATACCTGCTCCAGGGGAACTCCTGCCCGAAGGAACGAGGGATCTGACCCAGGGCTGAAGGTTTTGCGGCAGGCCGGTGTAATCTGAACCCGGTGAGTACCGTGTTTCCATGCCCACCTCGGGACTCGGCCATGGAGCCAGTGCTGAAACGGTCTCATATGGAGCAGACCAGGCGGAACTTCGCCGCAGCTGCAGCCGTATGCCCCAGGAGCCTCTGAAAGAGTTTCAGTGGGACCGCCGTCCTGCCTGATAAAGTCTTGAGGCAGTTCAGCACCGACTGAGCACGTACCAGGTTGAGGCGTGCTGTCTGGTTGACCGAATCCAACTCCATGCTGAGAAAAGAGATCCTCTGCATTGGCACGAGTTTGCTCTTTCCCCAGTTGACCTGAAAACCCAACTGGCTGAGATGCCCGAGAGGCAGGATCTTGTACTGACATGCACGACCCTCGAACGCGAATGCAGGGATGCCCTGTGTCGCGGTAGGATTGAGTCATGAAAGCACATGTCCTTCAGGTCGATCGCTGCAAACCAATCTAGGGGACGGACGCACCCGAAAATGCGTTTCCGCGTCATCATCTTGAACGGCAGCTTGTGAAGTGCACGGTTCAATACTTGCAGATCCAAGATCGGTCGTAACCCACCGCTTCTCTTGGGCACAATGAAGTAAGGGCTGTAAAACCCCGACCTCATATCGGCTGGAGGGACCGGTTCTATCGCATCCTTCGCCAGCAGGACTGTGATTTCCACACACAGGACAGGGACATCGACAGCTTTCACTGAAGTGAAGTGGACACCCCTGAACTTGGGGGACGCCGGGCGAACTGAATTGCGTAGCCGAGTCTGATGGTCCGCAGGAGCCACCGAGACGGACCGGGGAGCGCTAACCAGGCTCCGAGACCCCGTGCCAGCGGAACCAACGGGCCACAGATGTACCCGCGGTGGGGTAGCGTGGTGGAACACAAGGACCTGGCCCGGGGCCTGTGACGGCCTGGCCTGTGACGGCAGGGGCGGGGTCTGGGTGTGTAGTGTAACACTCACCTGATTTCTCCTCGTGTGGAAGGAAACACAGGAACGGCTTGAGGCTTGTGACAGCCCGACGTGTGTTGACTTGAAGCGGGGACTGGAGTGCTACCGCCCTTACCTGGTTCCACGAATGGGCAGGAGGGTGCTCTTGGGCAACCACCTGCTGCCTGGCGAGAGAGGAGGGAAGCGATCCCGTGATGCACAGCTCGCAACTCTCCCCCTCTCGGGACCCAGAGACTGAGGAAACCGCTCTTAAATGAAGTTTTGGGTACCGCTGGCTTCTGGGCCAACGGCGGAACAAAAACAAGATACTCCACCCGGCCCTCCTCCGGGGGAGGGAGAGGTGCAGTCACCATCTCCCAATGAGCAGTCTCCTCCCTCTCTGGGTCGCCCGTCTCAGGGCCTCTTGCACTTGCGCTTGCCGCCAGGTTTGGCGGGGGCCTGGACGGGTTGGGCGTCCTGCCTGTGACCGGCTCCACGACGCTGCCTGGTGAAAGGCTGCTGCGGCAGCATGGGAGCGAAGGCGGACGCAGGGGGCGCCCACGGCGACGAGCAAGCTGAGGGCTGCAGCCAGGGTGGAAGCAGCAGGTTTCCTCCGGCGCATGATGTGTCTGAATGCCTCAGTCTGCTTCTGTGCTGCTGAGAACTACTGGGCAAGCTCTCGACAGCGTCGCCGAAGAGGCTGGTCTGTGACACGGGAGCATTCAGGAACTGTACCTTCTCCTGCTCCTTCATGTCAGCGAGACACAGCCAGAGATGGCGCTCCTGGACCACTAGCGTGGACATCGCCTGACCCAGAGACTGTGCAGTCCCCTTCGTCGCTCGCAGCGCGAGGTCCGTCGCAGCACGCAGCTCATGTAGAACCGCCAGGTCGTGACCACCCTCGTGCAGGTCTCTCAGGGCTTTGGCCTGGTGGACCTGCAGTAACGCCATGGCGTGGAGGGCAGAAGCCGCCTCCCCACAGGCTCTATAAGCACTGCCAGTTAGACCTGACTAATACCTACAGGCCCGTGAGGGGAGACACGGGTCACCCCGCAGGGTGGTAGTGGCTGTTGGACAAGCGGCTCCACCGTCGAGGGTGGTGAGGGGGGAGGAGCTACAAGATTTGTTTAGGGCAGTGAAAGGTGCCTTCCACAATCTTGTGAGCTCCTCATGCACTTCCGGGAAGAATGGCACCAGAGGGAGGCACTGAGAACCAGCGTGACCCCCACCGAGAAACCACTCGTCCAGCCTCAATGGATCGGAACGCGGTGGACTTTTTTTTTTTTTTCACACGAGCCCGACATTCTCGGCGGCCTGGGAAAACATAGCCGTCATCTCTGGGTCTGGCTCGGACAACGCTACCACACCCGAAGGGGGCAACGCAGCCGGGTCGTCATCCCCGGAGAGAGAGAGAGAGCCCTCCGATGCAGCAATCGACATCTGGTCGTCAGGGGAAGCACCGAAGGAAACGGGCGGTGTACCCCGTTCTGCAGAGGTCCCAGCCCGCTTCAACGGCAACCCCACCGGCTGCGGAGCGCTTGAGGGGTGAGGAATTCCTCTTGGGAGGCCCTCACCGTGACCTTCAATCACCTCTGACTCCACCGGATGCAGAGCCACCCCGGGTGCCAGGACGAACACTGAATCGCGGCAGAGGCAGAGGGACTCCGCCATGTTTGACACAGCGGAGTCTATACGCAACTCCGAGATGGTCATGTCCCCCTTTCTTTTTTTTTTTCTCTTTTGAAGAAGAACATGAACCATCCACGAAAGCTTCCTCAGCGTGCTGAATGCCCAGACACGTGAGGCAGCGATCGTGACCGTCCTGAGCACCTGGAAACGACCACACCCAGAAACGCACGGGTGATAAGACATCTTTAAAAAGACGCGATCACCCGTGATACTCTTTTAGAGAAATTGCTCTTTCAGAGAAATGCTCTTTTAGTGCTGAAGCATGCAGGGGAGCTGGCCACCGCACACTCCTGGTGTGACTGTCAGCAGGAAGATGATCTCCCGCACGACGTGACCACCGCTGCTGTGCCGTAACGCCCGCACTCGTTTGCCGAACACTCTCTGTGGAAGGGGAGAGCAGTAGCTTCAACCACTACCGCTCGGCTCCGAAGCGAAAGGATGAATTAATGCGGTGCACCTGCTGCCTCTTATACTCACGCGGTGATCAGCGGCAGCTGGATGCAATGATCGCATGCCAATGTCCATTGGCTCGTTTAGTTACACTCGAAGTGGATAGGTCTCTCTGGCGAGATCCCAATTTCGTCTGTCATCCGACGTGACCGACTGAAAGGGAACCAGTCTGTCTGCTTGACAGCATATAAAACAAGAATATACACATTTTGAAATCAATTGTACAAATTCAGAAAGGGTTAGGTTACAGTATTTATAACAATAAGCTGTACACAAAAACAGTAATAGTCTATGAAATGCCACAATGTAAATAGCAATGTAAAAGTGCGTTTGCAAGAGCATCAGACAATGATTACTGAGTTACAGAGACCCTCGCATATATAGGGTGGGACCCAGAACAAAACAAGAGAACAATAACACTTATGAACAAGTATAGCACTCTTAAGTGAAGGTCATGATAATACAGTAGTAATGACTCAAGTGTTACCAAATCCATCAGAAGGAATTACTATACATAACTTTACAAAAACCTCAAAACTTTACATTGACTTCAGTCATTACTAGAGAGTCATAATGGCATCTGTTCTCTCAGTTAAGTTTTTTTTTTTTCAGTTCTTGAGCCAATCTGAGTCAACACTGAACTGACTTTGCTGAATAAATATTCCTATTTTCTTTTTATAATAAAAGTGACTTGACTTGACTGTCAGGGTTCTGTTGTGTGTGTCATGTGTTCCCACCTCTTGTGTCCATATTTGGTTTGTTTCCTGTCCTTGTTTAATGTCATTATTAGTTAATTCATGTCCAGCCGTGTTTGTCTAGTTATCTATGATTTACCTGTGTATTTATAGTCCTGTCTGTTCAGTTTGATTTCGTCTGGTCTACCCGTTACTTCCCGGTGTATCCTGTCTCTCTGTCCTGCCTTGATGTCCTCATTAAATATTATTATTTGAGTTTAAATCCTCATCTGCGTGTTCCTGTTCCTCCCTCGTGTGTGCACCGTGACAGAAGACCAGACCTAACCGTAAGCGGCGCCCATTCACCCCGTTTTGTTTTTCGTTTTCAAAAGTCTTTTGTTTTGTTCTTATGTTCTGTCTGTCTCGCGGCAAGGAAGTCGCCGCTCGTCATCCCGCTCTAGCCCGCGGATGATGCGTGGGAGTTCGGCGGGACCGCCTCGAGTGCCGCGAGTCCTCTGGTCGCGAGCTCTGTTCGGTCCGCCGGCTGGGGCTCTCCCAAGCCCGCCGGTGGGTTGCCTAGTTCCCGGGTTGCCGCTCCCCCAGGCGCGCCGTTCACGGGAGATCACGCCACCGGATCGCCGCTGACTCAATGCCCGCCGGCCCGCCTCTGACTCAATGCCCGCCGGATCGCCGCTGAATCATGCCCGCCGGATTGCCGCTGACTCAAGCCCACCGGATCGGCGCTGACTCATGCCCGCTGGCCGCCGCTAACCCTAGCCCCGTGGAGAGTCCACATGTCACGGCCAGGAGTGCCTTGTGTCTGTTTTGTTGTGCCCACAGGAACATTTTAAAGAACCATGTCTTGTCTTGTCCATGGAGACTCGTCTGGGGCAGGCGGCTCCTCTTGTTGTGGTCATGGAGGCCATTCAAGCCGCCTGCCCCCTTGTCGCTGAAATGGAGGCGGTCGCTGAGGGACCCTGTGAGGGCCCCTGACTCCTCGTCATGCCCAGAGGAAGCCTCAGCCTCCAAGCCAGCCCAGGAGGGCTTCTGGTTACTGTGGGATGTTCTGTCCTGTCTTGTCTTGTACTGTTCTGTGTGTCCAGCCCCGGAGGGCTCCTGATACCCCTAACTTCCCCAGGGAAATTTTTTTGGGGGGTAGAAGGGTTCCGGCTGGAGTGGCCTGGCCGAGGACGAGGCCACGGCCATGAATCACCACCTGCCATGGCCTCCTGAGCTCCCTGCACCGCCATGGCCTCCAGAGCTCCCAGCTCCGCCATGGTCTCCGTTGTCTGTTCCGCTCTGGAGGTCCCCGTCCTTTTTTTTTTTTTTTTTTTTTTTTTTTTTTTTTTTTAATATTAATTAATTAATTAAATTTTATATACCCTTTTACTTAACCACACTGTGACAGACAAGACCAGGGGACAGAGAAAACAAGAGAGAGAAAGAAGAAAGAAGATAGGAAAAAAAAAAAAAAAAAAAAAAAAAAAAAGGTTGTGGGGAAAGTCAACAAAGAAGGGGAAGAGAGAGAGAGAAAAAAGGAGAATGGGGGATAGAGAGAGAGAGGAGAAAAAACAAAAACAAAAAAACAGACAATTTGCTTCAATACCTGCTGACAAAAAGAGAAAACAACCGAAGACACAACATCAAAGAGACTGCAGCAACAACCAACATCTGTATAAATCACAATAAATTCTAAATGTTAAATGTTATTGAGCAGCACACATAACTAATATTACAAAATAAGTTTTGAAGCAACAGCAGATCAAGACAATGTGTGTCTGTGAGCACCTGTTTTTACACCAATGTGAATGCTTGAGTGTACACCTGTGTGTGTGAGCGCGCTTGTGTTCATAAGGTTCCTCCATGTAAATGTTTAATAGTGTGTGTGGGGAACAACAGCCCCATCCCGCAAGGCATGAAGCAGGCACGGAACAGACCCGGGCCCCAAACATCCGGAGGCCCCCCAGGGCACGAGACCCCCAGGAGAACCACCGCAGGGACAACCGCGGCCTCCACCCAAAAAAAGGGCAGAGGAGAGCCCGAAGGCGGGACCTCCGACAGCCACAGTGTAGGCGCCCCAGGGTGCCGTGGCGGCAAGCCCGCAGGCTCCACCGGCAGCCGACCACACCAGGGCGGACCAGGCCCTGGGCCTGGAGAACCAAAGGCCCCCCACCCCACAAACGGGGCCCAGCAAGGCCAGTAGGGCCAGGCCCCGCCAATCGACCGCCGAGAGCGGGCCGGCGCTCGCCCGAGCATCCTGCCCCGGCGCGAGAAATCACCAACGCACCGGCGGCATCCTCCACCGGCAGGGCATGGTGGTGGGGTGGGGGTCGACTAAGATGATGAGTGAGGCGGAGTCTAAGGCCCGACCTGACACATAGACGTAGACGACAAGCACACATATACACAAGCATATGTTCCCACCCTCATGCACGCAAACAAATATTCACACCTTCGCCCCACATGTAGACACACAAAAATGGACACAGTACCCACACTCACACTCCCCATATGCACTCTATACTCCTAGATCCAGGCACCACCACCCCAGAGGGTAGCCAGCGCCCGATCCCGGAGCTGAACCCCCTTCGCTCCGGCGTGGGGACAGGAAGACCACCCCGGTCCCCGCAGCAGCAGAGAAAATCAACAGCCCAGACCCCGACCGGGCGGCCAGCTCATCCTCACAGCCCCCGGCCCCAGACAGAGAACAGAGAACAGGGGTGTGAAAAAAAAAAAAAAAAAAAAAAAAAAAAAAGACCCCATGCTTCACCCCACCCGCTCAAATGTAGTGTTGGTGTGTGTTGTTCTAAGGTGCTTTAAAACAGGGGTGCTTTAAAACAGGGGAGGGGCACCCTCCACAAGCTTGTGTCAGCTCGTCCCCTCCCTAGAGCCCTCAATGTCTATGTGCAACTTAAAATTGAGAAGTGGGCACTGGCACCAGAGGGAAGGCTGAATGAACAGACCGCCCTGGAGGTCCCCGTCCTGTGTTCCTGTCCGTGTTTGTCCTGAGGGGCCTCCAGAGCGGAACTGTTACTGCGTGGGACACGCCTTCCGGGAGGGGGGAGTTATGTCAGGGTTCTGTTGTGTGTGTCATGTGTTCCCGCCTCTTGTGTCCATATTTGGTTTGTTTCCTGTCCTTGTTTAATGTCATTATTAGTTAATTCATGTCCAGCCGTGTTTGTCTAATTATCTATGATTTACCTGTGTATTTATAGTCCTGTCTGTTCAGTTTGATTTTGTCTGGTCTACTCGTTACTTCCCGGTGTATCCTGTCTCTCTGTCATGCCTCATTTAATGAGGACCTTGATGTCCTCATTAAATATTATCATTTGAGTTTATATCCTCGTCTGCGTGTTCCTGTTCCTCCCTCGTGTGTGCACCGTGACATTGACAGTGAAAAACACAAATGATGGTTTAACAGCAGACCGTGACTGTGGTTCTGTGGCAGAAGATGTTTTAATCACACTTTATTTTAAGGTCCAGTTCTCACTATTAACTATGACTTTTGCCTCAACAAACTTCTGATTTGCTGCTTATTAATAGTAAGATAGATGGTAAGTGTAGGTATGGGGTGGATTAAGGGATCTAAAATATGGTCATGGAGAATAAGCCATTAATATGTGCTTTATAAGTACAAACACACAGCCAATATGCAAGTAATATGCATGCTAATAAGCAACTTGTTGATGATGAGAATTGGTCCTTAACAAAAAGTTACCTGTTTCTTAATTTGACGATTATGAGATTCTGTTTGCACTAAAAAAGGCCTGAATGGCTTTGTACTATATTTTCTCATGTCTACAGTCATTAATATAGATTAGTAAATGTTGTTCTTGATCTTTGTCTGTATTGCTGTTTCTTGCCGTCTATACTTCTGTATAATAGTTTTACTCTGTCTATCTCTTCCACTCTTCTACTGTCCTTCTATTTTCTATTGTGTTCTGGTGCCTTCTTGTGGCAATACAGAAAAACAAAATGGCAAAAGACACCACAACATTTTGCCTGATGTGCTATATTCTGACAATCTTTACTTAATAAAGAGCTTAAAAGTTTGCATTATTATTTAAACTGTGACAATCTTTACTGCAATGAGAGCGTTTTACAACGAACAATCAACTGGTTTTACAAACAAACATATTTTGCTTTCATGTACTGACAATTGTATTAAATTATATTCATTAATATAGAGACATGAATGCTAATGGCTGGGGTTTCAAATGGTATTTGCATAACTTGTTTTGCTGATCAACATTAAAAGACAATAACTAAATGCAGGTCAATATGTATCTAATTGCAGAGTGTAGAGTAAGGTATGATGGAAGAGGCAGGACATGATAGTCATTACTCAACAATGCAATAAAGAGCGAATTCATGTTTCCACATTATGTGGAAATATCTTATTTTCACAAAGTGCACAGAAAATGCTTTCTAATACTACTAAAATATCAGGCTATGTTATGGGTCCCGGACATGGGACACATAAACAGATTAAAGTACCGACCACATCTACTGCTAAAACTCCCATCTTCTCCTTCTGTCACCTCATTGAGGCAGAAGTATCCAAACTTCTTCACTCCAGCCATCCTACAACATGTCCTCTAGACCCAATCCCCTCACACATTCTCCAAGAAATTTCTCTGTAATGTAATGTAAGGGGAACAGGTCAATTTAGCTCAAAGGGAATCATTGTAGCAAATTTGCTTAAAAGGGAATTGTATATAAATAATTACAATTAATTATGATTAATTACAATTATTTATATCGGCTGACAGTAATAACTGTAGCAGAAAATTAATTGCCATCAACTGATCTGTTCGTCCAGCGAACATTCAGTGTAAGTTCATATCAACTCTAAGAAAGGATATTTTCTTGGCCACAGAAAACACTTTCCTAAGTATTAATACATTAGAGTATGTAGTAAGGATCGAAAATCGTAAAGGGACATTAATTTGCAAGGCAGAATCAGAAACTCATGTAATTTGTGCACAAGAGTTTTATTAACTAAACACTAATGCAAACTACTCTAACAGACAAACAAACAAACATACAACCACTCATACATGGGGAAAGGGCAAATGAGAGATGATGGAAGAAACCATCAGGAAACCAGAGAATGGAGCTATAAAAAGAGTCAGTTAACCACCTTAGTAAAACCATCAGCGCCGTGTATAATGGGGTCTATAGCTTATACTAAACCTCTGTTTCGTTTAGTTGAATGTAAGATACTTGTACTGCCTTTGTCGTTGACGAGATGCAGTCTCGGATGAGAGTCTTGATGGACATAAGAACTTAAGTACATACAGTTTCCTGACATACAGATAGGTGCTCATACATAGGTAATCACATGCTGACGATCATTCATACAGATGGCAATCATACAGATGGCCGCCCATATTGTCAATAATCACATTATAATGGCCTTTTATATAGATTGCATTCACACTGATATCTGTGAACAGTCAGTAATTACACGCTGATTATCAGCCATACAGATAGTAATCATACAGATACAGGAACATTCCCCACAAAACACGCAAACATATATGAAAAATGTTGAATAAAAAAATTCAAAAAAGGATTATTTGTTCAAAAAAGGCGATCGCTAAGTTACGCCCCCATCAGATGACAGGTGCGTCACAGCGTGCGTCACGCGCCGTCGCGAGGGAGCGCCAGAATTCAAATAAACAATCTTCCGTGCATCTTTTACTTTTTATTTTTTGGATGATCTCATTCTGTTTGGGACATTGCCTGCTACAAAATCATGCTGTTTTTTTACCACCAAGACGCTGTTTTTGAGCGTAATTTGTTCCATAACGGACACAAACAATAACTCTCCCTGAAGAGATGAGACGTAAACAAATGAATAACGATCCAAATTACAGCGTTATTGTTTCTTTGGACTAAAAGTGCTCGATGGAATGTTGTTCCCTGGACCCTTATTTCTCAAAGTAAACCGGGATTTACAGCAGTGGATACGTTTGAGAGTCGTTATCAGGATGAATATGGTATGTACTGCGGGGTTTTTTATACATGTTTTGATGTGTACTGCTTACACAAATTTAGCAAATACATTCCTTATAAGCTTTCTATCGAAAAACAGCGATCTATCGTCGATGCTTGAGGCTTAGACCTTCAAAATGATATATAGTTTGTCAAGATTAATTTTTCCCATTTCATTTTATCTCTTTGAAAACAATGACATGTGCAAACAAAGAGCAAACAAAGAGCGTGCTGGCGTCCTGGTGCATGTTAACAGGTTAAGACATTAACTTGTAAGCACAAAACACAAGATACTTCTGTTTTCAATATAAATAAGACTATTTAAAAATCTAAGACATGTAAACTAATCTAACACATGGACACGCTGGACATCAGGCTGTCAGGAAGCTGAACTCTCTCCCGTCCTTGCCCCACTCCCCTTTTACCCAACGCAACACTGAACGCTGACACTACGACCCCCCCCCCAGCAAAAAGAAGAAGCAGAGAGTTTGATGGTGTCCTGAGTTTTTAAACTCGGCTTTTGGACACATCCCGACTGGTGTGAACCAATTAGATATTATCTTAGCTCGGGGTGTTGCTGTTTCTCCTCCCCATCATAAATCATATATCAGTCACATGGTCCGAATTTTCCCGCTATTGTAGAATATAATTTTGGACATGATTTCTATAACAAGACTATGATACATTTGACAAAGAATTGATTGGAAGAAACGTTTAAAGCATGATTTTTCAAACTCATACATACCAAACACGAATATGAATCCTTAAGCTATTCAATAGTTATTAAAAAAACATACACAATATGTGATTAAAACATGATAGTCAATTGTGTGCGTTACATACATGATATGGAGTCATGCATAGAAATGATTAGTTGCTCATAAGTCCTTTTAAGATGATTTTAGGTGCATATCTCTGTTCACAGAACACATTCTCACATCCACAGAATGGCACAAAGGAATTTCAGTCTGGTCTGTGTCTTGGTGGGGGGACCCGCCCAAGAAAGTCTGCAGCTCGTGATTTCTATCACAGATTTACATGTGACTGTCACGCGGTGCATCTCTTTGACCATTAATCTTGATTACTTGCCCCAAATTTGACAATATCCTTCCTGCATTGGACTTGTCAATAAGTATTCTTTTGTCTTAATGTTGCAAGCTGTTCTGTAAAAGAGGCTTGCTGGTTAGGCTTTCTTCAGACGGGCTGGCGCTAGGGATCTGATTTATGACGTCATGTTGCCTTGGGCCTCTGTGGAATTTCAGCTCCTCATGTTTCGATGTTCTGACCGAATCTTAAATTTGTCTGATTCGTTCTGATATCCTACATCTCCTACACTCTTACCAGCACTCACGCACATCATCAACACATCTCTCCTTACAGGCACCTTCCCCACTGCATTCAAGCAGGCTCGGGTAACACCACTGCTCAAAAAACCTACATTAAACACTTCACTTATAGATAGCTACAGACCTGTTTCTCTCCTTCTATTCATAGCGAAAACCCTCGAACGAGTTGTTTTCAATCAGGTATCATTGTTTCTTTCATACAACAACAAACTGGATGCTAACCAGTCAGGTTTCAGGAGTGGCCATTCAACTGAGACTGCGCTACTGTCAGTCACTGAAGCCTTGCTGATTGCAAAAGCCAATTCCAAATCATCAGTTCTTTTTCTGATAGATCTATCTGCTGCTTTTGACACTGTCAATCATCAGATCCCCCTGTCCACCTTCTCATCACTAGGCATCACAGGCACACATTTAAAATAATAATAACGAAATATAATAGAGAAGGAAGTTTTTGATAATCTTCCATGGCACGGCACACTGGTTGGGAAACACTGGTCTACACTACGGTTCTAAAGGTTGGAGTGATTAAGATTTTCTTTTTCTTTGGGAAGACATTAATAGCAAGGATGCATACAATTGAATTAAAGTGATAGAAAATACTTTTATTATGTTACAAATGATTTTAGATTTTTTTAAACCTTTTTTCTATGTTTTGAACTTGTATTCATAAAATAATCATGAAGAAAAATATATCCCGATTTACACAGAAATATTAAGTAGCACAACTGTTTCCAGTTGTGACTACGTTTACATGTGCACAAATAATGTGATTATTTCCAATAATGAGACTAAGGACTTAATCACATTATGATGTTTACATGTCAAGAGCAAAGCTCTTCACTTCCGTTTACATGCAATTTCCATTATTCATATTATTTGAATTGTGGTTATGTTTTTTACCGCCATTATTCACATAACGTTAAAGCACAAATGATGGACTCAGAAAGAGTAGGTGTGTTACAGGCCGCTGATTTAATTTATGTCTAATACAAAATGCTTTTGTTGTATTCCATGCTTTTCCGGCACCATAGCAATGTGATGGCAATGCCACTTCAGCTGGGTTTGCCTGCGCTGGATGAGGGTAAAGAGCAGAGACTGCTGGCAGTGAGTTGTGCTAACAGAGTTTAGCGATTCGGCTCTCCAGAAATGTAGAGCTTTCTTCCCCATCGTTTCTAATCTGGGGTGCATTTCCCAAAAGCAACTATGGTCACAAGTTCCATAGTTACCAATAAAGTTCAGTGGAACTAACGACCATAGTTAGCTAACAATGCTTTTGGGAAACGCACCCCTGCAGGTGTGTGTCACGTCATTCATGTATGTCACGAGCACATGCACACTTTGGTCATAGAGGCAATAAGGCAATTATGCATATCTGCTGATAGGCTTCATCACTCTGTCTCCTCTCCTGGTGTGTGGTGGGCGTTCTGGCGCACTATGGCTGCCGTCGCATCATCCAGGTGGATGCTGCACACTGGAGGTGGTTGAGGAGATTCCCCCTTCTATGTAAAGCGCTTTGAGTGCCCAGAAAAGCGCTATATAAATGTAAGGAATTATTATTATTATTATTAGGTGCATGTAAATTGATAATAATCAGAAATGTTTCTCAAGCAGCAAATCAGTATATGAGAATGATCATGTGACACTGAAGACTGGCGTAAAGGCTACTGAAAAATTCAGCTTTCCCTCACAGGAATGAAATACATTTTAAAGTGTATTAGAAAAAGGGTATGAAAACTGTTATTTTAAATTAAAAAAATATATATTTTACAATATTACTGTTTTGTATTGTAATTTTGATCAAATAAATATAGCCTCGGTGAGCAGAAGAGATTTCTTTCGAAAAACATTTAAAAAAACCCATAAAGATTACAGATTTTTGACTGGTTGTGTACATACATTAGCAACATTAACAAGATTATATCCTCCCTTTCAGCTGCCAGAGAAGGTTATTGACAGTGCAGGATCAGGATGGCGAAAAGGAGGGAAGAACACCTTTAACATAATTTTCTCATACCTTTGCCATGTGTTATAATAAAAACAATAAACCTGACTACAAAAAGATGGTAAATTTTATTAAAAGATTCCAGTTTGCAAGGAATCTCTGACTCTGCACTAGAGGAAGATCGAGTGCTGAGGAGGAGCCTTGTTCTACAGCGAAACACTGCATCAACCCTCCATGAAAAGATGAAGAGTTACATAGCCTGATATTTTAGTAGTATTAGAAAGCATTTTCTGTGCACTTTGTGAAAATGAGATATTTCCTCATAATGTGAAAACATGAATTCACTCTTGATTGCATTGTAGAGTAATGACTATCATCGTCCATCATACCTCACACTACACTCTGCAATTAGATATATATTGACCTGCATTTTGTTATTGTCTTTTCATGATGATCATAAAAAATACCCTTTGAAACCCCAGCCATAAGCATTCATGTCTTTATATTAATTAATCAAATTTAATACAATTTTCAGTACATGAAAGCAAAATATGTTTGTTTGTAAAACCAGTTGATTGTTCTGTGTAAAACCGTAAGCTCTCATTTCAGTAAAGATTGTCATAGTTTAACTAATAATGCAAAATGTTAAGCTCTTTATTAAGTAAAGATTGTCAGAATATAGCACATCATGCAAAATGTTGTGGTGTCTTTTGCCATTTTGTTTTTCTGTATAGCCACAAGAAGGCAGCAGAACACATGAAACAGAACGACAGCAGAAGAGTGGAAGAGATTAAATCTATTAAAACTATTATACAGAAGTACAGATGGCAAGACACAGCGATACAGATATAGGGTAAACGTACCTATTAAGCACACTTCAATTTTTGAGCTCAGATTATAAAAAGAAAAAATAATGTATTTTCCTTCTTGATGTCTTAACCAATTGATATGGTTGTTACTATATACCTCCTATAATTTCAAGTCAATCAGATCATTGCACGCTGAGATAAGAGTCTCCATGTGTTCACACTGTCTGGCGGCCATTTTAAAAGCTGTCTAAAAACTTTCACCAAAAGAGGAGCCCCTTAAATGTGCATTTTTTTAGATGTTTAAACCTTTATCTTGGGTAAGTTTCACTACTTACTGTAAGCCGTGAGAATGGCAAGCCTGCCGGTCGTGGCTCACCCAAGCCCAGTGCCAGCTCCTCGACAGCGCCCTCCAGAGCCCGCACCTCGACAGCGCCCTCCAGAGCCCGCACCTCGACAGCGCCCTCCAGAGCCCGCACCTCGACAGCGCCCTCCAGTGCCAGCCCCTCGAATGCGCTTAGCTGTGCCAGCGCCTCCAGATCGCCCTCCAGTGCCAGCCCCTTGAATGCGCTTAGCTGTGCCTGTGCCTCCAGAGTGCCCTCCAGTGCCGGTCCCTCGAAAGCGCTATGCAGTGCCCGTATCTCCAGAGCCGGTTTCTCCAGAGTCCGCGCTTCCAGAGCGCCCCCAAGAGTCCGCGCTTCCAGAGCGCCCCCCAGTGCCCGATCGAGCCCCTACCTTCCCCAAGGAAATTTGAACATACTGAGTTCCTGTGTTTGTAGGTTTTCAACAAACCTTCGTTTGTTGAATTAAAGTCCATGTTGAAGTTTATTCCTCGTCTCCTCGTCTCTTCGCGCCTCCCAAGGCAAGTGTGACAGTATGAACTCAAGACATGACCTAGACTATTTATTTAGCAAAATCCTGTCAATTTAATATTACATGAAATTTATTAAAAATTGATGCTGCTCCAGTTAAGCTCAGTGTGCTCTCTTTAAGCTCTTCCACATTGAACGTCTATGTAATTTGACAAATGTTATGGCAATGTCAAAAATGCATATGCAGCTAAGTCAAAGCCCCCTCTGTCCAACTCGGATCATAATGTAGTACATCTGATTCCTTCTTATAAGTCAGTGTTTAAGACATGTAAACCAGAGCACAAAATGGTTAATGTATGGACAGAGGATTCTATGGAAACACTTAAGGGCTGTTTTTTGTGCACAGATTGGTCCATATTTCACCAGTTAGAGCTTGATGACGCCACTGACACAATAAGTGATTATATCAACTTTTGTGTAGATAATGTGGAAGAAAAAAAGGATGTTGTTGTTTATCCTAACAACAAGCCCTATATTACAAAGGACATTAAAAAGTGCATAAATAACAAAAAGCTGGCATTTAGGAATAGGGATAAGGTAGGACTGTTAGTGGCACAGAAGGAATTAAAATATAATTTGAAAAAAGCAAAGGAACAGCACAGGCAAACTATGGAACACAGTTTTAATACTTCTAACACAAGAAAACTTTGGGAAACAATGAAATTGGTTACCAATATGAACCCTGCTAAGAAACATATTACAACAGTCGACAATCTACAAAGAGCAAATGAGCTAAATGATTTTTATTTGAGATTTGAGGCACAAAATGATTTGGAGGAATGTCATAGCATATTGCAATCACTGTCTGACACCAAAGACATTCCTTGGGTGGAAGTAGACCCACGTGATGTGCAGCACATTTTCAGGTGCTTGCACACCAACAAGGCTACTAGGCCAGATGGGTTACCAGCTTTTTTGCTAAAAAACTGTGCTGAAGAGCTTGCTATAGCATGATGTCCCCTATTTCAGTGATCTCTTGATACCCACACTGTGCCGGCTCTGTGGAAAAAGTCCTACATAACACCAATCCCTAAAAAACCTGGTGCTAGAGAAAATAATGATCTTCGTCCTGTGGCTCTGACTTCAAATGTCATGAAGTGTGTAGCCTGGCTCGTGGTGAAGTATGACAAGGAAGTCAGGGATCTGAAGGGACAAGGCTTTTATTAGGTTTTTTAAATAGAAAATAATGTCCAACACAAAACTCCTGTGAGGCTCCCTGCCGTGCACAGTCAGTCAGCCTAGCCTCTCGTGTTCCACGTACTGCCCCCCCTTCACAGGTGAGCGGGCTGCTATATCCGTCTCCCCGCCAATCACTGGAATTAAAGACAGGTGTTAGTAATCATTCACTTGGCCTCCTTATCACCGCTCGTCTCCGCACTCGTTCTCCCGCTGCAGACTCCGCTCTACCACGCCCCCTTCTCCACATACCCCCACTGCCCGACTCAGGCTGGGGAGCCGTCCGGCCTGCAGCCCCCCCCTCCCCATTCCTGGAGAGGAAGTCGGCTACCACCATCTGCACCCCCGGCCTATGGACCACCTTGAACTTAAAAGGCTGTAAAGCTAGATACCAACGGGTGATCCGCGCGTTGGTATCCTTCATGCGGTGGAGCCACTGGAGGGGCGCGTGGTCCGAACAGAGGGTGAACTCCCGTCCCAGGAGGTAATAACGGAGGGTGAGGATGGCCCAACGAATGGCTAAACACTCCTTTTCAATGGTGCTGTATCTAGTCTCTCTGTTTGAGAGTTTTCTACTAAGATACAGCACCGGCCGCTCCACTCCTCCGACCACCTGACAGGACCGCCCCCAGGACCGCCCCCAGCCCCCAGCCCCCAGCCCCCAGCCCCCAGCCCGATGCGTCAGTCTGCAACAGGAAAGGGAGATCAAAGTTAGGAGAGTGTAAGAGCGGCCCGCCGCACAGGGCAGCCTTCACCTTGGTCAGAGCCTGTTGGCACAGCTCCATCCACTGGACCGGATCTGGTGCTTCCTTTTTAGTGAGATCAGTCAGCGGGCTGGTGAGCTCCGAATAATTGGGGATAAACCTCCTGTAATATCCCGCCAGCCCCAGGAATTGTCTCGCCTCCTTTTTGGTCTTGGGACCTGGGCAGGCCGCAATCGCAGCAGTCTTGTCAATTTGGGGACGCACCTGCCCATGCCCCAAGTGGAAGCCCAGATACCGTACCTCCACCCGCCCAATCGCACACTTCCGTGGGTTCGCCGTGAGTCCCGCAACCCCCAGTGATCTCAGGACAGCGCGCACATGCTCGAGATGCCGCTGCCAGTCATTACTATAGATAATGATATCGTCCAGGTAGGTAGCGGCATACGCAGAATGGGGCCGGAGGATTCGGTCCATTAGACGCTGAAAGGTAGCGGGAGCCCCGAATAGCCCGAACGGAAGGGTAACAAATTGGTGTAATCCAAACGGCGTAGTGAAGGCTGTCTTCTCTTTGGATAAAGGCGATAAGGGGATCTGCCAATACCCTTTTGTTAAATCCAGTGTCGAGTAAAAGCGAGCCGAACCTAACCGATCAAGCAGCTCGTCAACTCGGGGCATTGGATAAGCGTCAAATTTTGACACAGCATTCACCCTTCTATAATCGACACAGAAACGGACTGAGCCGTCCGTCTTAGGAACTAAAACAATCGGGCTCGCCCAGTCACTATGTGATTCTTCTATTACGCCCAACTCTAGCATGGCCTTTAATTCCTCCTGAACCACTTTTTTCTTGTGTTCAGGTAACCGATAGGGGCGGCTACGGGCCACTTCCCCAGGGATCGTTTCGATATGGTGCTGTATGAGGTCCGTGCGACCGGGCAGGGGTGAAAACACATCCGCAAAATCTGTCTGCAACTTGGCTACATCAGCGAGCTGCCGCGGCGAGAGATGATCTCCACCGGGGACCAGAGCAAGCGGATTGACTTTGATTGCTGCTTCTGGCCCGAGATCCTCCTCTGCCGAAACGGCCACTGCTAGCTCCACCAAAGTCTCCTCCTGCCAGCGTTTCAACAGGTTGAGATGGTAAATTTGATGTGAATCTGTGGTCCTTTGAGCCAGATGTGTGTGATTGCCATAGAATAACATGTCCAGAGCCAGTGACATTATGGAGTACCAAGGACAACATATGGGTACCAAGGACCCCACATCATGTGGTGGATTATGAAGTAGAATACAGAGGCTTCCAGCACACGTTTCCAGACTGCAACTTGAGGGTGCATCAGGGTGCACTTTATCAGTCAGAGGGAGCTGCCGGGACGACATCCTGCACCCGATGGCAAGAGTTGAAACAGGACGAGGAAAGCACGTATTGAGGTCCTACACCCTCCATTCCTGACTTCACATCAAAGGACAAAGGACCAAATGTCCCCACAAGGATGGTAATACCAGTCATTTTTAACTCCTTCCTTTTATTGTTGTGATTATTTTTATGATTATTTTAATTCCTTTCATGTAAAGCACTTTGAATTACCATTGTGTATGAAATGTGCTATATAAATAAATTTGCCTCATTGCTTGCCTTGTTGGGGACATTGTTTGGTCCCAATGAGGAAATCAGTTAATAAATCATACAGAATGAATAAAATAAAATAAAAAAAAACTCTATTATTGCAACAAGTTTCTGAAAGGGGCAGAGTTAATGGACTGAATTTTTTTTTTCAACTAAAACTAAAGAAACTAAACTTTCCATTGTTTTTTGTTTTTGATTTTCTTGGGTTGGGTCAAGTGCTATGATCAAGTTTTACACGTAAATCTGTCACCACACAATAGTTTTTTTGTACTTATCTGTATTTGTGTGTTCTACTGTTAGTATTTAGTGTTATCTGTATGCACCAGGGAGTAAGAGAGTAACGGAATTTCAGTTCTCTGTATGTATGTACGATACATGTGGCAGAATTGACAATAAAGCTGACTTTGACTTTGAATAGGACGGTGATGTCCCGTTGTGACGGGACAGAAAGCCTTATCCTACTCACATCACTGTATATTCTGATCTGTAACAAAGACACATAAATAGTTTCCTCAAGACCTTTGGAGGGGCAGGTGCTCTGAAAGGGGCAAATGGAACAAGGCTTTAAGGTCAAGGTCCACCTGGTAGGCTAATGTTTCTGTAAAATCCAATTGTATGAATATTGTTTTAATTTCTAATGTATCAGGTTTTGTCGAAATGCTGGCTATTGAGTCCATTACAAATTTCCCCTTTGGGGACAATAAAGTATATTTCATTCATTTCATTTAATTTCACTCAGTAACCGATTAATCAACATTTAATTCTCAGACTTGTAAGTCTCTCTCAAGTTCTTACAGGAGCAGATCCAAATTCAAAACTTGGTCCCACTTTATATTAAGTGGCCTTAACTACTATGTACTTCCATTTAAATTAATAATTTGATACAAGGCACTTATTGTGCACATGTTTTCATATTGTACTTAAATAATAAAAAAAAATGGTAACACTTTATTTTACAGTTTTTCTCAATAGCTTTGGCACATTTTTCGAAACAGTCTTAACATTCTCTAAACTGTGAGTGCAAATGTCACAACTGTTTGCTGGAACTTCAGAACTTTATTGCATGCCTGCAAAATGTAGTTACTCACCCAAAACATTTAATTCATGCTTCAAAACCTAGTTATCATGTCAGTAATTTGGCCAAGGCCACCAAAATATAAAGTATTTTTGTCATCGTGTGAGCCACACTGGTCAAAATGTTTAGTTGTTTTTTCACCATGACAGACTTTTATAAAAAAAAAATATTAAAAATATATGATATTTGTTGAGAAGAGTCAATAGTACATAGAAAAAAAGTATATGAACATTTGTATTTATACAGTACATTTATTTTTGTACAAATGTATTACATTTATAGTAGTGTGAAGTGTAACAGTGCACACTGGTAGTATTACCTGATGTAAACTATGGCAACAGTTTGGATGACAGTTACTGTACTGAAATGCAGAAGGCTGCACTTCTTATGTATGCCATATTTCCTTTCAAAAGTACAAATTTACACATTACTGTATGTGGGAGACTGATTGAAAGAGACGGTTTCAAAATGTTTAAATTATTGAGGATATGGTCGATCTCCCAATTTTTAGCTGGACCCTTCAGCCATTGTAAGGCCATGATTGACAACATTATTTCATCTGATATGCACCTCTGTTCTTGGCCTCTTCTTCCTCTTCCTCTGTTTTGCCTCTGTATCCTTCCATGCATCCTTACTCCTCTTCTTCCTCTCGGCTGTTGACCCTGATCGTTTTCTGGATGTTCATCCATTGTCAGAATTTGTAACTTTTGTGTTGTCCTCATTCTATATATGCTTTCCGATTGAAGGGTCATGAAATGCACCTTTGAGCTATTTCAGAGAATTGGTTTATAATTGGGTGATCTATATTCTCTTCATTAGTGAGAGTCAAGATTCACTTGCACAATTCATAGCAAATTTACAAAAAGTCTAATAGAGATGTGTAGAAAATATGCTTGACAGTTTATGACAACTAGATCAACCATTTTGCATTTAATGACTTACACGATGAACTAATGACTAGATGTTTTGAGGGTAAGACTATAGCACAGAGAGCTATATAATACATTTTGAGCAACATGACAATAGCAACTGATAATGTAGGAAACATCAGACAAATGTATATAATCAGTTGCATAAATGTACCAAAGCAATCGCAACTTGTTCAAAAGAATGAGAAACTGCTTTTATGATGTGCACAAGTGACTAGATGATGTGGAGGTTGAACAAGTAGTTTTGAAAATTTAATTTCTGTTCTGAGAAATGCACCAAAGCAACTGAGAAAAACTGTAAGGTGTCATAATACATAGTAATTACCTAATTAAGTACTTAGTAGTAGCCGTTGTACTTACATGAATCAAAATGTACTTACCATGTAACTAAGTTATGGAACAGCCTGTACTTACAGTTTGTAATTATGTATATGTAATAGGCAGCTACTGTTACACACATGTAACAGGCCGAGTCTGTTACACAGCTACTAGTACACTTAAGTACAATCTTGATACACTTTATTTTAAGTAGCTTATGCCTGTGTAATATTCTGTAATTTTAATGTAATTAGAAAAGTATTATATGTATTTAAGCTGTGCACTGGTGGGTTAAACTAAGGTGCAACTGGATAAGGTGCACAGTATAGATACACATGAATTACACTTAAGTACAATCTTGATAGACTTTATTTTAAGTAGCTTATGTCTGTGTAATATTATGTAATTGTAATGTAATTAGAAATGAATTGCATGTATTTAAGCTGTGTATTGGTGGGTTAAATCAAACTAAGGTGCAGCTGGATAAGGTGTACAGTATAGATACACATGAAGTACACTTAAGTACAATCTTGATACACTTTATTTTAAGCAGCTTATGTCTGTGTACTTACATTTATAATTATGTTGTATAAAGTCTGCAACACATATGTAACAATCTTTTGGTTACATAAGTAGCTGTGTAACAGACTCGGCCTGTTACATATGTGTAACAGTAGCTGCTTATTACATCTACATAATTACAAACTGTAAGTACAGGCTGTTCCATATCTTAGTTACATGGTAAGTACATTTTGATTCATGTAAGTACAATGGCTACTACTAAGCACTTAACTAGGTAATTACTCTGTATTATGGACACCTTAAAATAAACTGTTACCAAAAAAAAAAATACCTGCATGTAATTACATCTGTAATTAATTTCTGTAATTACATTTATAGTTACACTGTTGATCCACCTTAACCCACCCTTAAACCTACCCATACCACCAAACCTGTCCCTAACCTTACCCGTATAAACATAAAGTGTTTTGCAATACAATATAAACACAATGGGCCTCATTTATCAATCTAACGTAGAGACGAGCGCAGATCCGTGCGACGGATGTAACGTCTACCGGAGAGGTGGAGTCTGCCCGGATGAAAGAGAAGGCAAGAGAAGAAAAACTCGAGGCAAACAGAGATTCGTTCCACGAGCCTTTATAGTTGTTCACACAGCCTACTCTTCTCACATACATGTAAAAGAGCGAGTAAAAAACGGGAAATAAAACACTCCGGCAACGAAACAAACAAAAAGAAAAGAGGTTAGACACGGTAATGTGGTAGTCAGCAGTAGAGCAAGTAGAGCAAGTTGGGAAAGTCGATTAGCCACCAGAAGAGACGGACGGCAGCTTGCGTAAGTCCTGTAATACTTGTTCGCAGTTCTGTTGTTTAAATTATTTACTTGCTGCTAGGAAGGAATACTTTGTTTCCTACCTATTTCTATTCTGCATTTTCGTTGAGGTTTATATGTTTGATTGCACTTACTGGTAATTCGAATAATTTGCGCCTCAGCTAAGAAAGAGCCTGTGTGATTGTGCAAAGTTTTTAGTTTCGTCTTGAGCTATTAGCAGTCCTTGAAGGTTATTTTCACTCTAGACTCCTAGACTGTATTTATTTGATGTCCGAGCGCTGACGCGGAAGCGTCTGCCGAAACGTTCAGCCGTCGTGCTCAGCCTCCTCGTGCGAAGACCAACGAGTGTAAAGACCGACGACTTTTTCCTGCGCGACTTTAACTGAGCAATGACACCGAGCACACACTTAAGTATCATTTCTATCTTCCCTCACACACTCTCCTTTCCTATCCTCTATCCTTCCACCTCTATCATGTGTTTCCAAACCATTCCGGTTCTCTCTCAACCTCGCTCTAAAAACACTAGCAGACGGCAGCATAATCCTGCTAACCTGCGCCCTATGTCTACATCTTCTACTACACCTCTTTCTTTCTCTGTGGGTCTTTGGAATTGCCAGTCAGCTGTCAACAAAGCTGACTTCATTTCTGCTTTTTCCTTACAATCCACACTCAGCATCTTGGGCTTGACTGAGACCTGGATTCGTCCAGAAGACTCCGCTACCCCGGCTGCTCTCTCTCACAATTTCTCTTTCTCTCACACACCAAAGCAAGTTGGCCGGGGTGGGGGCACTGGCCTGCTCATTTCAAACAATTGGAAATACTCAACCCACTCTCCCCTAGGCTATCACAACTCATTTGAATCTCATGCGATTACTGTAACAGATCCTATAAAACTGCAGATTGTGGTAATTTACCGTACCCCTGGCCAAATTCTAGCCACATTCCTAGAGGAGCTGGACAGGCTGCTGTCCTCTTTTATGGATGATAGCACTCCACTCTTAGTCTTTGGTGATTTCAACATTCATCTAGATAGGCCTTATGCTACAGACTTCCATTCACTCCTAGCTTCATTTGATCTCAAACGCCTTACCACTACTAACACGCACAAATCAGGCAACCAACTTGATTTAATTTACACATGCAATTGTACTACAGATAACATTCTGGTACAACCACTACATATCTCTGACCATTTCTTCATTACATTTACTTTACATTTTGCTACCGGGGTGCAACATCTCCCTTACCGGTTACTCTCAGATGTAACCTACGCTCCCTTTCCCCCTCCCTTCTTTCCTCTGTAGTATCATCCTCTCTTCCCTCACCTACCCATTTCTCATCTCTGGATGTGAATGCAGCTACTGACACTTTATGCTCTACCTTAACCTCTTGTCTAGATGACATTTGTCCTCTCTCCTCCAGGCCAGCACGGGCTGCCCCTTCTAACCCCTGGTTATCCGATGTTCTTCGTGAGCATCGGACCAAACTCAGAGCGGCAGAGAGAAAATGGCGCAAATCAAACAATCCGTCGGACCTGAGTAGGTATCAGTCTTTGCTTTCATCTTTTTCTACTGAAGTCCACACTGCCAAATCCTCACATTTCCACAACAAGATCAACAGCGCTCCAGACATGCGTAATCTCTTCAGAACATTTAATTATCTCCTCTGTCGCCCTCCTCCACCTCCCACCACTTCTATAACAGCTGACGACTTTGCCACTTTTTTCACAGACAAAACTAGAACAATCAGTAACCAGTTCTCACCTCCTCACACACAGGACCTCCAACCAACCACATCCACTGCTCAAACTCCCATCTTCTCCTTCTGTCCCCTCACCGAGCCGGAAGTATCCAAACTTCTCCTCTCCTGCCATCCTACAACATGTCCTCTTGACCCAATCCCCTCTCACCTTCTCCAAGCAATCTCTCCCACACACTTACCGGCACTCACACACATTATCAACACATCTCTCCTCACAGGCATCTTCCCCACAGCATTCAAGCAGGCTCGGGTAACCCCACTGCTCAAAAAAACCTACATTAAACACTTCTCTTTTAGAAAACTACAGACCTGTCTCTCTCCTTCCATTTGTAGCAAAAACACTCAAACGAGTTGTCTTCAACCAGCTCTCATTGTTTCTTTCACAGTACAACAAACTGGATGCTAAACAGTCAGGTTTCAGGAGTGGCCATTCAACTGAGAATGCGCTACTCTCAGTCACTGAAGCCCTGCGAATTGCAAAGGCCGATTCCAAATCATCAGTCCTCATTCTGCTGGATCTTTCTGCTGCTTTTGACACTGTCAATCATCAGATCCTCCTGTCCACCCTCTCATCACTGGGCATCACCGGGATTCCACTTCGCTGGTTTGAATCCTATCTCACCGGCAGGTCTTTCAGGGTGGCCTGGGGAGGGGAGGTATCCAAAACACATCAACTGGTCACTGGGGTTCCTCAGGGTTCGGTTCTTGGACCCCTCCTCTTCTCCACATACACTACATCACTGGGTCCCATCATACAGGCACATGGCTTTAACGAGCCAAAAAGAGCCCATGTTACACCTCTCTTCATCTCCTTGCACTGGCTACCAGTTACAGCTCGCATCAAGTTCAAGACACTGATGCTTGCATACAGAACGACCACAGGCTCAGCACCCTCCTACTTCCACTCACTATTACGAATCTACATCCCCTCCAGAAGTCTGAGATCTGCTAGTGAGCGACGCCTCGTGATACCATCACAGAGAGACTCAAAATCACTCTCCAGAACATTCTCGTTCACCATTCCTGGCTGGTGGAATAATCTTCCCACCCCTATCCGGAATGCTGGATCCCTGTCAATCTTCAAGCAACAACTGAAAACTCATCTCTTTCGGCACTACTTGACTTCATCCTAAAAAAAAAACTTAATCTTTGACTTTATCTTTCTCTCCTTCCCTTGCTATCTTGTGCTTATTTGATCAATGACTGAGACTTGGTGTTACGAGCACTTCCTCTGTCTGATTGCCTCTTCAAGATGAATCGCTTGATGTATTCCCCAATTGTAAGTCGCTTTGGATAAAAGCGTCTGCCAAATGACTAAATGTAAATGTAAATGGCTTTAACGAGCCAAAAAGCGACCATCTGTCTTCTCACGCTCAACTCTCTCTCTGCGCGTGCGCGCTCTCATCACAACAGCGTGCCTCCGCACCTTAACCGTTACAGCAGAAGCAGTTTTAAAGGCACATTGACATTCGTGTCATGAACACCATATAACATTAGGTGGCCGTTACACAGAGTTCATGTGTGATTCATGAAACATTCGTATGCCGCCAATCTCATCGTATGAATGACCTCACGTTGATAAATGTGGCGGCAGAAAACAATCGCTGTTTGAATATCACACCCCTAAAAACACCCCGGTTTAGAAGACTCGCCCCTAGAGTTACGACACGGAGAAACCAAACCCGGCCAAAAGGAAGAAGTAATCTCATTAAAGAGAAATTGATCTTACTCCAAAAACACCTGCTAACCTTGTAATTGCAAACACTTTTAGGCTATATTAATTTATGTAATTTTATAATATTATTATATTATATTTTATAATATTAAAACACTGGTAAATGTACATTATAGCCTATTTAGTTCCCCTCACTGTACAACAAATATTTTAAATTTAACGGTATTTAGAACAGAACAAGAATAGAAAATAAGCAGTTATAAAATTACATATTAAACTTTAAAATAAAACACAAAATAGGCTATAGTGGCATTCATTATACACAGCATACAAGCAAAACTGAAATGGCATTGGGCTCACGAGCCTGTCTCATTCCACAAGAATCCAAATGTTTCCATTTTTGCCATATTTGTAACATTTGGTTGCTAAACGATTATTCATTATGAAGCCTAAAGGCTTTATACTTCACTAATGTTCTAATATCCGTGTAAAATCCTTCACAAGCGAAAAATGTTTGTTTGGCGCTCCACGTTGATTTATACAGCCGGCCTTTTAAAATTAACAGTGTAAATAAACGTTTATGTTTGGTTGACTGCATTTTAGTTAGATGATGGCTGAAATGTCATTCAACGTTAGAACTAATGTTGTTTGTGTGTGTGTGTGTGTGAGGTACCTGTGCGATCAGATGGATTAAATCAAATAAAGATATAAAGAAAAGAAATAACAGCATTAAGAGTGTCACAAAAACGAGAGTAGGCTATACTTGTTGCAGTTTTTTCCCCCCTTTTGTTTATGTTAATTATATTAGGCATATAACCTATTATATATTTTGTGTAGTCCTATTTATTTTATTCCTTTTATAGACTTAATTTCTGTTTTTCTCCGTTCACAGAAGCGCTGCAGGAGCGTGATGCGACGATGTGTGAATCCTCTGTGCTTTACGCTGATATTCGTGCATATAAAGCTAAAGCCCTGAATAAAACAAACAAACAGAAGACATTCTAATCTTACTGGTCAGTGATCGACTAATGAGCTTCGGTTGTCGGTCAGGAAAATAACCTAAATGATCAAAATGATGTAATTTACAGTTCTCCACCATATTTACTATGCTGCGAGCAAGTTCAGGCTTAAAAAACTTGCGTCCACGAGCTGAGACCAGACATGAGATTTGATCGTAGCCACCGCTTACGTCCATATTGATAAATTCCAAGTTTTGTGTTGAAACGACCGTACGCCCACTTTTCTGTTGTACATTTGTTTCGTAAATGAGGCACAATAAGTGCATTGTACTTATTTTTGATGCAAGTACATAGTTAAGGCCACCTGATATAAAGTGGGGCACAAAACTTTATAGAGAATGTGAAGCTGATGTCATGTCGTGTTGAGCTCTGGGTAACTTTTTGATTTGTTGTTTTGATTAGGCACCACATTAGGAGGATTGCACTTGCTGCTAATGAGCAGTGGTGTAGTGGAGGGTATATGCAGGTATACGGCGTATACCCACTTCTTTATCAGTCGGCATTCCGTATACCCACTTCTAAATCCCCTCTGATGCGCGTCCTGCACTAACCAAATCATGACAGTCCAGCATATGAGTAACTAATCCAATCGCATGTGAATAAATGCAAATATTCCCCAAAAACATCCAGTAAAGATTGTGATGCGGTCAGGAACGAGGCGTAAACACTCTCATACAGTGTATGTTTCATTTATAGGCTACTCGAAGTCGGATGGCGCTCTCGCGCAGAAAGTCCGAAATGGCCTCATAGAAGTAGCTACTAATTTACGAGTCATGACGTGCAAGAATCCAGCTATCGCTGTAGCCAAAGCTATCTCTACTGTAGCAAAGCTGAATAAGAAACGTGAAGACAGTAAACACATGATTGCGACAATATGGTTTATGTGTGTTTTTCAAGTCATCTCCAAGTAATAAAAAAGCATTTGATTCTGAATAATGCAGTGCTAATTGATAGCATTTATTACACTTGGCAATAGATAGGCTACTAGGCTATAAAATATATATTCTGCCTTATTCTGTAATAAAAAATGGGGGGGAAATGTAGTATATAGGCTAAACAAATCATAAAATTGTCATTAGGAAAATACAGGGAAAAAAAATTATTGGTTATTGTCAAGCAGTGTATTTGATTTCTCAGCCAATTAAAAGCAAGAGGTAATAATTAATAATCGTAATAAAACCTGTCAATTAGACAAAAAAGTTATTATATTTGACATTTCTGTCCCCCTCACTTCTGAAATGATTGAGAATCACGATTTTTTTTTTGTTTGTTTCAAATAGAGATCACAATTCTGAACAGACAACTAAACAAAATATGCAATTTACTAGAGGTTCTGACAAAATGTCAGTTGCTACAGTCTATTTATATATTAATTTATTTATTTTAATTATTTATTGCAAAATCTGCACCTCTTCTTTGGATAATATTATTTTCATAATGATCGTTACTCAAGCAGCGGAAGTTAAGTGACAGTGTGCAAATATTACAATAGTGAACTAAATATGCAAGACTAGTTTTACATGTCACTGTTTCATCCTTTGCCGGGCCGTTTAAAAAAAAATGGGGGCATAAATTAAGAGTATACCCACTTCTCCAGGCACCACTACACCACTGCTAATGAGTTTACGGAAATGTTTACATTTTCTTTTGCGATTGTGAAAAATGTTACCACTATAGATCACTCCTGCTGTAAAGAAATGGTAGGCACCAGGTGGAGTTATTAGGTATAGCAAAATGCTAATGTGTTGTGCAAGCAATAGTGTTTTTTGAAATCTAGTGATATCAGATTAATGTGATTATTAGACAATATTAGACAATATCAGATATATGGTGATGTTTCAGTTATATTTAGCAATATAAACAACAGGGAATAGTAACATAGAGATTCAAAACAAAGCTATATGTAGCTACAAGTGCAAACCACTTGGCAGAGAGGCAGACAGGAACAATAATTAATTAACATCTACTAAGAAGTATTGGATTACTTATTACTAATTACTTTCTAAATCCCATTTCAACCTCAACCAGTTGAAAAAATACAAGGATAGGCACAAAACTGCACTTTTAATTATTTCAAATAAACAATATACAATTGCATAAATTATTATTCAACTGACCAAAGTGTGTAAAGGGAGAAGGTTACATACATGTTAACCTTAGATGTTAAATTTTGATTCTAAATCCATTATTGTTTTATACAAAATTGTTCTATACAGCATTTAATGCAATTACATTCAGAACAGTAAATAGAGTAATATCTATCTTTTTTAAAAGGACAAGTAATTAAATTACAGTAATTAGATTACTCTGTAATTAATTACTAACACAGGTCAAACTTTTCACACTCAGGCCTATGATATGTTACAGTTTTCCAGTAGTTTTATTTTATTTTGTAGGCCAGCAATAATTTCATCTTTTTCCTTCACGATTCTCCTTGTATTGTTGAGTTCATCAGCCATTTGTAACATGTAGTTGTTGTAGTAGCAGTCTTGATTGTGTGACATCATGACTTCAATCTTCCTCATGAGCTGATTGACTTGTGTACGGTCCTTCTCTTTGTTGTTAAATGCATGGTACCCACCCTCACATGCTTTAATCAATTGCTTTAGCTCTGGAGTCTCGTCAATATAATCTTTGATTGTTCTGTATACAAGATCGTCTGCCCTGGTGAGCAAGATCATCATGTATCGGACCACACTATTGCCCAAGTGTTCTTGGATCAGTCTAATGATGGATCGCTCCTCTTCAGTGAGGCGGCCGATGGAAAGGACGAGAAGGAAGACGTGAGGACCTGGAGCTGCAAGAGTGATGCGTTTCTTGATCTCCTGTACCACTTCTTCATTAGACATGCTTGTGTCAAATAGACCAGGAGTGTCCACAACAAGCACCTCTCTGTCATTTATCATCTGTTTTCCAGATGTGCACTCTTTAGTCATCGATGTAGGTCCTTCAGAACTGAACATCTTCACACCGAGGATAGTGTTTCCTGAGGCACTCTTGCCAAAACTCCTGTTTTACCCACCAGAACAATACGAACGCTGTTTTTACCTGTTGACATTTATAACAAACATTTGACATTCAGCATGACACACTTTGTTTGAAGTCTTGATACAACTGACAAAGACATAACTTTTAGAATTTTGTTACGACTGACAAAGAGATAATATTGTTATAACTGATTAAAACGTAACATTCATAACTTACTCATTGTGGTGCTGTAGTGCTGATGATTTTCTTTTTCAATCTCTTCAGGCTTTATTGTGTAGATATAGTGTGTAGACATCAGTATATAAACTCTACAGAGCTCCTCCTGTTTTACATAATTAACTAGCAATATGCTCAGCTTCTGTTTTCTGATTGATAGAGAGAGTGTGCTATTAACCATTATTGCTCTGTAGAAGTACCCTTCACACTTATGAGCCAGGAGTAAAAGTAGGTTAACAACAACTGACCCTTTTCATTATGAAATATGACAAGCAGTGCTGTGCAAACAAACATTTTAGGGCTTAAAATGAGGAAAAACAGGCACCATATTCTTACTACTTAGAAAATACTTTTATTAATTATACACAGCCTTGATTATTAAAATGAATTAAACCTTTTGTTTTAAAACAGATTGTTTTTTGTAGCTTTTAATAAATCAATGATAATTTGTATATATCCATAGCCACAGCCAGGGGTCTTATCACTAAGTGGTTCCTGCAGAACCCCAAGACAATACAATTCTATAAAACTGGTTGCCGTTTGATCACATTTGATTTAGAGATGAAGCACCCTCTTGAGGACAGACCAAGAATAAAACCAGCTACATGCACCTATAGCTATTTGAGACACTGAAGGTCTTGAATTGAGCTAATTCATTCATATATTTACATTACCTGGATGGGAATACACTTGTTTGGTGACCATGTTTTCCTGACAAGGCAATATTTAAAAACTACTGTTTGTTTGTTTTGGTTGCTGTTGACCAACCACTAGAAGTTCTTTCATTAGGTGCTCTTTTAGTGAAATAGGCATCCAGCTAATATAGTCCTTCTCATGGTTTGTAAGCTAGAGTTGTTCTTCTATCAGAGGTTTCTTTACTGCTGTTTTCTTTTTTCTTTTTGGTCGGTTAAAATATTGTTGTGAAATTTAATTCATGATTTAATATCACATCACTAAATTTTGGTTCTATTTACAAAGTTAAAGTAAAAGGGCCCCAGTTAAACAATCTTAACGCATAGTGGAGGCAAAGACATTTATTTTGAAGATGTGTTAATATATGGGACACATGTTTATAATAAAAATGATAAAAATACTGATAAAAATGCATGTTTATATATTTTTATAATCGTTTTTATATGAATAAAAATGTCACATACTGATAAAAAAAATGTATAACCATGTATAATGCACTGTAAGTCGCTTTGGATAAAAGCGTCTGCTAAATGCATAAATGTAAATGTAAATGTCTCCCTTTGATTTCATTTCACAATTTTAGTTGCATTTTTTTCCCTTTATTACTGATGTGATCTCAGTCTCGGTCTGGTATTTCAATTTCTACCATTTACATATTTCAATGCTTTTTCTAGCCAACAAGTTTCGCAAGTAAATGTAAAAACATTAATAATATTTTTTCTTTTTCTTTCACCTGTATATGTTCTCTCACAAACATTTTTATGAGGGTTTGCTAATTTCTCAGGGAACACAAAATTTTTGCAGGTAAATGAAAAGCAGCTAAATATAAATATCCGTAGTATATTAATCAAGATTAATCAAGGACATAAGTCATAATGAAGTATCATTTTTAATTTCTCATATTTTTTAAATCACCAAATTCCCTTAGGGAACAATACAATAAGAATTAGAAAAAAAAGGAGCGAGGAGACGGGGATACACTTGAACAAAACAATCTTTAATCCTTTCAAACATAGGTAGACATCTAGAAGACATATAACAGCAGACAAAGGCCCGGGTGAAGAACACAGGACTTATAAAGACAGGGAAATCAAGGAGCAAACGAGATGATGAATAAATATAAAACAGGTGATAAGAATAAACAATGATGAACTAATAATGAGAACACAGGAAACTGACCAAATAAGGGCAAAACGGAACTAAACGGGAACAAACATGTGACACTTAGTCACAAAAATTGATGAATTTTAAACACAACAAACAACTGCTTCATATGAAACATTTTTTATAAATTTTATACATAATATTATACACTTTTACTTTTCACATTAAACATACAAAACATTAAATACATATTAACAACCATTAATAAATAAGTGCACAAATTAAGGAAAATACTAGAAATTCAATATAAAACTAAAGTCATGCGGGAGTTTGGAAATTTGGAAAAGTTGGCAACTTTGCATTGTTTAAAAAAAATAGATTAACTTCACAACTTTTTCACAAAGAATAACAAGCGCTAATCTTTCTTCATTAGAAGTACTAGAATTGGTTAAATCTAAGTGCTAACTAGTTCAGTTCTTTTGTAACATTCACAGCAGACAGAGGATGTTTGGTGAGTCTCCTCAGTGAGACCGCAGAGGACCTTAGTGAAACACTCATCACAGTCTGTGTAAGATGGTGTCAGATGGATGTTAAAAGCGTTCTGCTCCACTGGTCTTGATGGTGTGGTCACTACGCTGGATGCTCGGTGCTGATGAAGTATGTGGTCAGCTGTCCTTTGCCCTTCACGTTGACCACTCCTCTCAGAGTTATGCTGTAGCCCATCGTTTGAGCCACCTGCGCCGTCTCTTCTGTCACCTGAGAACACAACAATCATACACCTGAATCAGATCATCTGGAGCTGTATTAGTCTCATCAGACCCAACTAATCACTGGACATTTAAAGCTGGTACTGTATTAACATGCATCTCAAATGATGCTGGAGATCCCACTTAGACTTTTTAACTTCAAATATGCTATTTTGATCATATATGTAGAATTGATATGGATCACACTAATGCTGTGTTTCTATATTCTTATATTTACTCCCAGCTCATTTTATTTCACTCAGGTTTCTTGGGGAACTTTTATGTTCACTTACAAAAGTTTTGCAAATTTCTCGGTGAACGCAAAATATTTGTGGACAAATGCAAATTTTCTCGGGAAACGCAGAGTATTTGTGAACCATTGCAAACTTCTTGGGGAACAAAATTTGCGAGGAAATCCAAATATCTCAGGGAACGCAAAATATTTGTGAAAACTGCAAATTTCTCAGAAAACGCAAAATATTTGCGAACAAATGCAAATTTCTCTGGAACGCAATTTGCGAGCAAATCCAAATTTCTCAGTGAATGCAAACGTTTTGCGAAAAAATGCAAATTTCTCAAAGAATGCAAAACAATTGCAAACAATTGCAAATTTCTCAAAGAACGCAAACATTTTGCGAACAAATGTAAATTTCTTAGTGAACAAAATGGGGAATGCAAATTACTCATAAGGAACAAAAGTAAATTCAACTGTATAACAGTTTCACAAAGAATGCAAAATTCATCTTATAATGTTAGAATTAAAGAACAATATTTGTTAACATAATACATATTTTCAGGAAACCGTTGCACTTATCTGTGAACAAATGAAAATTTCTTAGTGAACAAAATGTGCGAGCACATCCAAATTTTTAAGCTGTTGTTGACAAAATATTGTATCTAAAACGTGCAAATTTCAAGAGAATCCAAAATTTTGTTAACAATGCAAATTCTCGAGGTCTGAATTGATATGGCAAAATATTGACGAACTTGCTGTGCTGGCAAGGGGCGGGGCAGTACTGAAACACCGTCTAAGCTATTTGCCAATCACAACGCAAATACTGGGACAGCTAACCAATCACAATCCACATTTCAGTGAATGCAAATTTTTCGGAACAAAGGCGGGCCAATTTTCATCAAACCCAGAACGCTAATCGAGTCGTTTGCTAACAAATGTAAATTTGAGGCTGGGGAGAAAGGTATTGTAATAATGTAAATTATGTGAAAAATAATGTGACGCTTTTCAAACCACCAAGCGACTTACATGCATTCAGCTATAGCATGTTTTTCACTAATTTGTACAAATCCAAATTTCCAGAGAAAACAATAAAATTTCCCAACAAAATCAGGAAGTTACAATGCTGCTTTGTAAAAGAGCATTTTAATAGCACCCCTTTAAGATTAACTAAAACAACTAAAAATCTAAATATTATTTTAATTCACCCCGTCAACTTTTATTTTATATTTTTTTTTGTACTAGGATTCCCACAGTCTTGAAAATCCTAGATATATGATGAAGCCTCATTATAAAAGTGTGATTTCTAAATAGTAAATGAATACAACTTTATAATTTCATGGGCATTTTTATGCCAAGCTCTAAAAAGGTAGAAATACTGAGTAAAACATATTTGAGTTTATACGAATTAACGTGAGAATCCTTCTCCATAATCTTTGCGAAGTAAATAATGAACAGTTAGAAATGGGGCCTGAATATTTTAATGGATAATACAGAGTCAAAAAGGTTGGGAACTGCTGATCTAATAGTTCATATCAATCTAAAACATTAAATGCAGTTTAACCAGTTTTTATAGTATAAGAGATACATCAAAATGAAGTTCAGGTTGGCATCCTCATGCCTAACTTTAGTTCATTATCTTGTGTACATAAATAATCAAGTGGTCAGAGTTTGAGCAGAGCAGATTTCTGAGGCTAACACAGAAATGCTTCCTTAAATTACAACACAAACAGATTGATATTTTGATAGTTAAAGGAGCATCACCTGTATTTTATCCAGGACTCCAGTGCTGTCCATCCTGCTGGCCACATTCACTGTGTTTCCCCAGATGTCATACTGAGGTTTATGAGCGCCGATGACGCCTGCGATCACAGGACCGTGATTTATACCTGAACACAACACCAAACGCAAGTCAAAGTTATGGTAGATAAATACGATTTTTCAATGTTTTCAAAAGAAGTCCCTTCTGTTCACCAAGACTGCATTTATTTGATCAAATCCAGGAAATACACAAATATTTTACAACTTAAAACAGCTGTTTTCTGTGTGAATATGTGTTAAACAAAAACCTGGCATGTCTCAGGGGAAACAGCTCTACCCCATCGGGTAAAGTAGTCTACAAAGACGAGCAGGCATTCATGTTGTTTAGAACTTTTTGGTAAGGGTCCCATAATATCTACTCCAAGCATCTCACTCGGTCTTGACGTGATAATGGGTTGCATTTTACCAGCACGCTTTCTATTTTCACTCTTAAGGGTTTGACATTTGATGCAGTTCTTGACATATATTTTTACATCAGTCCACATACCTTGCCAATATGCAACATCTTGGACTCTTTTGTAGGTTTTGAAGACACCAAGATGACCACTCAACAGACTGGAATGGTAATATTGAAGAAGAGTGGATACTAGACTCTAAGGGATAACTACCCGGTACCGGATCTTACCTTCTGACATGTGAGTTATGTGATATAACTTGTCTTCAAACAAACTTCTACTGTTCATTTTCAGGTGTTTGATGCTCTGCCAGAAGCTGAAAAATCTTAGTGATTTCGAAATCACTATGTTGTTCACTCCAGATAGTTTCAGGAGAAATCGGGAACTCTGAATTCTCTGTCTTATTAGTGTACATATTACACTCAGGTAAGTGTACTCGAGAAAGAGCATCAAGAGCAACATTCAACATTCTGATATTCCAACACAAAATCAAATCTCTGTAGTCGAAGTGCCCATCGAATTAGTCTACTAGTCATTTTGGTGGAATTCATTACCCACTGCAGAGAAGAATGATCTGTGACGACAGCGAACAGTCGATGTTCCAGATAGTGTTGCCACTTCTCAAGAGCCCACACTACGGCAAGGCACTCTTTCTCTATAGTTGAGTAATTGATTTCTGCTTTGTTCAAGCTACGACTGGCATAAGCAATTACCTGTTCACTGCCTTGTTCTTTTCGTTGAGTCAGGACAGCGCCTAATCCAGTGTCACTTGCATCAGTATATACAGTGAATGGCAACTGCAACTGTGGATGCCCCAGAACTGGTGGTGATTAAAGACAAGCTTTCAAGTGATCGAAGGCTTGTTGACATTGATGTGTCCACTGAAATGACTTGCTTTTCTTCTTCAGAGCATTGAGCGATTCAGCGATCAGAGAGAAGTTTGGCACGAGTTTGCATTTCTTCAGGTTCAGGGTTAAACCAGCTGATTGCAACTTTTGCAAGATGACCTGAATATCCGTAAAGTGTTGTTTCATTGTGGGAGAATAAATGATGATGTCGTCAATATAGACGAAACATGACTCCAAGCAATTCCCTTAAGACAACTTCCATGAGTCTTTGGAACGTTGCTGGTGCATTTTTAAGTCCAAAAGGCATAACATTAAATTGGTACAACACACCTGACATGGAATCCAAAATCCAGGTAAGTACTAGTTACCCCTGCAGGCCACTGTTTTCGTCCTTCACATCACTCCTACTTCCAAACAGACTCACTCTTCGCACCGTAGCATGCGCTACTCCCACCTTGTCACATCTCCGCAGCAGCGAGACTTCTCACACTTCCGTCATGCGTGAATCAGGTCTTAACCCTCCTTAAATAGTTTGTCCCTAATTATCCGTTTGATCTAATTGATCAGAAACGTAAACAATCACGTGGCGATCGGCTTCCGTTCCGCCACACTCCCCCCTCCATGAAAAAAAAACAACAACTCATAGTTGTTGAACTTGTGGTACATTAAAACCCCAAGAAATTTTCTTCCTCATCAGAGGTTTCTTGGAAGAGCTCCTGTAGTTTCTTCTGGCTGCGAGACTCTAATTCCTCCACAGTAGGGAAACAAGGTTTCAAATTACATACATGCACATTACGCAAATCCTCTCCTGTGGACTCTAGGGCAACTCTATAATTTATTGGACCCAACTGTTGGATAATACGATATGGACCTTTCCATTTCGGTGCCAACTTGGCACTGAAATTGCATTGAGCATTTGACTGAGGAAAGTTTCGGATCCATACTCGATCTTTCTCTTGAAATTCTACATCCCGTCGGTTTTTGCTATAACTTCTCAACTGTCTTATTTGTGCTCTTTTACAGTTTTCTTTTGCCTTCCTTTGAAGCTGTGTCAACTGATGTACAACATCATATGAAGGTCCAGACGGTAAGAGATTGCTTCCATGCAACAGTTTATCCAAAGGGCTGTGAAGTTTTCTCCCTAGATGGAGCTCAGCAGGTGTCATTCCGATAGATTCCTGAACTGCAGTATTGAGTGCAAAACAGAACTCTGATAAGTGATGATCCCAACTTCTGTGATTGTCTTCCACAAAGGTGGATATCATATATCACTTCAGGGTGCGGTTGACTCTTTCGGTCATGTTAGTTTGTGGATGGTAAGCGAGATAAAATCAGGCACGCCCCAACTGGTAAGTATTTCTTTCCTCAGCACTGTCAACTTTGCATTTGTAATTTATTTCTGTGATCAAAGCTGTATTTTCAGCATCATTACTCCAGTCTTCAGTGTCACATGATCTTCAGAAATCATTCTAATATGCTGATTTACTGCTCAACACACATTTCTGATTATTATCAATGTTGAAAACAGTTGTGCTGCCCAATATTTTTGTGGAAAACGTGATGCATTTTATTTTTCAGGATTCACAGATGAATAGAAAGTTCAAAAGAACAGCATTTATTTGAAATAGAAATCTTTTGTAACATTATAAATGTCTTTACTGTCACTTTTGATCAATATAATCCATCCTTGATGAATAAAAGTATTAATTTAATGTTTCTTGAGCAGCAAATCAGCATATTAGAATGATTTCTGAAGATCATGTGACACTGAAGACTGGAGTAATGATGCTGAAAATACAGCTTTGATCACAGAAATAAATTACAGTTTAACACACATTCACATAGAAATCAGCTACTTCAAACTGTAATAATATTTCACAATATTTACTGTATTTTATCAAATAAATGATGCAGCCTCGGTGAGCAGAATGTTTTATTTTCTCTCTCTCTCTTTATATATATATACACAAGTGCAACTTGAACATTTCTGTTTTGCGAATCCTTTTTTTGATTGATCTTAGGAAATATTCAAATATTTTGAGATACTGATTTTTGACTTTCATGAGCTGTAAGCTCTAATAATCAAAATTAAAACCAAAAACTTTTGAAATGTTTTACTTAACATGTAATGAATCTAGAATATATGAAAGTTTCACTTTTTGAAATGTTACAAAAAAATGAACTTTTTCACGATATTCTAATTTTTTGAGATGCACCTGCATATATACAGTATATACTGAATAAAGTCTGTGTTGTACCGATCCTCAGTTTGAAGCTGTTGAAGGAGTGCGTGTTGATGTTCTCCAGTCTCCTCATCAGAGCGATGGAGAAGTCCAGCATGCAGCGGATGTGACTGTAGGACATGTCGCAGATCTGTAGACGGTAGAATCAGATGAAAACTCACACATATGCAAACATGTCCTGTAAAGCACACACACAGCTGTGCCGTACCTGTCTCTCCTCTACTTTGGCAGGTTTGATCAGTCCAGCCGCCGCCATGTAGGTGCTGCCGATGGTCTTGATCTTTTCCACGGCGCTGAACTTGGGCTTGTTAAGGAGCTGTAAGAGAAGATTACGAGACAGGTGGGTTAAAACGACCACAAACGGATGGACAAACAGACATCAGATGGACATCCACCTCGTCAAAGTCTGCAATGATCTCGTTGAGGAAGCGAAGGCACTCCAGGCCGTCATTGTTGACGCTGCTCTCGTTGTAAAACTCCTTGAAGAAATGCGGCACGGACGCGAACATCACGCAAACACACTCACACGACTTACTGTACAAGTCCTGAAACACACACACACACACACAATCAGTACTATCACAGAAAACTAACTCGCATAATATTCAATCTTGAGGCTTTTGTGGCTTATATATTAAGATATATTGGTGGATAAAACAGCTCAGTTTTATAGAGAGACTCAAACAGAGCAAAAATATGAATTTGCTGCAGATGCTGATGATATTTATATGATGCAATTCTGATGCTTGTAATGCAAATCAATGAGATATTTATAACAGTGCAGCAGATATTGACATAAAATGATCTAAATATCAGCGGTCACTCTATATCTCCAATAATATGTCTTAGTAAGATGATATTTAAATGATCCAAACATATAATGCAATGCTGATTGAGAGATGAAGAAATAAAGGCTCCTCAGAAGATGTGAGATGAAGATCATTCCTCCGCTGAGGAACAGTGAAAATAAAGCTCCTCAAAAGATCCTGATGATCAGATTTGAGACTAAAACATGATTGATGGAGAATCAAGTAAAGCTGAGCTGCTTCAGTCCAGTAAGTGTTCATCTGGAGATATGACTGCAGTTATTCTGACGTTTACTTGATCAAAATCAGTCAAGATTTGACAGCAGAAAAACGTTTGTACAATTACACTAAAAGAGCTTTTACTGGATAAACTCTAAACTATCAATCAGACGACAGAAGACATGAGGAGATTGAGATTTAACAGTAAATATAGAGGCCTTTATTTATCAAATAGGGTTAACATCTGTCCATTCAGAGATGTTAATCAGAGTTGCCAACTAATTTTCATAGAAAGTTGCTAAAGGAAGGTCAATTTGTTGCTTAAAGTTGCTAAATGACGTTGTGATGTCATTGCGCAATGACATCATTGCGTAATCACGACGCAAAATTGTCACAACATCAAATCTCAGCAAAAAAACTATATTTTATATAATTTAAATTTTTGAATGATTACAATTTAAGTTTTTTTTAAATAGCTAGTAAACTAGTAATTCTACACATTCTCAACAATTATGCTTTAAGCAGTGTATTAGTAGTTAGTTAGTGTGCTACACTCTAAGAAAAGTCTGTAAAAATAGGAAACAATCTACTGTGTTAAATATGAAATAATTTCCCGTATTGTTTTTTTTACCTGCATTTTAAATTACGTATTGTGTTTTCGGGTTACAGAGTTACAATGGATAATGTCCTGTAAAATTACTTGTATCTTTTCCATTTTTCTTACAGTGTACTAAACTGATCAACAATCGCAGGTACATTTACATTTATGCATTTAGCAGACGCTTTTATCCAAAGCGACTTACAGTGCATTCAGGTTATACATTTTTTATCAGTATGTGTGTTCCCTGGGAATTGAACCCACGACCTTTTGCGCTGCTAACACAATGCTCTACCACTGAGCCACAGGAACACCTGTGGTACAAGCTTCCAGGTACAAGCTTCTAACAAAATGTATCATAAATTAACAATTATTAAATTCTTCTTATTATTATTAAATTGAACAATTGCAAATAGCAGCTAACTCAATTTATGTCTTGTGTGTACTGCTGGGCATCTTTGGTTTTGTCTTGTTGTGTAATTTGGATGGAAAATGTGCCTTTTTAGATAAGACACTTATCAAAAGTTGCTAAAAGTTGCAAATAAATTAAAAAAAATTGCTAAATTTGTTGCTAGGTGCTTTTGGAAAAAATAGTTGCTAGGGTAGTCTGAAAAGTTGCTAAATTTAGCAAAAGAAAAGTTGCTAAGTTGTCAACACTGAAAAGTATATTAATACGCCTCTAGGTGGCGCAGTGGAGTCAAAGCGCCTCCTCTGTGAGTGTTTGACCTGGTTCTGGATGTCTTTGCCGATGTAGAAGTCTGTGACGTGTTCAGGCAGAAGGTTCTGCAGCAGGAGTCTGTTGACGTTCTTGGTCGTCTCCATCTCCTCCGTCTCTTTATTAAAGCACTTCTCCAGCAGGAACTCGGCCCGAGAGCCCAACTCATCCTGCATCATATTAAACACACACAGATTACTCCAAAGACACGGCCTGGATTCAGACACCTTTCCTTCACGTTACTTCCAAGAAAACAAGAAAAAGAGAAACATTAGACTAAAATAATTTTGTGGTTGTGTTATTTTGAGGTAAACAACTGAGGTGCTATTTTATTATCATCATCATACTACTTTAGATTTGTTTTTTAAATATGTATTTTGAATTAGTTTTTATTTTTGTTTTTTCCATTTTTATTTGAACTTTTTAGGTTTAAGTAATTTTTGTTGTGTTTTTGTCATTTCTATTAGTTTTATGTATATATTTATTTTTTAAAATATGTATATGCAGTTTTTGGTCATTTTCAGTTTTAGTTTAGTTTATTTCAGTTTTAGCTTTTATTTCAGTACATCAAGTTAAACTAAATGGAAATGTTGGCAACTAGCTGAAATAAAATAATGTTTTTTATATATTTTTTAATTTCAGTTAATGTTTAATGTTAATGTAAATTAAAAAAAATAATAACCCTATAAAAGTTTCTTTGTGTGTGTGTATCTCAGCTCTGCTATCCAGTGTTAATTTCATATAACTGATGTACTATTATAGTTTTTGTTAATATGTTGAATTAAATTTTATTTTAATATTTTCTGTTTTCATTTTAAATTTGGTTAAAGTTTTAACATAATTTTGTTGTGTGTTCCTATTAGTTAAAATGTATATTTAATACACGTTTTCATTTATTTACTTTTACTTATTTTAGTACTTTAAACTAAGTTAAACTAACTGAAAATGAGAAATATAACAACTAGCTGTAACAGAAAAGTGTCTTATTTCTGTTATTGTTTTTTTCCTTCTTTTTGTCAAGTAATGAAAAAGTCTTATGGTTTTAATTTTAGCTTTAGGTAACTTTAATAACCCTGCTGTGGTCGGGCAAATCTAACACTAGTTATAAACAAATAAAGAACATGAAGTTTAAAACTAGTTGAAGACCGTCCTTAACTCATCAGCTGATCAATATATTTCAGTAAACAGCACTTAACTCATGTCAAATATTTATAATGTATGAATCAGTTGCTGTAACACCCATAATTCCCCACAGATGAAGGAAGCAGCACCATTCAAAGACAAAAGCTACTGCGTTTCGAGAAGTAGTTAGTCATCTGGAGCGGATTACCTTTTTGTAAACTTCCCTATTACTGAATACATAATATCAAACTAAAATAGACTCATAACCAAATGTGTGTTCTCTCTCTCTGACACACACACACAGAGATACAAACACACACACACCCACACACACACACACACACACACACACACACACACACACATACACACACACTTACCTGTCGCACGAGAATAAGGGAAATCAAGTAGAAAATGACCAGCCAAATGCCGGACATGATCTTGGGCTCCTTAAGAACTCCTGGCCTAAAACACACAGTGAGATATCACAATAAATATTAATGTCCGCTCAATTTATTGACTTTAACAACAATCACGGGGTTTCTGGACACATGTTTGAGTTAAAATGCAAAGAAACATAGAAACAGCATCTGAACCTGGACTGTTAAACATACTAAAGTCACAAAATCAATCCTTACTTTATTTATCTTCTTAATTCATGTTCTTGCTCTTATTATGAATGATTAATCAGTGACATAATAATAAAGAAAACATTTGTCTTCATAACCTTTCATCAAAAGTCTGAGATTCTTGTTTTTCAACTGCCTGTAATAAAAATAAACTTTATTCCTTCCAACCAAGTCCTCGTGAATTAAGTCCCACCTACATTCAATTCTCATTAACTATATGAAATACGTCACATTACTGAAGTAAAATGGGCAGCATGTGCCACTTCATGGTGGCTTTATAATTGAATGTAATATGAATTTAATATATATTCAGAGACCAGTTTCAACACATTCTTACAATTAACTGTTTTTATGCTAAATATTAATGCAACTAATTGTGATTCATTATTTAAATTAGGTCTGCACAATTAATCAAAATTAAATGCAAATATAAATTGTTATTTTTTAATACATATTTATTTTTACAGTGCAATTGTATTATTAAAATAGTATATATATATATATATATATATATATATATATATATATATATATCTTCATTTTTTATAGTAAAAATTATAAAAGGCTAACTGTTAATATTATTGTTGTTATAAGAGTTCAAATTAATAATCCAACAATAATAATAATGATGATAACAATAATTTTATTAATAATAATACTTTATTATAGTTGTTGTAATTTATAATAATAATAATAATAATAATATAATAATGTTATTTTTAATTGTTATCATATGTTATAAAAAATACAATAATAATAATTATCAAATTGATTACTTTTCTAAATATCACTGAGACACTATGACAGCTTAAGTAGGTTTGAGCCCACTTTGTTTCAAAGTCAAAGCAAATACATTTTTTACACTCATTACAGACACTGGATCTTATATATCACATTTATATAAAACGCAATGTATATATAATAAAATAATGGCAGTACACCGTGTGCATAATTATTAGGCACGTTGAAATTCTGATGATATTTTTTCCAAGCACATTTTACAAATTCAAAACCACATCAATCTTAATAACTACTATTACTTTTGTATTTAATCATTTATAAGTGATATATAATTGTGCATGAAGGCTGGAAGTGAAAAACTCCTTATATTCAGGTGTGCAGAATTATTAGGCATGTTTTATTTTACAGATAAAATGAGCCAAAAAAGAGATTCAAAATAAATATCATCAGAATATCAACGTGCCTAATAATTATGCACGTAGTGTAGTCCTGCAGAATCAGGTGTGTGTGTTTGGCTCTTACGTGCTGTTGTTGCTGTAGAGCTGTTTGATGTAGCAGTCGGAGCGTGGCGCGTAAACGTGCAGGAAAAGTGCGAGATAAACCACCACAGCGAGGGTCAGGAGGAAGACTTTAACAGACACACTCACACGCACAAACACAATCATGCCCAACATCGCCAGCAGACAGCAGTACAGATAATACTGCACACACACACACACACACACACACACACACACACACACACAATAACATCATATTAACATATAATCAATATGACATCAACACTAATGTAAATGATCACCTCTATTGATCATTTATAATATAAGCTAAAAGCTCACCGGGACAGTGTAGAGATTGAGAGTGTTCAGCACTGTTGCATTGTGGGAAACACTTAAACAGTTATCACCTGGGATAAAAACCTAAAAAAAAAACAGATGAAGTTTAAGACTTTGTGCAGACAAACATACAGACATTTAGAAATTTACTTTCTTTTTAAATAATACATTTGATCTTTTTGGGACAGAGGATTGATAGAACAACAAGAAATGTAGTTCTTCAGTAAAGGCTAAAACAAATTAAATGCATTTTGATAAAATATGTATATGATAAGTATAGACTTTCTTAGAGGATGTTCAAGCTAATAAAAAGCAGCAGGTAATCGTAACACTTTTGTGCTGTAGTTTTTACACAGGCATGTTTGATTCAAACAGGATTAAAATCACAGTGTTAGTTTGTGAAACATTAACTATTCACCGAATGTACTCAGGAAATACTGAACAAACAACAATCAACTTTTAAGGCAAGAAACCCCAGGTGAATATTGCCAAATTTGAATAAAATATAACTCATAATGACAATACTTTCCCAGTTGATTGATTGCATTAAGAATTGCAAACATTTTTTGTAATTACAAGTTTTTTTTTTAAATGTTATGTTCAAATGTGCAAAAGAACTGGATGAAGTCAGGTTCAAAATTTTTGTTTTATTTTGTTGACATATTAGAGTTAAGAGTTTTTCCAGAGGGGATTTAGGATTTCTCTTTTTACCACTCCATAAACCAGAAAATACTATCAATAGCCAAAAACATACATTTTTGCCATGTTTTAGCAATAAAATGTTGTATAAGTTCAGGTATATAAGACATATCAACAAACCCCTCAGTAAAAACCTTCAGAATATAGAGAGGAATAAAACTGCTAAATTTGGTGTCTGTAAGTGAAGCTGAAGTGGAGATAAAACTCACTTTAGTAAAACCGCTTTTAGAGATATGTATTATAATTCAAATCTACAGATGCAAATAGATGAAGTGCAATAAAAAAACAGGTGCATGATATATCAACAAACCCCTCAGTAAAAACCTTCAGAATATACAGAGGAATACAATTGTAAATTTTGGTGTATTTAAGTGCAGCTGAAGTGGAGATAAAACTCATTTTAAGAAAACTGCCCATAAAAACATGTATTGCAATTGAAATCCACAGAAGCAAATAGATTAAGTGTAATAACAAAACTCATGTGAATGATATATCAACAAACCCCTCAGTAAAAACCTTCAGAATACAAAGAGGAATGAAACTGTAAATGTTGGTGTGTGTAACTGCTGCTGAAGTAGAAAAACAACCTCCTTATATGTATAGAGATATGTATCACAATAGTAGAAGAGCATTATAATGAACACTTAAACGTGTATTTTGGCTGTTTTCTTTCCATTGGTTTGAAAGAACATGCAGCATTACAAACATCTATCTGTGGTGTATAATCTGCTTTTGCGCTTTTGGCTGCTTTGACTCTTTTGTCTCATCACAAACAGTCCTGCCGCTCATGAGCTGATGTTTGTGCAGGTGTGTCTCAGTATGTAGCTGTTGACTCACTATGTTCAGCACTGCCATGAGCAGCATGATGAGCAGACAGAGAAACACCAGCAGCAGCCGCAGCGCCGCCCTGGTGGCCACACCGTCAAACAGCGTCGGGACCCAGCGGATGCTGCGAGGAAACTTCGAGTGCCAGCGCTGACACACAAATGCATATCACAACATTAACACAAGATACAACCTAGAGTAATTATAAAACTAAATCCTTTAGTTCTTTTTTTATTAACATTCTTCATAATAGTAAGCATTAACAATTTAAAAAGCCACAACCACAAATATGAATTTTCTTAAAATACACACACAAACACACATAAATAAGACATGCGGTCATACCTTCAGGAATTTAGTGAAGACCACAAGCACAATCAGTATTTGGACAGGGAAGGTGGCACCGTACGACACCGCCAGCGCAAAGTTTCTGTATGTGCACAAAGAAAATGCGTTCATTTATAAAAATATTTCTAAATTATTTCTAAAAACACTTTCAGATTTTCCTTAATATCTTAATGTGTGTGATTAAATAAATAACAAGCAATGTGCATTGTGTTAAAATCAACAGAAACCCTCGCCAAAAATACAGATAAAAAACAGCTGTAAAATGTTTCATTTTAGGATATTTAACAAGAATAAATGCTTTTATCATTATTGATTGGTAAAAAGTGTCTCTGTATGACAAGTGGAGCAGCTGAAAACACAATGTATTCAGATAAAAAGGGTGATTTTTACACACACACACATATATATATATATATATATATATATATACACATATAATAGGGTTTCCCAAACTTTTTTGTCAGCCGAACCCCTTTGAGCTAAAATATCATCATCAAGTCCCCAGAGATTTTAAGTTTAATAATTTTTATTACAATAATAATTATAATATAATAATTAATACAATTGTAATATTTCAGACATTTTTATATTCACGACCTGCAGCTAAACAAAATATATTGAATCAGTTTTAGTAAGTGTATTATTTAGATTTTTTTAATTTTAAAATGATTAATTTGAACATTTACTCACTTTTGCGAGGTCAGCATCTGAACCACAAACACAGAGATGAAGATGAAGGTCAAACATATGACAGAGCGATGAAGCCCCTGGACTTCACTTAACGAATACTGACACAAACATAAACACACAGTTAGAAAAAAAGAGTGCAAATCAAAAACAAATGGAAAACACATGCTTTTACATGAATAAATAATTCACACCTGTTTCTCCAGCTGAAAATTGTTAAACAATAATGTCACACTGTTCAGCTTCGCTCGTCTCCTAAACAATGAAAAGATGATATTTATTCAAATATTACTTTATGACTCATTCACTGTGAAGACCGTAGATTTATGAATCATTCGCTCACCCTTCGTTTCCCAGAGCGTCTAATGAGTCCATCAGTCCGTTTTCCAGAACTTGTGATGATCTGAGAAAAGAAACAAATGGGAATTACAGCGTTTTTACACTAGAGAACCAAATTCAGAGCACATGTACTTGAACAGCAAAGCGAACTGGGTGAAAGTGAACTTTCGTCCACCACAAAGTGGCCATGAAAGTCAGCTCTGATCTCTGTTAAATGGTATGTGAATCAAAGTAAATTCAAAGTATTTTGATTGGTATGTATGCAAACTAGTTTCATATCACTAAAATTAATGAATAAACCTTTAATTTTCACCTTGGAGTGCTGAAATCTGGGATCTCCTGCTGATGACAAAATAAACCAATGTCAGGGATTAAAATGCAGCATTTATGTTTTCAGTATATGATTGGACGGTGATCATGATTGACACTGACCGTGGCCGACTGTGATTGGCTGGTGCTGCTGGCAGCAGTGGGCGGGGCTGCGAGCGAAGCCTCTGGTTGGTTGAGTCCAGAAAACGGTATGACGGTCCTCCAGGACTGCAGGTACTGCGACATCCGAACCGACGCGCGGAGCTTCTGACGGTTCGCCGGTTTGTTGTCCACCTTCAGCTCGTTAGTCTGAGACACACAAAAACAACCAGAAACACATTAATACTTTTATTCATCACGGACACCTTAAACTGATCAAAAGTGACAGTAAAGACTTTTATAATGTCACAAAAGATTTCAAATAAATGCTGTTCTTTTGAACTTTCTATTCATCTGTGAATCCTGAAAAATAAAATGTATCACAGTTTCCACAAAAATATTGTGCAGCATAACTGTTTTCAACATTGATAATAATCAGAAATGTGTGTTGAGCAGTAAATCAGCATATTAGAATGATTTCTGAAGATCATGTGACACTGAAGACTGCAGTAATGATGCTGAAAATTCAGCTGCGCATCACAAAAATAAATTACAGTTTAACAGATATTGACTTATAAAACAGCTGTTTTAGATTGTAATAATATTTCATAATTTTTACTGTGTTTTGTTTAAATAAGTGCAGCCTTGGTGAGCAGAAGAGACTTCTTTCAAAAACTGTATTACTACTATTATTAAAAAAACACTGTTGTGCAGCACTTTATTTGACAAATATATTCAATAGTAAGTCAGCACTTAAGCTAGTAAACCATTATTCATTAATTTTTTAATTAATCAAAAGTGGGGTCGTAATCAAACGCAAATTGCAACAAGGACTAGAATCTGTGATTATTAAACCTCAAAATTAAAAAAACACAGAAAAACACAAAGGTATTTGCAACAAACCAGATGAAACTGAAGAAATTATCACAAAAATAAATTACTATCGAATAAATTCTACAAAACAAACAAAACCTGAAGCACTTCATTTGACAAAAGATAAAGAAGTTTTTTATATTTCCAATATAATTACATTTTAAAAGTATTGTTAAAAATTGTTACAATTTTATTAATTTAATTGTTTAGACAGAGTTTGGGGAAATAAATGTATTTCATAGGTTCCAATGACAGATAACTGATCTATATAGTCAATAATGATTATTGATGCTCACCTGAGGTGTTGTATCGTAGTTTTCTGTATTAGGATCGATGACCAGGTACGTTCTCCTTCCCTTCAGCGTGGAATCACGACTCCCACCGTTTCCTTCCTCCACCTGATATTTCCCGTCCAGGTGAGCGAACGTCTCCTCCGTGATGTGGACCCTCCTGTGAGGAACCATCATCATCATCATCATCATCATCATCAGTGATAATACTGCAGTAATCAGACGTGAGCGGTGTAAAGTACCCAGCCACTCCTCCAGACTCCATGTGATTGGCTAGAGTCACGTCATCTGACCAGACATCATACTGCCACTTCTGAAGGCCGATCACGCCACACAGAACGTTCCCCGTGTGAACGCCCACACGCATGTTGATGTTCACGTCTGTTGCCTCCCTCAGCTTACTGCAGGGGTCAAAGGTCACAAATAACCACACTTCAGGACGTAAACAATAAACTTAAATATTTAAAGATATTAAAAATATTAAACTTATTTTATTTCAGCTAGTTACCATGGTGACATTTAGTAAAATAAACTAACAAACTAAAAATAATAAATAAAAATTTGTGCTGTCAAACGATTAATTGCGATTAATCGCATCCAAAAATAAAAGTTTTTGCTTACATAATATACGAGTGTGTACTGTGTATATTTATTATGGATATATAAATACACACACACATGCATGTATATATTTAAGAAAGATATGTTAAGTTTATATATTAAATATATTTATATATAATATAAAATGTAATAATATAAATGTACATACATGTAAATATTTTCAAAATATAAACTGTATATGTGTGTGTTTATATACACATAATACATATACACAGTACACACACATATAGTATGTAAACAAAAACTTTTATTTTGGATGCGATTAATTGCGATTAATTGTTTGACAGCACTAATAAAAATTATATAGACATTTAAAAAATATAATAAAAATGACAAAAAACACAACAAAATTACTACATTTTTAGTTAAAACAAAAATTATAGAATAGAATGATAAACTCAAATGCAAAATATTTATAAAAATTATAATAATATCAATGGTACTAAAATAACAACAATGCAAAGATCATTTTTGGATTGTACTTTGTTTAAGATTGTCGATCTAAATGTAGGCTGTTTTGCCAGATAAAAATAGTTGATGATAAAATTAATAACAAAATTAATAAATAAATAGATAGAAATAATAAAACAATTTTTAAATTAAAAATAATTTGAAAATAATAAAAAATATAAAAATAAAATATTATTAACACAACAATGAAAATTGACTAAAAATTAAAAAAAAAAATATCTAAAGTGGAAACAGAATATGAGCATTAATAAAAATAAAGACTTAATTAAAAAAGTATTAAAACTAGAAATAACAATAAATTGTTTGAAAATTATAAAATAATAATTTAAAAGTATTATTAGCAATATAATAATAATAATAATAATAGAAAAAAAAATAGAAAAACACACAATTGCAACACATTACGAAAAGTTCAACTAAAGTGAAAACAGAAAATATTACAATAATTTAAAATGATCAGTTTATCAACGTCACTATTATAAGACTGATACTAGGATGATGATTTTTGGATGGTGGGACTCACTTTATGGCTGTGCACATGTCCAGTCCCATCTGAACGCAGTTGCGAGCGTGATGAGAGATGGGGTCAGGAAGACCCGACACGCAGTAATAACAGTCGCCCAGGATTTTAATACGCAAACAGCCGTTCCTCTGCAGAGAGAAGTCAGAGAATGAATGAATGAATGAATGAGACCAGAGAAACACAGAGAGCAGCAGGAAGGCAGATCTTCGCACCTTAGCGATGTCGTCGAAGCGGCCGAAGAGTTTGTTGAGGACGGCCACGAGCTCCTCAGGTGTGCAGGTGCTGGAGAGGTGCGTGAAGCCCACGATATCAGCGTACAGGATACTGCAGAGCCAAAATATGACTTTAATAAACTGCACTCGCTGGCTGTGAGGGGCTGGGCTTCGGGTTTGTGTGTAATCAGTGCACTTATGTTTTTTTTTCAACTGCTTACACACAAAATTTTTACTTGTCACATAATTTCTGAAAGCTGACACTCAAACAGCAGAAGCACACACCAAATCTGCAAAACCATACACTAATTCTCAGCCTTTGACTCTGTTTTCAATTTCATAAAATACTTTTTGCAAAACACAACACACAGTTCTCTGTCTAACATACACCAATCGAACAGGAATTAATATTAGGGCAAAGGTGTTTGCAAATGTTTGCTTTTGAGATGTGTTTGTGATATTTTGAATGCAGTGCTTCATTTTGCAAGAGATGTGAGGCGTTTTGCATTTTTTGTGTGCAATTCTTGGATTTGTGTGTAAAATTTTGAAAAAAAGGGCTAGGTTTTGAAAATGTGTGTAAGCAGTTGAAAAAAACTTCATAGAAAAACAACATAAGTGTTTTTTTGTGAGTGTGTTTTTCTCTGTGTGTGTGTGTGTGTGTGTGTGTGTGTGTTTTGTGATTTTGCATGAGTGTGTGATTTTGTGTTTATGAGTGTGTGCAGGAGTGTGTTTCTGTTTGTTTGTGTGTGTGTGTGTGTGTGTGTGTGTGTGTGTGAGAGAGAGAGAGAGAGAGAGAGAGAGAGTTTCTATGTATATGTTTGTGCAAGAATGTGTTTTTATGTGTGTGTTTTTCAGAGGGAGTACGTGTTTCTATGTGTTTTGTGTGTGTGTGTGTTTGTTTTTGTGTGTAAGTGCATTTCTGTGTGTGTGCATGTATATTTCTTTCTTTTTGGATGAATGTGTGAGACTGTGTGTGTGTGAGAGAGCGTGTGTATTTCTAAGAGTGTTTTTGTGTAAGTGTTTTTCTTTGTGTGTGTTTTTGCATGACTGCGTGTGTTTTTAAGTGTGTGTGTTTGTGTTTATGAGTGTGTGCAAGAGTTTGTTTCTATGTTTGTTTGTGTGTGTGCGTGTGTGTGTGACCAAATGTCCCCACAAAGATAGTAAAACCTGACATTTTTGACATTGTGGGGACCAGCCTGTGGTCCCCAAGATGGAAAAAAAAAAGATTAAAAATAATAAATTATGTTTATCTGAGAGTGTAAGAATGCAAACTGGTTTGCTGTAAGGAGTAGGTTTAGGGTTAGGGTTAGGGTTAGGGTTGGGTTAGGGGATAGAAAATATAGTTTGGTCAGTATAAAAACAATAGAAGTCTATGGAAAGTCCCCACAATTCACAGAAACAAACGTGTGTGTGTGTGTTCTCACCTGACGTCTCTGTGCTGTCGTACGTAGAGACTGTGGAAGTTGGGTCGGTTCTCTTCGGCGCTGCATTTAGCCGACAGACGCTTGACGATTTCCGTCTTCAGCTCCATGGCGATGTATCGCGGCAGCACCGACAGCAGCAGATGCTCCTGCACACAAGAGTTAATCGATTAAACACTGTGTTTATTATTAATGCATTATTTATTTATTTAACTTTTCAGCTCCGTTCCAAAGCCTAAAACAACATGCACACGCTCAGAGCCCCTGTGGGACACACACACTCTGCGCTCTGAATGAAGCACAGTATGTAGATCTGTACCTGGTCACGTTTCTGCTTGGCCTGTGTGGCACGGTTTCTGCTGAAGTCCTCCCGCTTCTTGCTGGACTTCCTGTGAGCGTGTTCAGTGTGCCACAGGTGAAACACACCCACGCCGTTAACACACATGAACAGCACTGCGTTCGCCACCAGCTGACACACACACACACACACAGAGAGAGAGGTTTTGAATATGTGCGGCAGCAGGAAAATCATCTGGCGTCAGCCCACGGTCACCGTTTGCATATAACATTTCCTCTGACCAGCCATCAACCGCTCAGGTGTGTGTGAGTGTGTTTACATATATGTGTGTGTGTGTGTGTGTGTGTGAGTGTATGTACGTATATATATATATATATATACACATACATATATACATATATATATATATACATAGTGGTGGCCCAAATTATTAGAACACTAGTATTTTCAGCAGCTAAATTTTCAGCAGTTCCCCTTCAGGAACTCGAGCTGCGTCTAACGAGCAAGTCCCTGTCTGGTGTGTATCTGATGAGCACATCAAGAAGAGAGGACTTGGGACCCCGGGGTAGATGTCAGGTCCAGACTGTAGAACCGGATGAATGTGTGCGGAGAGGACCAGCCCGCCGCAGCACAAACATCCTGAAGGGCCACGCCCACTGATAAGGCCTTGGAGGCTGTCATACCCCTAGTCGAGTGGGCTCTGACCCCCATAGGTAACGGGAGGCCAGCGGACTCATAGGCCAGTGTGATGGTCTCAACCACCCACCGACTTATGGTTTGCTTGGTCGCTAGAATCCCTTTCTTAGGTGGACCAAAGCAAATGAACAGCTGATCTGCTTTACGCCACTGGGCAGCTCTGTGAACGTAAATGTCCAGTGCTCGCACTGAACACAGCAGATTGAGTCTTTCCTGGCCTGCTTACTGGAAGGGAGGAGGACAAAAGGCCTGCAGTACGATGGGACCTGGCGAGGAAGTGGGCACTTTAGGGACATACCCGGGTCTCGGGTAAAGGAATGCCCTAGCCATGCCTAGGGCAAACTCCAGGCCCGACACAGCAAGTGCCTGGAGGTCCCCTATCCTCTTCAGCGCGGAACTAGCAAGCAGGAAGATAGTCTTAAGCGTGAGGAGCTTGTCTGAGGTATCTTCAATGGGTTCAAAGGGAGCTTTGCAAGGAGCCTCCAGAACCACTGTCAGGTCCCATGAGGGCACCTTGGTGCGATTTACTGGCCTCAGCCTCCGGGTGCCATGGACGAAACGTGTAACTAACGGGTGTCTTCCCACTGACTGACCACCCTGAAGGGCGTGGTAAGCATCTATGGCTGCCACGTAAACCTTCAGAGTGGAGGGAGATAACCCTGCAGAGAATCACTCCTTCAGAAACTCCAGAACTGAACCAACCGGGCAGTTGACTGGGTCTGCTGCTATAAGCTGGATGCTATAAGCAGTGCCCCCTCAGGGGCCACGCCCACAGTTTCCATAACTCCGGGTGGGGGTGAAAGATGGTGCCCCCGCCTGAGAGAGGAGGTCCCTCCTGATCGGAATCTCCAGTGGAGAGCCGTCGAGGAGGGACACAAGGTCCGAGAACCACACTCGGGCCGGCCAGAATCGGGGCTACTAGCAGCAGACAGACCCCGTTCCGGCGTACTCTCTCCAGAGCTCCCGGGAGCAGAGCGATTGGGGGAAATGCATACAGACGAAGCCTCGGCCACATCTGTACCATGGCATCCAGCCTGAGCGGAGCTGGATGTGTGAGGGAGAACCAGAGCGGACAGTGTGTCGTTTCCTGTGACGCAAATAGATCCACTTCCGCCTGGCCGAACTCTTCCCAAAGGAGCTCCACCACCTCTGGGTGGAGCCTCCATTCCCTGGGCCTCAGCCCCTGTCTCGACAGGATGTCTGCTCCCTGATTGAGATGCCCAGGGATGTATACTGCTCTGAGTGAGAGGAGCTTTCCCTGAGCCCACAGGAGGACCTCGTGCGCTAGCCTGGGCGTGAACGCAGACCCCCCTGTCGATTTATGTAGGAGACCACCGATGTGTTGTCTGTGCGGACAAGCACATGATATCCCCTTAGGTCTGGAAGAAAGTGTTTTAGAGCTCGAAACACAGCCAAAATCTCCAGGCAATTGATGTGTCACACGAGATGATGGCCTTCCCACAGACCTCGGGCAGAGCAGCCACCCATGACCGCTCCCCAACACATGACGGAGGCGTCCGTCGTTAGCATTACACGATGACAGGGAGCCCCCAACTCCGGGCCTTGAGACAGGAACCAAGTTTTCTTCCACATGTCTAAGGCATGTAAGCATCGCCACGTGACCTTGATTGTGTGAAGCTGGTTCCACCACTGTAAGGGTCTCATGTACAGCAGGCCAAAAGGTATTACGTTGAATGCAGCTGCCATCAGACCCAACAGTTTCTGAAACTGTTTGACAGTGAGTGACTGACCTTCTCTCACTCCTCTCACTGCTGTGAGAATCGCTTCGATATGAGCAGGAGACAACTGTGCCTGCATCGTTGTCGAATCCCACACCACACCCAGGTAAGTGGTTCTCTGTACTGGAGAAAGCACACTTTTCTTGGTGTTCAGCCGTAACCCCAGCTCTTTCTTATGGGCGAGGACGAAATCTCGATGTCGATCCGCCATCTGCTCTGACTGAGCTAATATCAACCAATCATCGATGTAATTCAGTATGCGAATGCCCTGGAGTCGCAACGGAGCCAAGGCAGCATCTACACACTTCGTGAAAGTGCGGGGTGAGAGTGACAGGCCGAACGGAAGAACCCGAAATTGGTATGCTTTGCCCCCGAAAGCAAACCTCAGGAACTTCCTGTGTTGAGAAAGGATGGATACATGGAAGTATGCGTCCTTGAGATCTATCGGGACAAACCAGTCCTCGGACCTGATTTGAGACACGATCTGTTTGATAGTGAGCATCTTGAATCGAAACCGTTTGATAGCGCGGTTCAATATACGCAGATGAGGAGGAACACGTTCTATGGCCTCCTTCCTCAAGAGAGTTTGTACTTCCTGTTCCAATACCAGGAAGAATCTGTCCTTATCTTGTAACTTGGACAGATTCAACCACAGGTGTCGCTCCGTGGCCATGAGAGCTGCCATGGAACGGCCGATTGCTCTGGCCGTTTCCTTGGTGTCCCGAAGCGACAGGTCTGTGGCCCTTCTTCCCCCCTATCATCCAGGTCTTTTAGCAGGTCGGACTGGTACGTCTGCAACACCGCCATAGTGTGCAGACACACACGGGCTTGACCTGCCGCCGTATAAGCTTTCCCAACCAAGCCGGATGCCAGTTTTGCTGGCCTGGTGGGAAGCTTCAGGGCCTTCAGGGATGATGCTGAGGACGGGGAGAGATAGCTCATGAGCGTCTGCTCCACCGCCGGCATCGCCCCATATCCCTTCTCATTCAACCCGTGATGTTGGAGTAATTAGATACTGTGGGGCTGAAGAGTCAGGACGAATATAGTTTATCCCACGATCTCGTAACTTCAGCATGGAGATCGGGGAAAAATGGAAGGCCCCATCGTGAAGGCTTCATCGAAGACGGCCAGGCGGGAGCGGAGCACACGGAGCGGGAGAAGCTCGCAGTCATGGCAGGCAGCCCCCTCGAGAGCTGCCCGTGCATGCTCCGCTCCCAAACAGATGACGCACAATCTGAAATGCCGTCCGCTCGCCACATCTTTCTTAGATTTACACTTAGGCATTTTTCTTGCTAGCTATACAGAGTTTTACTGACTGACTGAGTGCTTTGCATACATTCACACTCACACCACAGACGCGCTCGCTGAAAAGCAAGTAGCTAACATGTGCGCTTGCTGGATGCACCTTTATGCTTCCTGGTTGCTCACGTCACCTCGCTCGTGACGGCTCGCTTCGCTATTGGACTGATTTCACACATGCTTCAGAACGTGGTCTCACCAGGGCATTCCCAAAGCGTTCAACGCAGCTCGAGTTCCTAAAGGAGAACTGTGGCAATGTCTCCAAGATGCTTCAAGAATGGAAACATAATATGTGTGTGTGTGTGTGTGTGTGTGTGTGTGTGCGTGTGTGCTTGTTTTTGTGATATACGAGGACACAAATTTGTATAATGACATGGGTATGACATAGGTATTACAAGGAGAAGGTGACTTAAGAGGACATTACCCCATGTCCCCATGTTTCAAAAGGCTTATAAATCATACAGAATGAGTTTTTTTTTTGAGAAAGTAAAAATGCACAAAGTTTCCTATAATGGGTAGGTTTAGGTGTAGGGTGATAGAAAATACGGTTTGTACAGTATAAAAACCATTACACCTATGGCGTTTTTGGCACAATTCACAAAAACAAATGTGTGTGTGTGTAGGTGTGTGTTTGTGTGTGTGTAGGTGTGTGTAGGTGTGTGTGTGTGTGTGTAGGTGTGTGAGTGTGTGTGCGTGTGTGTGTGTGTGTGTGTGCAAATGTGTGTGTGTGTAGGTGTGTGTTTGTGTGTGTGTAGGTGTGTGTATGTGTGTGTGTGTGTGTGTAGGTGTGTGAGTGTGTGTGCGTGTGTAGGGTGTGTGTAGTGTGTGTGTGTGTGTGTATGTGTGTGTGTGTGTAGGTGTGTGAGTGTGTGTTACCTGCACGGCCAGGTCTCTTGTCTGTGGGCTGGTGACAGACACATACACACTGATGACGACGATGTGACAGACGCTGGTTCCGATGCCGAAGCTCAGAGCCCATAAGAGCGGGAGAGGAAGAACTGTATAAACGGACAGAGACAGGAAGAGGAAGAACGCGACCTGACGAAGAAAAACAACCACATCACAGCTGAAAATCAGCAGTTATTATAGACAACTACAGCTAAAACCATAAAAAAAAAAAACATTTTTGTTACTTTAGATTAACAATAATTAAAAAAAAAATTTAAAAAAGTATTTTTAGGCAACATTTCTCATATTAATATAGTTTAGCTTGATGCACTCAAATCTTGTTCAAACCAGACATGTTCATAATACATGCAAATTAAATGATGGACTATTAAAAGTGTATTATTAAAATACAGCAGATGATTCATGCTTCTTTAGGAATCCTCCGCTTTTTAACCAATAAATGTGTATGACTTTTCCAGAGTTTCCTGATTTCCTGGATGAGGATTAAGGATGTTTAGAAATATTTTGTACTAGCAGTTTGTAATGAAAATATTTCTCAGCTTTGCATAACCAGAAAAATGTATATCTTCAGATATTAGATTACATTTAAATAATTTACATGACTTTTCCTTGTCTAGAAACCACACCTAAAAATACTTCAAATTATGTAATTACATTTATATTCAGGATCAGTGTACTTGCAGAAAGCATGTTTCTGGCTTTAAAAAAAAAAAATAAAAAAATAACATGCTTGTCATAAGGACAATGACTAAAATAAAGTGTAAATTAATCTAAACTAGTGGTGATCTTCTGATCTACCGAGCATCTTCAGCTGACCTGATCCCAGGCCTGTGACGACGCCTCCGGTGAAGATGAAGACGAAGGCGACGATGAAGAGCATGGACCAGATGAAGAGCGCCAGAGGCGTTTCTCCTCGCCGAACCACCGACAAACACGGCAAACACAGCAGCAGCGACACGCAAACACACACCACCACACACACCACTGCAAATGCTGCCACGTGGACGCTGAGGCTCTGGATGCGTGAGAGAAACAAACACTTCACCTAATCTACATTTAGACAATGACTTTCAAGCATTACACACACCTGCTGGAAAATCCATCTGAAGCTAGATTAAAGGTAGAGTAAGATTTGCTGAAAATGTGCTTAGACTCAGGCCAGGAGTTTGTTTCTTCATCAGATTTGGAGAAATGCATCACTGCATCAGCGTCTCAGCAATGGATGCTCTGCAGTGAATGGATGCCGTCAGAATGAGAGTCCAAACAGCTGATAAAAATCACAATAATCCACAAGTAATCCACTCCAGTCCATCAGTTAAAAAAAAAATATGTGATGTATTGTCAAGTATGGTGACCCATACTCGAAATTGGTCCTCTGCATTTAACCCATCCAAGTGCACACACACACAGCAGTGAGTAGTGAACACACACACTGTGAACACACACCCAGAGCAGTGGGCAGCCATTGCTCCAGCGCCCGGGGAGCAATTGGGGGTTCGGTGCCTTGCTCAAGGGCACCTCAGTCATGGTATTGAAGGTGGAGAGAGTGCTGTTCATTCACAATCCCCACCTTCAATCCCTGCCGGACCTGAGATTCAAACCTGCAACCTTTGGATTACAAGTCTGACTCTCTAACCATTAGGCCACGACTTCCCCCCTAACATCGTGAGAAGACAAAAGCTGAAACAAATCCAGCATTAAGATGTTTATAACTAAAATACCATAGAGTCTATTATCCATAATAACGCTTCGTCCAGTGAAAAAGAGGTCTGGTCTGAATTAGGGCTGCTCGATTATGACAAAAATCATAATCATGATTATTTTGGTCAGTATTGTAATCATGACTATTTAACACAATTATGAGTGGGCCATAAGACAAAAACTTTATATGAATGATTCATTTAAAGATATAGCGATATATCTCAAATATATATTTTCTGCATATAAGGTTGCTGTGACATTTACCGATTAAAAAAGATATAAATGAAATAAACTGTGCTTTATGTTTTTTATGCAAAGTATTCAGTTAACAGCCTACTACAGAAATTGAATAATCTAATTTAAAATAAAACAACATAGTCTTCACTGTAAGAATTACATTTCCTTTGTTTCTTATTAAAGCTACAATTTTTTTTGAGTGATTTTGTCTTTTGTTGTTTGATTAATATTAAGCACACAGTCAGCAGCAGGCATATTAGGCTGCTGTCACTTTAAGAGCCGCACGGCTCCAAAGTACTGTTACACACATATTTTCTTTATGTCCATTTATTACATAACCAACGAGGGTTTACGTGAATAATCACTAAGTGCCGCTTTTTTTTACAAAAAGATGCTAAAAGATGACTTTACATGTCCGTGTTCTCCTCCGTCTCTAAGCACATACACAGAAATCCTCCTGAGGAAGCACAAGTTCTCATTCGTGCTTTTAAAACATGACTAAATCTAATCAACTTTTAATCAATCAAGCACGTCCCATTTTGCAAAAGTCACGTTACATGATTTTACCGATTTGCATGTGAAATAGGGCCTTTATGGAAGAGCGAAAGCGCTTTGCTGGAAAGGGGGCGGAATGGGGCGCAATCATTTTATCTTGATTATTGTATTTTCATAATTGTTGTAGGCTGAAATCAAAATCAAAACTGTATTTCAATTAATTGCACTGCAGCCCTAGTCTGAATCAGGAGAGAAATCTGCACAGATCAAGCAGCGTTTACAAGCCAAAACAGCTCTAAACAAAGTATGTGGCTGGATTTTGATGTGAGAGACAACAGGAAGATGCACTTTTTCACTGGAGGAAGAGATATTATAGATTATAGACTCGTATATTAGTTAAAAACATCTTGATGATGGATTTGTTTCAGCTTTTGTCTTCTCCAGATGTTAACTGATGGACTGGAGTGGTGTGGATTATTGTGATGTTTTTATCAGACTCCCATTCTGACGGCACCCATTCACTGCAGAGCATCCATTGCTGAGACACTGATGCAGAGACACATTTCTACAAACCTGATGAAGAAACACACTCATCCTTGATCTTGGATGGACTGAAGGTGAGCACATTTTCAATTTTGGGTAAACTGTTCCTTATAGTGATCTCCTTAATTCGTGTAGGATCAGGTTTTTCCAGCAGGGAAATCATGCTTTTTTTTGTGAGTAACCGATAAGTGTGTCAGTCGGCTCTTACCCGGCCGGTGGAGGGGATGATGATGATGATGGTGACGCAGAAGAGGATGGCCAGCACTACTCCAGAACACCAGCAGCGGCGTCTCCTCCAGACAGTGCAGAAACGCCATGTTCAAAGCACGGAAACCAGAGCACGCGCCGCGGCCGGACGTCCGCCGGGATTCGCTCGGTTCATCATCCACCATGAACCTGCTGCGAGAGCTCTGAGAAACCTCAGTGGGGGCATTGGAAGTCCTCGAGGTCTCGGATAATGTCGCCAAACTGTGTCTCCTGTCAACGCCATTGGGTTCAGTCCAATCTGTGGAAGTGCCTGGGATGTTCTGAGAAGAAGTGCTATTGCTAAGTGCATTTCTGCTGCGATTGTTGCGTTCCTCGTCAGGATTGGGATTGGAATCATCTCTTAATGACAAACGTGGTTTCTGGGGCTCGGGGACGTTCCCGAGCCTGGCAACACCCAGCTCGATGGAGACCTTAGAGTTGTCCAACATGCCAGTCTTTGGGTTTGTGTTTGTGCTTCTTTTAATGTTTACTGTGCAACAAGATAAGTAATATCTACTAAGGAGGGGATAAATCGTCCATTGTCCAAAGCAGATCAGATCAATTCTAAAGGGTTTGAGACCAATCAAGATGAATGTTTTCAGAGCTCCTCAAGCTCTTCAGGTCTCTTGAAGTAAATCCATGTAGGGAAGCACCGTTTCTCTCAAAGTGTGACAGATGTGTTAGCCGTTACTTGAAGGACACTGTGGTAAAGAAGATCATTATGTCAAAAGAAACACCTGACACTTCAAATCAATAAACAGTATTATGGGCTTCTGTGTGTCACCACAATAGAAGAACCATTTTCGGTTCCACAAAGAACCTTTCAGTGATCAGTTTTTAAAAGAACCATTTTTTTTTCCAGTGTAAAGAATATTTTATTAACTGAATAACTTTTTTTCCGCTGTAAATAACCTTTTGTGCAACATTTTTAAGAATAAAGGTTGTTATCTGGTATTGATGGTTCAACCTTTCCATTGAATAAAGGTCTTTAGAGTGGAAAAAATGTTCTTTGGATGATTAAAATGTTCTTTAAACTAAGTAAAATTGTAATTTTAAATGAATAGTTCACCCCAAAATGAACATTTGCTGAAAATTCAGACCAAAATGTAGATGAGTTTGGAGAAATCACTTGCTCACCAATGGATCCTCTGCAGTGAATGGGTGCCAAATCCATGATTATTATTATATTTATTTATTTTTTACTTCAAACCATTGCTTTCAGTTAAAATACAAGTCCTCTATCTATTTGTTTGTTCCAAACATGCAGCTTTTGTCTTCTCCAGATGTTAACTGATGGACTGGAGTGGTGTGGATTATTGTGATGTTTTTATCAGACTCTCATTCTGACGGCACCCATTCACTGCAGAGCATCCATTGCTGAGACACTGATGCAGTAACACATTTCTACAAACCTGATGAAGAAACAAACTCATCCTAATCTTGGTTCAGCTAATTGTCATTATTGGGTGAACTACTGCTTTAAGATCTGTTCAATGAAAGGTTTTTTGGGGAACCAAAAATGGTTCTTCTATAGCGTCACTATGAAACCCCCTTTTGGAACCTGTATTTTTAATACTGTGAAATGTCTAGTTTTACGTCAATTAAAATAACAGCTCCACGTGACGCAAGGACAAATGCAATGAGACACATGTAACTTCACAGCCAAAGAAAAGCTGCAAGACAAGAGTTTGCACTGTATGTTATTGTATGCACACTCTTGAAAATAAAGGATAAAGGATTTAATTAGCATTGATGGTTCTGTGAAGAATGCAATCTTTCCATTCCACAAAAGGTCTTTAGATTTCTAAAATGTTCTTCACTTAGAAAAAAATGTTATTTTACTGCATCAAACCCCTATTGAACCTTGTGTATATAAAAAGGCGTCTGGTAAATGAACAAATATAAACTTTAGATTGCAATATTGTAAAACATTAGCAATATGACAACAGGAACATGAACTCCAAACGGTCAAACACACACTGACAAAACATGCAAATGCACTCATTTCCCTAAAGTACAGAGAGGCAAAGTTCAATATTCATCCGCTAACACATGTTCTTATTCTTTAATATTTTGAGATTTAAAAAAAACTAAAAACTCAAACACATTGAAGTAAGAACAGAAGAAGAACACCTGAGACAGCAGGGATGTTTATAGAGAGTCTAAACTAACACAAACCTACTTATGTCACGTTCAGAGTGAATTTAGGTGAACAGGATTAACTGGATACAGCGAATACTTCTTCCACACACACACACACACACACACACACACACACACACACACACACACACACACACACACACACACACACACACACACACACACACACACACACACACACACACACCCAAACAGACAGACAGACACACACACACACACACACACACACACACACACACACACCCAAACAGACAGACAGACACACACACACACACACACACACACACACACAAACACACAGACACACACACACACACACACACATACACACACACACACACACACACACACACACAGACACACAACACACACACACACACACACAAACACACACACACACACACACACACACCACACACATACACATACACCACACACCCAGACACACACACACACAGTACACCCAGACAGACACACACACACACACACACACACACACCCAAACAGACAGACAGACAGACAGACAGATACACACACACACACACACACACACACACACACACACACACCCAAACAGACAGACAGATACACACACACACACACACACACACACACACACACACACACACACACAGACACACACACACACACACACACACACACACACACACACTTTTTTTTTTAGAGAAATTAATACTTTTATTCATCAATAAATAAAAAGTGTCAGTAAAGACATTTATAATGTTACAAAAGATTTCTATTTCAAATAAATGCTGTTCTTTTGAACTTTCTATTCATCTGTGAATCCTGAAAAATAAAACGTGTCACGGTTTCCACACAAATATTAATGTTTTCATCATTGATAATAATCATAAATGTTTCTTGAGCAGCAAATCAGCATATTATTATGATTTCTGAAGATCATGTGACACTGAAGACTGCAGTAATGATGCTGAAAATACAGCTTTGATCACAGAAATAAATTACAGTTTAACACATATTCACATAGAAAACAGTTGTTTTAGATTATAATAATATTTCACAATTTTATTGTATTTTTGATCAAATAAATGCAGCCTTGGTCAGCAGAAGAGACTTTTAAAAACCCTAAAATCCCAAACTTTTAAACCGTAAAAATGCCAATAGGGTAGGGAAAAAAATTAAGCGAATTTACCTTTTTTTAAGTTTTTACTGGACAACATAAATGCTGATTAAGAAAATGATGTCTGTAGAAGAATTTGACATAAAATCGGCCCTCAGGCCTTCAATGAACGTCACTAACACTGGTGGTGTTTAACACTGATCTGGGATCAGAGCACTTTTCTCTTGTGAGTCACAGACAAATCCTCTTACAATAGCGCATGAGTCAATGAGCAACAAAGGGCTGTATTTACGTTATTATCTCTGGATCTGATCTTACCGGCTCTCATCATATCAAAGGAAAGCTGCAGGGCTCGTCCAGGCCTCCTGCGACTAGTTTCATCCTGGTGTTTCTGTTCATTATTCATCTAGAAATCTCTGGCAGTCGCGCTCCGATGCAACTCAAGAATGTGGTGAAATAAAACCCTGAAACAAACGACATATACGATGCCTGGACATGAGCGAGAAAAGAGGAAATATGTCCGAAAAGCATTCCCTACGAATGTTTCTTTGAGGAAAACTTCACTGTTGTCGTCTCTGTCTGTGTGTTTCTGGATCACTGTCATAAAGGCTTTTGTATAGTTGCATTAATTTGCATATCTGGCCTTTTCATACGACACTGTTTTCCATAAACTCATCCCTTATTTTCTCTGTAACTCACACCGAAGGTCATTACAATGACATCCGTCAGTATTAAATTTAGCATGAGCCTTAGACTTAAGGAATAACCCTGGAAAATGTGGTGGTGCATCACTGAGTTGAGCAACGAGATCAACAAGATCTTAAAAACAAATCTTAAAAACAAATATAGAAGTCAACATTTGAAGTAGATCCTAAGACAAGTTGTCCTAAGACAAGAATGCATTTTGGTTTTAGGACAACTTTGATGAAAGGTTTTGATCCATTTCAAATGTTGACTAGTGTATTTTATAGACTTCATTTTCATCTTCACTTTAATTTTTTCCTATGTAAATAACAAAAATAGTTGCTTTATCCCACAACTGATCTGCATTTATATAGTTATTTGCCATAAACAATTTACAATGCATTTTATCAGTATGTGCTTTGTCGGTACAGTAAACAGGTAAACACCAACATTAATACTTCTCAGACATTACCAAAAAAGTCAAGAAAATATGACTTTTTAAAACTGAAAAATGTCCTTAAATACAATATACATATATATACAGTATATATATATATATATATTACAAAATACCAGATATTAGAATTTAGCATTTTAAATATTTAATTTGAATTTTCAAATGATTATTATTTATTTATTGATTTATTTATTGATTTTAAGAAATTTGTTCTTAAGAATTAAGTGCTTTCCTGAAACTCAAACACTACAGCATGCCGCTCGCAACGCCAAGATCATGGGTTTGATTCCTAATTGAAATTCAATGTTCCAGTTGAAATTGAACCTAATTGGATTTTTTAAAAATTACACTATAAAAAAAAAATCTAAATAAAATCAGGTTAAAACAGTAAACCTTCAACATTAATACTTCTCATACACTAGCAAAAAAACATGAGAACAAAAAACTGAGAAAAAAAATGAAACTCAAAAAATTAATAACGTTTGTTTTTCACCAAACATTATAAACAGAATTTTAAATATTTTATTTTAATTTTAAATGTAAAAATAATCATTGTTTGTTTTTCTGTACACAGTGCAGTATGGTGCTCGATACCCAGCAACATTGGTATTGCTAAAAAAAAAATATGCTTACAATGCAACGTACATTTCTTTGAATAAAATTGTCTGCCAATAGTATACATGTAAAAAATGAGAAACTGAAATAATAAATATCTATTAAAAACAACAACAGCATGATATTTGCAGGTCAAATTGGCCCGCTAACACCACACAATCATAATTTCACAAAGTATGTTCTAGAGTCTCAAATCTTTGCAGACATTTTCATGATCCTAAATGATCCTGGGTTAACCAGTATTTCAGGCTGACCCAGGAACGTATAATTATTAAACACCCCTATTAAGATCATTAGAGTGTCCTGCTCTGTTTATGTTGTGTCTGCGGCTGGATGTGTTCCCTAAGAATCAAACCCATGACCTTAGTGTTGCTAGCGCTGTGCTTTAACAGCTAATTAATCCGACTGAAAAAATACAGTCCAGTTTCTAAAATCCAACTAACAGATCTTGGTTAATTGTAGCTTGACTCGGTCCAGCTTGTGTAATAAAGAAGAGAGATGTGAGTTTAATCCTCCAAAAGTTTGATTAAACATGTAAACGTACTATTGGCAGTCTTTCTAGAAAGAAAAATCGCTAAAAGTACCATTACAGATGCCGGATTGAGTCAGTTCAGTTGTTGAGGGTGTAACAGGAGATGATGATAAGAGCAAAACACAGCATCTTACTCTCCTCACACTGTTTTCATGTGACAGAGCTGAATATATAAAGCTACGGAGTCTTGTTCATTCTCGTTGTAACAGGGTTAACATCACAATTTCATCACAGCTTTAGTGAAATAAACTCTATGTGATCAAAACAAGACACAGTCCCTCTTAACACACATTAAACAAAGTGTTCGTTTGTTAAAAACATGCTCTTTTCAGCCTGTGAAATCAGATGAAAGTCAACATACCTCCATTCTGTCAGCTTTCCTCCGCTCGCTCGCTCCGTCACTCGAGTTCTCAAAATAGTTGGCGGTTCCATTTTTTTGTTCGCTTGAACTTGACAAACCGGTCGGACGGCATGACTGACGGTACAAGGGCCGAACCCAGAGGAACCCCGTCATATTTCATAACACTAAGCACTGCTGCCTTCATCAGTGACTGACTGCTGCTGTCATAACAGTAATCATAATCATATTGTCAATTATATTAATATGCACATGTGACAGAACAAAAGGAAAACTCATGGGAATTACTGACCTGAAAATTGTTCCTATTTGTCTTTCACCTTTACTGATGTAGATTTTATTAATTTCTTTTGTGGCGCAAGAACTCAGAAACACCTTGTTTCCTGGAATTTAATTGCTACATTGCCACATTTTTTCATTTTGAATAGCCTGATTGCCAACTATTGTTTTGCTGTTGGAATTTTTTGGACAATCAAAATTGTTCTAATACTGACATTGAGACCATTTCAAATTGTCAAGTTAACAATATGATTGCAGGCTTTATAAATTATTATTTGGCTTATAAATAGATTTCAATGTGTATAACATCATATAATAATGGTAATACAATAATAATATCCATTAAAGGGAAATTCCACCATACACACATACATACATACATACATACATAAATAAATAATTTGTTCGTCTGTTCATTCATTAATTTGTTCGTTCTTATGTGGTTTCAAAACTGTATGAGTTTCTTTCTTCTGGGAACACAAAAGAAGATATTTTGAAGAATGTTGGGAATCAAACAACAATGAACCCCATTGATGATCATTTCATGGACAAAAAAAGAACACAGAGATATTTCTCAAAATATCTTCATGTAAATTATTACTTCATTCATGTAAATTAATATAGAGGTTTGTGTAGGCAATATTTCCACTCATGAATCATGTTTCCTGGGGCTGGTTGCGTAAACTGCTAAGACTAGTCTTCAAAGTTAGTCATCTAATAACAATAATAATAATAATAATAATACTTAAAGACTGGTCGTAACTCTTTAAGTTAGTCACATAGAATGGTCAATTTTGAATCTGAAAAATAAGACTACAACTTGGTTAACTGCTAGATGGTCAAACTATTTCTTAAGACGCAGTCACATTCAGGATGAAAGGAAAGGAACTGAAGACGGAGAAATAGAAGTATAAGTTGTTTGTTGAAGTTTTGGTAAATCTGAAAATCATAATAAATATCAATAATCCTAGATGCATTGCTGTGACATCTGGTTCATTCTTTTGCTTCAACAAATATCTGATACTTCCGCCTGTAATTCCCACGAGACGTCTTCTGTTCTGGAACCGATATGTCCTGGTGGAGTTTGATCGGTGTCTGAATGAAGGGCTGAGGGATGAAAGAGTGGAAAACATGACAGCATCAATAGGGTATTGAAGCATTAATGTCTTGTCTAGTTGTTGACTTGACGTCAGCAAGGCATCACTCCCTCTAGTGTTTGAACAATGACATCAAAGAGAACGAAACACGTGACTGATGATTCTAAGCTACAGCATAATGCTATGTATGCATAACATGTGTATTTGCTGTACGAGTTGAATAGAACAAGTCTCCAACAGAGCAGATCAAATCCATAACCAATTTGCTTTGGGAACACAATGAGTACTTCAAAACTTGAAAATTATACCTACTAATCTCTATACATATCTCTCTCAGTATATTGTCTTGATTTCCAGTGCAGTCTTTAAGATATGCTTCATTTAGTATCTTGAATGAATGAATGAATGAAGCATTTATATAGCGCTTTATTGTGTATTGTTGTACACCCAAAGCGCTTTACAATCATATGGGGGGTCTCTCCTCAACCACCACCAGTGTGCAGCATCCACTTGGATGATGCGACGGCAGCCACAGGACAACGGCGCCAGTGCGCTCACCACACACCAGTTACAGGTGGAGAGGAGAGAGAGATAGAGCCAATCAAGTGGATGGGGATTATTAGGAGGCCATGATTGACAAGGGCCAGTGGAGGGAATTTGGCCAGGACACCGGGGTTACACCCCTACTCTTTACGAGAAGTGTCATGGGATTTTTAATGACCACAGAGAGTCAGGACCTCGGTTTAACGTCTCATCCGAAAGACGGCGCTCTTTTGAGAAGCAAGTCTTTGTTTTCGGCTAAATTAATCAAAATGAACAGTTTATAAGTAAAACAGGTAAAATATCTGCCAATGGGATTTTGTTCAATTTATCAGAAAACAAAATTCTTATATCAGTAAATGTATCTTGATTTAAGGATATTTAGAGATTTGTATAGAAAAACAATACAAGACCTGCAGAAACCTTGATTAGACAAGGAAAAACCTACCAAAGTTGTAGCACAAATGTGACTCTGTAGCACGCACAGATATATTCGTAGCAATAGCCAAAAATACATTGTTTCGGTCAAAAACTATTTTCAAATAGTTGTATCTCAGTCAGGGCCGTAGCTGCACTGTAAAAAAAAAAAAAAGGTAAAATTTACTGTAAAAAAACTGGCAGCTGTGGTTGCCGGAATTCTACCGTAAAAAATACGGTAACAAAATTTTAGGTTTTACCGTTTTAACTTAAATTTACAGTTAAATACCGTAATTTCATTAACTGATATAATGTTAATATACCAATCTATTGAAGCACTGAAATCTGTATCTTTGTAATACACTGATAACCACCAAAAGCAGGAGGTGATGAGTCACATGATGAACCAAAGCAGCTTTTAAATAATAACATATATAGAAGAAGCACAGCGTCATTCACACAAACACTGATCACCATCATGATGATCTCAATAAACTGAAATATGCAATAAACATTAATTTAACAACATTAGATGTAACATACAACCCCAATAAACATAACTGATAAGAAAAAAATAAGAAGGAACAGTTATTTCAAAGAAAAAACATCAAATTCAAACTAAATTTGAAATTCAACGCAGGGAATTCTGGGAACGTCAGTTTACGGTTTACACTTACCGTGAACCATTTAACAGGTTTTTACTGTAGCATTTTCACAGTTTTTACCGTTAAAATCACGGTCATTTTTACAGTATGGGGTTTGCGGGGTCCCGGTGCAGGTCGTATCAGTGGGCCCTGTTTGAAATTGTTTAATTTGTATGTTTGTTATATTTATTTATTTGTGCTATTTATTTTGACATCATTTTGTATATATTTGTCGGTACAAGAGCAAGAAGAGGCAAATTCGGTGTTCAAGCACTTTGAGACGCGTCTCGCTGCGCGCGCTCTTTGTGCACAGAACACTGCCCGCTGGTGCTGAATTGGGCTCTTTCACATCTTGTTCTGTTTGCATGTTTAAACTGCGATTTGTATTTGTTTGGAGGATGTGAAGGAGAGCTCGGTTCGGTGTTGCTGTCCATGCTGTCTCTCTGCGTGTGCACCGAACACGGCGCGCGAGTACTCATTTGAGCTTTTCCACGTCTTGTGTTTGAATGCTTTAAACTCTTTTGAATGTTTAAATTGGCAAGGCTTAAAAATACATGCAAATGATAAGCTTTCGTGACGACGCGCAGCAGTGGCCCGTCAACTGTCCTGAGCATCTTTTTAGGCTGGTCTCAGCCGTGAGCCCCTATAATCGTCACCACCTTTCACCCCACTAGCAACGGCCCTGATCTCAGCCAAATATTGTCCTATTCTAACAAACCATACAACAATGGAAAGCTTATTTGTTCAGGTTTCAGATGATGTATAAATCTCAATTTCGAAAAATTGGCATTTAAGACTGGTTTGGTGGTCCAGGGTCACAAATACATTTAATGGTTTTATGGTGGGTCAATGGCTGTAACCTCACTTTACTATGGTACTGTAAAAGTGATCATTACTCATCTTCATAGCTACCATGTTCTTATAAAACATAACTACACAACAAACATAGTGAGTGTTTTATAACAAACTACATTTAATTGTTTAATTTCACCGTCACATCAATATCTTTCTGACGTACATACGTTCCCGCCGTTGATCTGCTGCTAGCGTCTTAAGAGGATTTTCGCGGGTTTCTCTCGAGTTTGACGAGGAGATGTCGAATACTGTATATTGTTATCAATTACTTCTACGTTCCTCAAGTAAGTCACTAATTAACTGCTGCAATGTTCGTTATCTGCAATGTTTTCGTTTGGCGGCTGCGTTCGGTTAGAGAGAGTGAGAATCGCCGTTCATCCGGGTAACTTTACCTCACCTTTCTGTTCGGAAGATTTTCGCAACCGTTTCGAGTTGGTCGCGATCCGCCGTTTTGACCAACAGAAAGCTGCTTGTTTTGAGAGTGCCTTCATACATCGCTACATTGTTATTAACAATAAAAATGACGAGTTTTGTCCGAAAAATCAGAACCAAAGAAACTGGTAAAAGGCACATATTGTAACTGAAGGAGAAAGAACGTATGATGTAGCCTAGGCTATATAAATTAATATTGCATTTCGGCAGTTTTCGTCTCGTCGCTCGCTTGGTCGATTTTTTTTTTACGTTGTGCTCTACTTGTATGCTGAACTTCCGGTAAAATAATTTAAACTCAAATCAGTATTTTATCCATGTGATTATTTATGTTTTTAGTTGTGCAATAATTAGCCCGATAATATGGCTCGGCGACTACCGACTACCACTCTGTCACTATATTTGGCGATAAATGACTGGCTAATTGGACATGATCCCTCATAACTGACCCAAAAATGAAATTGCCATATTCACGGAGACTGTTCCAGATCCTCAAAAGTTCTTTCTCTGTTTATCTTTGAGCTGATATCAGGTGAGTTGTGGTTTTATAATGTATTCAACACTTTATAACTAAAATACAACGCCAACACCTGTCAAATCCATTCCTGTAACTTTAAAAGTTCACCACCAGAGGTCGCTATTCTGTTGTTATAGAATAGATCATGTTCAATATTTATTTCTGTTGTAGTCGTTTTATTGTTTTTTACACGTTAAAATCGTTTTTCTATTCTATTATCGCTATTTATGTTTCTGAAGCTGCATGTCATACTTGAAACAACGTCTCAAATGGCATTAATTACACAAATATTGTATGTATTTCATTCAGTAATGATTACATTTACATTTAGTCATTTAACAGACGCTTTTATTCAAAGCAACTTATAAATGAGGACAATAGAAGCAATCAAAACCAACAAAAGAGCAATAAAATGCAAGTGCTATGACGAGTCCGCAGTAAGTAGCAAGGGTTTTTTTACACACACACACACACACACACACACACACACACACACACACACACACACACACACACACACATATATATATATATATATCCTGCAAACATTTCTGTCATATTTACTCGCCCATATGTAATTTCAAACCATGTCACTAAAAAAAAGCAAACAAAACAACTTATTAGAATAACCAAACCAATTCATATTATTTTAAAAACAGGCTGGTTATGTGAGGTTTATTAAATATTATGCATCTTTATGAAGGCTGAAGATCTAGGGACACAATGATCTTATCTGTGTCAGATATTGCAGTAGAATTTATAATTTAGCGATTTTGAAAAATATATAAATATGTATTTATATATATATATATTTATGTTTGAAACACTTTACATTTATCATTTTAACAGGTCATTACTGTTTACTAAAACTAAAACAAAAAAAGCAAGCATTTTCATTGAGTTTAACTTGATTTACTAAAATAAAATATAAATGTAAATATAAACAAATATATATAGACATGAAAAACAAACTAAAAAATGACCAAAACACAAAAGGAAATTACTAAAATTTTAACTTGGGTTAAAATGAAAATGTAAAAATTAAAACTAATTCAAAATATTAATAAAAATTATAGTAGTACTTTTTTTTTTTATAAACAATTGTTATTTTAAATAACAACGACATTTAAAGCCATAAAAAAATATTAAATACCTTAATTAGTATAACAAAAGTCTTAATTATAATTTCAAGAGATCTTAAATTTGGGGAAGGAAAGACAAGAATGGCGTTATGGATTAAATGTGCTAGTCTCCACATCTCACATTGATCCAGAATGCAGCAGCCAGAGTGGTCTTTAATGAGCCGAAAAAAGCTCACGTTACCCCTCTCTTCATCAGGTTACACTGGCTACCAATAGCTGCTCGCATCAAATTCAAGGTACTGATGTTTGCCTACAAGACCACAACTGGCACTGCACCAATATACCTAAACTTGCTAGTTCAAACTTATGCGCCCTCCAGAAGCTTGCGTTCTGCAAGTGAACGACGTCTTGTGGTGCCATCCCAAAGAGGTACCAAATCACTCTCACGGACCTTTTCCTGGACTGTGTCCAGCTGGTGGAATGACCTCCCGATCTCAATTCCAACAGCTGAGTCTTTAGCCATTTTCAAAAAACATCTAAAGACACATCTTTTTCGCCAGCACCTGACTAACTAATACTAACACTTACCTATTCTATTTAATAAAAACATCCTAGCTACGTGTACTGTGCTAGACTAACTGAGACTTGTCATGGCACTTGTATACTGTTGCTCTCTCGATGGTCTGATTGCTTCTATTGTTCTCCTCATTTGTACGTCGCTTTGGATAAAAGCGTCTGCTAAATGATTAAATATAAATGTTAAATGTAGTCATTTGAAGCGCACCACACGGACCGTTTATCCACTCGGATCAAATTCAGACAGCAGCGGAGCGCAGTTTACTAGAGCAGATGCGTTCGTTCACTAGCGAGCACTAAACAACGCTGTGCGATCCAGAATGAAGGCCCGGTTTCACAGAACACAGTACATTCTGACCAGGGGCGGTTCTAGACTCTTTTTAGATTGTCCCCAGCAGGCACCAGACGTCTATGTAACGTCAGGTTGACGTTGGACATGACGTCAGACAGACGTTGCATTTTGGTTGAAAATGAAAATCGGGAATATTTGACGTCAATTTGACGTTGACTTAACGTTGGATTTTGGTTACACAACAAAATCTCAACGTCAGCTGACGTCGGTATTGGACATCAATTTAACATTGACATTAGACGTTGGATTTACATTGAATTTTGGTCACCCGACATCACAACCAAAATTTAACCTGCTGTTTTGTGCCTGCTGGGTCATTGACTTTTTTTGTTTGTTAAATTTGCACACTGAACATGGGTTGGAGCTCTTATTTTTGAACTCTCAAAGTGCACCAGATTAATGAATTTAACTGTAAAATGTATAAAATTTTATCACGGGGGAGCATGCCCCCGGACCCCCCTAGAGCGATACAGGTCCATCCACCATTGCCTCACTAAATCTTACGTGACCATGACGTGAGCTCCTGGCCACATCCATTAGCCCCTGATGTTTTGGCCACAGCCCCAGATGTTTTCAAATCCTAGAAACGCCCCTGCCGAGAGCTCAACGCGCTGTAACTTCAGAAAACACATGCAAATAAAAAAAGCACCAGCAAATCAAGAAAACATCTTCATCAGTTTGACATCACATGTGCTGCAAATCCTCACAAAACAAACAAATAAAGAAATGTGCAGTAGCACAAACCACAACAAAAACACCTCAACAAAATTAAAATTAACTGTTATATATTTATATTTGCAGCACGTTTCTTTATTTGTTTGAGTTGTGAGTAGCCTATTAGCAGCGCCATGCATTGTCAAATTGATGATGTTTTCTTAATTTGCAGGTGTTTTTTTTTCTTTTTGCATGTGTTTTTTTGTTTTTTCATTTGCATGCATGTCTCAACTGTTAATATCTTGCTCTGACATATCTTAAAATATGTCAGTGTCATTGTTCATGTGTCAAGATGCACACCTGCAATGTTTTCTTCTAAGGCAGTTTTATAAAAGTTGCTTAAATATCTTAATGTAACGAAGGCCTAGTCCTAGTTTAAGCTAAGCCCTGTTTGTGAAACCAGACCATAATCACTTTTCTGGAGCTTCATTATCACTATTCCTCACTTTTCAATACTCAAAAAGCTACCTTCAAGAAATATATAAAACAGAACTACTATCACACAAAAACTACTAACACGTTCGTCTCTTTTCTAGTCTGATGACATCTACATTTTCTGTAGTTGAGAAGATCCCTGGGTCTTTTCCCTCGGTACGGATCACATGTCAGCCGCCTATTTCCCTGATTTGTTGATGTTTTGCATGATGGTCTTTAGTGAAGCGATCTGTGTTTCCATCTTTGAGCAAACACAACACACGTCTGTGAGCAGAAGCTGAATTATTTCTCCATAATCGCAGGTACATTTTCTTGTTGGTTGTAAAATGTATTTAACTTGATATATGTATAGTGTAATAGATCTTAATAGATATTTTCTTATTATTATACTAATACAAAACATTAAACCTTAAAGGTTTCTCATTTGGCATCAATAGTAAAAAATAAATAAAAATAAAATAAAAAATTCATCTGAACTAGAGTGATTTGGGTTTTTGTTTATATATAACTATGTGTTGTTTTAGAAGTAAAAACACTGCTATCTTGTGACGAATGACAAAAAACTCAATCTTTTCTTCAGTTTTTAGGAAGAAAGGCGTCTAAAATCATTGTTTTTGTGAAGTCATGAGTCCAGAAATGAATCTCATGTTGTTTGTGTTGGGTAAGTACTGTGTGCATTGTTCAATAAATAATAATTAATTATTTGATTACTGCAAGCAAATTAGCATTCTGTAGAGTTCTTCCACCACTGTGCATTAAATATACATTAAATAAACTGAAATAAATGAAAACAATTGAACTGTAAACAATTTCCACCCACTTCAAAACTTAAGTTGATTTGCTGCCTTCATTTTTTAAGTGAACTTCAAAAATTGAGTTGAATCACAACTTTAAACATTGGTTTGATAAGTTATTGTAACATAATTTTTACTGTGTGAGTGGCTCATATTTAGTGTGTATAACAACACATTTATGGGTAATTCATATTGGAAAAATGTATGCATTATGAATTCATTATTAATTCGATCTACTTAATGCATTCCTTTGGACTTCAATCCACTTAAACTCAGATTTGATTTGCTATTCTGCAACCTGTTTGCTTTTTCTGTCAAATTCAGAAACTGATTGGATTATATATTCATATGCAAGAAACGTGCTTATACGGTACAACGGGGCTAAAGGCACTCCTTAAGAAAACATGTGCTATGCACTGCACCTAAAATGTATAATTGCAGAAAAAATGTATACGTTTGTATTGAACATTAATGGAGCAACATATTTTATGTGAAAATAAATCATAGATGTTGTTAATTTTGTTTAAAAATCTTATAAATGTATGAGATTTATGTATCTCAGTATACAAATACTTCAGCTAAAATAATGTTTTTTTTTTAATAATGTCTAAGTTAATACTTGTAATCATGTGAGCAAAGTTTGTACTATTTTCTGCTTATTTTGAAAAATAAAATTTTATTTTATTTCAATAAATATACTGTCATTATGTAACGAGGAGTCAGAGAAGTTTGGATCCATTTGCAGTTCTTTATTGAGAATGGTCAGGCAGTACAGGGTCAGATACCGGCAGGCAGATCAGCAGAGACAAGGCAGAGACAGAGTCGAACACCGGGCAAGAGATCAGGGCAGGCGGCAAACAATCACAGTCCAATAAACAATCCAAGTCGGGGTAGGCAGCAAACAATCAGAATAACGGGTAAACAGTCCAAGGTCAGATAACAAGAAAACAAACACGGGTATAACGCTCAGAAATGACAGCCAGGCAAATCAAGACTTCGCAAAGAGTTCATGTGTGTGTGTGGTTTATATGTGTGTGTGTAAATGAGGTGCAGGTGTGGGTGATCAGTCAGTCCCAGGTATGAGGGATGATGGGAAATGGAGTCCGAATGGAAATGGCTAATATTCAGGCGATGGTTCCCTCTGGTGGTGCGGAGGAGGCGGTATGGGAGCCTCCTCTGTAACAGAGCCCTCCCCCTGCGAGCGGCTCCTGACGCGAGGAAGCAAGCGACGCCGGGGTCTTCCCCGAGGTCGAGGGGCCGGCTTCTCCGGATGCGTCCTGTGAAACTCCTCAGTGAGTGTAGGGTCTAGGATATCTCCTGCGTTGACCCAGGAACGCTCCTCCGGACCGAATCCCTCCCAGTCAACCAGATACTGGAGAGTGCCGCCCCGGCGTCTGGAGTCTAGCAACTCGTGCACTCTGTAGGCCTCCTCGCCGTCCACCAAGAAAGGCAGGGGGGTCTGCGGCTGGGCTCCCTCCTCCGTCTCTCCTCTCGGACCACCAGCGGGTTTGAGAAGTGATACATGAAATGTGGGAGAAATACGATAATTAGAGGGCAATTCCAAACGAAATGATACTGGGGTTATTTGTCTAGAAATTTTGAATGGACCCACATACCTGGGACTGAGCTTTCTACATGGGAGTCGAAGACGTAGATCTCTGGTTGAGAGCCATACCCATTGACCAGGTGTGTATTCGGGGCTTGGGCGTCGATGTCGGTTAGCTTGATGGACTTGTCGCCTTACGGCATGAAGGAGATGGGTATGGGCCCGATCCCAGACCTCCTCACTGTGTTGCAGCCAGTCGGTGATGGTGGGTAGGTCGGTGGGTTCTCCTGACCAGGGGAACATTGGAGGTTGGAAGCCCAGAACGCACTTGAAGGGGGTCATTCCTGTGGCGGGTTTTGTCAGGGAATTTTGTGCATATTCTGCCCAGAATAAGTACCTGCTCCAATCAGCTTGGTGTTGTTGACAGTATGCTCTGAGAAACCGTATGACCTCCTGATTCAGGCGTTCTGTCTGACCGTTGGATTGGGGATGGTAACCGGATGTGAGGCTGATATTGACATTGAGATGTTTAAAGAAGGCGGACCATACTCTTGAAGTGAATTGGGGTCCGCGGTCGGATACAATGTCGTCAGGTAGGCCATAGAAACGGAATACATGGTTGCAGAGCAGTTCAGCAGTTTCAAGGGAAGTGGGCAGTTTAGGCAGAGGGATGAGACAGCATGCTTTGGAGAATCGGTCAACTATGGTGAGTATGGTGGTGTGGCCTTGAGAGTTGGGCAGATCGGTGATGAAGTCGATCGCTATATGAGACCAAGGTCGACGTGGTGTGGGAAGTGGGTTTAGCAGACCGGCTGGGAGCTGCCTGGGAGATTTGGAGGTGTTGCAGGTGGTGCAATTTTGTACGAATTTGGTTGTGTCAGCGAGTAGTGAGGACCACCAGAAGCGGTTTTTGAGCAGATTAGCGGTGGCATTGATTCCTGGGTGAGGTATGAACTTGGGCAATTAGTCGTGGTCGAAGGGGTTCAGGGACATACGTGCGGTCAGCAGGGCTCTCTGGAGGTGGTGGATCTTGAAGATTCAGTTGTTCAATTTCGGTCATGATATCCCATTGCACTGGTGCTACAAGGATCTTCTCGGGGATTATATTGTCATTGTTCTTGGTTTGATTTACCTTCTCAGTTTGGCGAGAGAGAGCGTCGGCTTTGGTATTCTTGGTGCCTGGCCGGTAAGTCACAGTGAATCGAAACCTTGTGAAGAATAGCGCCCACCTGGCCTGTCGAGGGTTTAGACGCTTAGCTGAACGTAGATACTCCAGATTTTTGTGGTCGGTGAGAACAATGAATGGGTGAGTAGCTCCCTCCAGCCAATGGCGCCACTCCTCAAGCGCTAGTTTCATGGCCAGAAGCTCCCGATTGCCTACATCGTAATTCTGTTCAGTGGCTGGGAGTTTACGGGAGAAAAATGCACATGGGTACATTTTGGCTGGTGAGCCGTGACGTTGGGAAAGAATCGCGCCTACCCCTGTATTTGAAGCGTCGACTTCCACAATGAATTCTTGCTCTGGGTCTGGGTGTCGAAGGATGGGTGCAGAAGTGAATCGAGTCTTTAGTTCCTCGAACGCCTGGTGTGACTCCAGTGACCAACTCAATCGAGCAGAGTGATGTTTAGTCATGGCTGTTAATGGTGCCGCGATCTTGCTGAAATCTCTGATAAATCGTCGGTAGAAGTTTGCAAACCCTAGGAAACGTTGTAGTTCCTTGACTGTCTGGGGCTTTGGCCATTTGAGAACTGCCTCTACCTTCCTTTCGTCCATTGCCACTCCTTCCTGACTGATAATGTATCCGAGGAATGAAATGCTGGTCTGATGGAACTCACACTTCTCTGCTTTGGCGTAGAGTTGGTATTGCATGAGACGTTGCAGCACTGACCTGACATGGTGGATGTGTTCTTCTCGAGTGTTGGAATATATCAGTATATCGTCGATATAGACAATCACCCATCTGTCCAGCATGTCGCGGAAGATGTCGTTCATAAAGGACTGAAAGACTGATGGACTGTTTGCAAGGCCGAAAGGCATAACCCGGTATTCATAGTGCCCACTAGTGGTAGAGAATGCTGTTTTCCATTCATCCCCCTCTCGAATGTGAATCAGATTGTAGGCATTACGTAGGTCGAGCTTGGTGTAGAATCTGGCCTGACGAAGTTGTTCTAGTGAGGCTGGAACTAGTGGCAAAGGATAGCGGAACTTCACTGTGATATCATTCAGGCCCCGATAATCGATGCATGGCCGAAGTCCTCCATCCTTTTTCTTAACAAAGAAGAATCCGGCTGAGGCCGGTGAGGTTGATGGTCTGATGAAACCTTTAGCTAGCTCTTCTTCAATGTACTGTCTCATAGCTTCAGACTCAGGTTGAGCTAATGGAAAGATTCTACCTTTGGGAGGAGTGGTGCCGGGCATCAACTCTATGGCACAATCGACTGAACGGTGAGCAGGGAGTTGAGATGCTTTCTTCTTGCTGAATGCCTCGGCGAGATCAGAGTATTCAGAGGGCAAGTCGGTGTTGGTTGCGTTCTGAACAGTGGGGAAAGATGGGATGGTAGAGGCTTTGGAAATCTTTGAGAGACAGCGTTCTTGACACGTCGTGCCCCATTGAAGGATCTGCCCCTCTCTCCAGGAGATGTGAGGATTATGCGTGCGCAGCCAGGGTAATCCGAGGATGATAGGGTGATTTGGTGAGTGAATGACGTAGAATTTAATGTTTTCTGAGTGAAGAGTTCCGATCAGCAACTTGGCTTCTTCGGTGATGCGGGAAACTCTCCCCTCTCCGAGAGGGCGGCCGTCTAGCGCCTCCACTGCCATGGGAGAAGTACAGGGGGTCAGTTTCAGTTTATGTTGCTGAACCAATTCTAGTGACACAAAATTGCCTGCTGCTCCAGAATCTATCAATGCCGTGGTAGAAATTACTTTGTCCTGAATTATAATTTTGACTGGAAGTTTAATGCTTGATGGAGAGGTCGTAACATGATCACTCACCGGTCGAGAACTAGTCGATGGACGGACCGGGCAGGAGATCTTCATATGTCCAGCTTGACCGCAATAGAGGCATAGCTGATTCTGCATGCGGCGTTCCCGTTCCTCGGAGGTTATATGAGTGAATCCCAACTGCATGGGTTCGGCCGTGGTGGTAGTTTCGGGCATGTAACGGGGCGTGGTCCGAGCGGGGCGCCGAGAACGAATCAGATTGTCGATCTGGATGGCTAACTCAATGAACTCACTCAAGCTCCTCCCCTCATCTCGACAGGCCAACTCCGATTGTAACTCCAGATTCAAACCTCTCCGGAACAAAAGTTTTAGTGTGTCCTCCACCCAATTAGTTTGAGCCGCGAGAGTCCGGAAGGATAGGGCATATTCTGCAGCGGGCTTTCTCCCTTGCGCGAGAGTTAACAGTTGGTCACCAGCGTTACTCCCATCTGCGGAATGCTCGAACACCTCACGGAATTGTTGGAGAAATGAATCGAAAGTGGAGAAAGCTGAGCCATCCATCCTCCAAACAGCGGTCGCCCACTCTAATGCCTTCCCGGTGAGTAGTGAACAAACAAAGGCAATGCGGCTTGAGTCTGTGGGGTATAGTGAGGGTTGCTGTTTAACAAAAAGCGAGCATTGTAGTAGGAAGCCCTTGCATTTGGCGGATTCTCCATTGAATTTCTCTGGAAAAGCAAGTCGGGGGTTTATGGAGGGTACCTGAGCTGGTGGAGGGCTACTGCGGGCCGGTGGAGGATGAGATGCAGTTTCGGGCGGTGATACACTCAGTCCTTGCAACGCTTTGACCAGCTCCTCGGTCAGGGTGGTGAGTCGGTTTAACTGGTGCTGGTGCAAGGTGAGCTGGGAAGCTTGTGCAGATAGCTCGGCTGAAAGTTGCATGAGCGCTGCTGGATCGCTGTTTGGCGAAGTCTTCTGTAACGAGGAGTCAGAGAAGTTTGGATCCATTTGCAGTTCTTTATTGAGAATGGTCAGGCAGTACAGGGTCAGATACCGGCAGGCAGATCAGCAGAGACAAGGCAGAGACAGAGTCGAACACCGGGCAAGAGATCAGGGCAGGCGGCAAACAATCACAGTCCAATAAACAATCCAAGTCGGGGTAGGCAGCAAACAATCAGAATAACGGGTAAACAGTCCAAGGTCAGATAACAAGAAAACAAACACGGGTATAACGCTCAGAAATGACAGCCAGGCAAATCAAGACTTCGCAAAGAGTTCATGTGTGTGTGTGGTTTATATGTGTGTGTGTAAATGAGGTGCAGGTGTGGGTGATCAGTCAGTCCCAGGTATGAGGGATGATGGGAAATGGAGTCCGAATGGAAATGGCTAATATTCAGGCGATGGTTCCCTCTGGTGGTGCGGAGGAGGCGGTATGGGAGCCTCCTCTGTAACACATTAAAACATGTTAATATAAAATAATATTTTAAAATACAGAAACAAAATAATTTTAATAAGTAAAAATTCTGAAAGCATTGAAGGAGATCCAATAATAATTGAATATATATATTTACAGTTGTAACAACAAATGATAATTTATTATATGATATGATTAATATCATGTTTTTAAATATGATGGTTTTATTCTAAACATGGTGATTATCTCTAATATGGACACACAACATAATATATGATATGTATCATCTGAATCTAACCATGTCAACAAATGAAAAAGTCATCCATCTATTAATTATCATGTTAATAACTGTGTCTTTAGCCCCAAAAGCAGGGGTGCTTTTTACCCCAAATACCATACTTTTACATATTCTTTCGTTATTTAAACACTGTTGCTTTAATTATCTTAAACAAAACTGAAAATTGTTAAGAAGATATATGCATTCATTTTAGTGATTCTCATTTGCTACTTAAACATTTTTAAAAACATAAAACATTAGATCAATTAAGCACAGAAGCACAGAATCAACAGGATCAGACAAATTTGCAGGTGCATCTTGAAAAGCAGATGTTTTGGCCACGTTTTTGTGCTATCTTGTGGTTTAGATGAAAATAATATCAAAGGCACCTTTAGCCCCGTTACACTTATGGAAAGCCTTGTGTTTCCACAGCCTGCTCTTTCACAGGTACATGCGTCTCATCTGCGATCTCCAAACAGTTTGTCTTCGTTAAAGAGGCGAAAACATTCAATGATGCACAGATGTACTGCAGACGGTTTCACGACGATCTGGCGAGCGTTGAAGACGCGGCGGACTTCAGCCGTCTGCAGGCCGCGATGAGCGGGATCACGGATCCGAGCGTGTGGATCGGACTGAAGAGAGGCGAGCCGGACTGGTTCTGGTCTCTGTCCGACAGCGCTTTCTACGGCGAAGGAGAAGCCGCGTACAGACGCTGGAAAACCGGACAGCTGGACAATTCCGGAGGAAAACGAAAACTGCGTCGCCGTCGATGATGCTGGGGAGTTTTGGGACGTTTCTTGTACAAGTCAATATACGTTCATTTGCTATGATGGTAAGGACACAGTATTTCTACCTCACTGTACACTCAAAACCATATTTAGCCCTAAATGTAAGGTGGCCGAGAGAGCTCAACGCGATGCAAATGAAAAAAAAAAAATACATGCAAATAGAAAAAAACACCTGCAAATTAAGAAAACATCATTTGACTACACAGGCGCTGCAAATAGGCTACTCACAACTCAAAACAAATAAAGAAACGCCTGCAAATACTCAAAACACAAAAAGGTTACACTTTACTTGAAGGGGTGTGCATAGACATGACACCTTCATAATCATGACATGACACCTGTCATGAATATGAAGGTTTTTTATGCATGTTTATGACAACAGTCATTAAGTGTCATTCGCTCAGTTATGTCATTTTTAATGCAGAGATGACATTGTTTGAGATGTCTAAAATGTAAAACAGTAACTTGAATGCAATGTAAGTCGCTTTGGATAAAAGCGTCTGCTAAATGCATAAATGTAAATGTAAATGTAAATGTCTTTGTTGTGGGCTAGGGTTAGGGGTAGGGCTAGGGTTAGATCAAATAATGTCATCTTTGCATTAAAAATGACATAACTGAGCGAATGACACATAATGACAGTTGTCATAAACATGCATAAAAAACCTTCATATTCATGACAGGTGTCATGTCAGTCTTATGCACACCCCTTCAAGTAAAGTGTAACCCACAAAAACAGAAACGAGCTGCAAATATAAATATATACCATAGTTAATTTTCATTTTGTTGAGGTGTTTTTGTTGTGGTTTGTGCTACTGTACATTTCTTTATTTGTTTTGCGAGGATTTGCGGCACATGTGATAAACATCTTCATCAGTTTGACATCACATGTGCTGCAAATCCTCACAACACGAACAAATAAAGAAATGTGATTTTTTTGATGCTTTTCTTGATTTTTTGGTGCTTTTTTTATTTGCATGTTTTTTCTTAAGATCTCTCGGCCACCGTATTAAATATAAAATTTGAATTGCATATAAAAGTTCTGTTTATTTGCATTACACAATTTTAACATAAACTAAAAAACAAAAATGTGATGCATATTTGTCAGTCATAGGTAAATTAAACCAGTATTAGTTAAGTGTCATTGAGATACTACTATCATTTTTATTAATATTTCGAAATATTTTTAATTTTTACATTTTCATTTTAACCCAAGTTAAAATTTTAGTAATTTCCTTTTGTGTTTTTGTCATTTTTTAGTTTGTTTTTTATGTCTATATATATTTGTTTATATATACATTTTTATTTTATTTTAGTAAATCAAGTTAAACTCGATGAAAATGAAAAATGTTGCCTTGCTTTTTTTGGTTTTAGTTTTAGTAAACAGTAATAACCTTGAACGAAACAGGTCAGATTTGTCTAACAGTAGTACTAATAAACTGAATGTGTTTTAAATGCACAATAACCAGTTTTATATATTGTTCATCAATAAATCCAATTTGTTTCAATCTCATATTTAACTAATTGAATATTGATTGTTCCACCTCTAGCCATATTTTGACCGTGTTCATGGTTTTGAACTGAATAAATGTAATTGTTTTCACAATTAACATACTTATACTGATTTGGAAATATGATTATTTAAATAAAATCAAATAGATAATAATGTTTTTAAAGAGAAATCTTGCAGAAATCTGACCTGTTTTACTTATATGACTGACAAATATGCGTCACATTAGGTTTATTAGTTTGTGTAATCTAAATGGATGGCAATTTTATGTGAAATTAATACACATAAATCTTACATTTAAGTCTAAATATCTTGTATTTCACTCCAAATTATATTTTGCATAAAGGAAATTAAGCCTGTTTGTAGGACCATTTTGTAACACGAAAATAAATAATATATTTTTTACACATATAATTTGTTGCACTGCTTTTTTCACTGATTTAAAACATTTTAATGCATTATAGTAATGAGATTTTTAATAGATTTGATCTGAGTAAATGTGTTTTTTTTTCCAAACTGGTTAATATTTGAGAATTCAGGTAAAATGTATTTTATTTATGTGTTATATAATTGTCTCTTAGCCCAAGTTCAAGCCTTATTTAGTTTGTTTAGTTGATTTTCAATGACTCAGTTTTGCTGTAGTGAACATACAGTGTCTCATGGTATCACAGGAAAGGTAAACGTCCTTCAGAGGTACGTGTTTGTCAATCAAAACAAGAGATGGAGCGACGCGCAGACGTTCTGCAGGCAGAAACACACGGATCTGGTCAGCGTGAGGAACCCGGATGAGAACCAGCTGATCAAGGCCTTGGTGCCGCCGAAAGCTCTGGTATTCATCGGCCTGTTTAAAGAGTTTTTCAGATGGTCAGATAACAGCAGCTCCTCATTCAGACGCTGGTCTGTTGGTGAGCCTGATGGCTCTGGAGATTGTGTTGAGCAAACACTGTCAGATACAAACACATGGGCCGATCAGAACTGTGCTGAAACAAGACCGTTCATCTGCCAAGACGGTGAGCTGCTTTTACATCAGATTCTCATTAAAGTCACCATGAAACGGAAGCAGCAGGACTTGGTTCTGTGCATCAGTTGCTGATTGGATGTTGAGATGTAGGCGTGTCTTTCAAAAATACAGGGGTGGGGCTTAAATGAGAAGAAGTCTGTATTTTCCAGTTATGACATTCTGACTGAACATTATGAGGTCAAAACATTGTTAAAAGTAAAACACATGCACAGATGAACCGTTTGCAATGAGAGCTATAACATGCATTTAGAAAACAGATGGTAAATTTACATTTTAGCTTTAGTTTAACTTTAGTTATTATAAGCACTTATAAGTGGACAAATACAGTTTGTTTTGTTGTGAGATCTTAAAGTAATATTTCACCCGAAATTGAAAATGTGCTCATCCTCAGGCCATCCAAGATGTAGATGAGTTTGTTTGTTAGTAGAAATGCATCACTGCATCAGCGTCTCAGCAATGGATGCTCTGCAGTGAATGGGTGCCGTCAGAATGAGAGTCTGATAAAAACATCACAATAATCCACAGCACTCCAGTCCATCAGTTAACATCTGGAGAAGACAAAACCTGAAACAAATCCAGCATTAAGACGTTTTTAACTCAAATACCATAGAGTCCATAATCCATAATAATGCTTCCTTCAGTGATAAAGTGCATCTGCTGTTGTCTCTCGCATCAAAATCCAGTCACATATTTGTTTAGAGCTGTTTTGATCTGTGCAGATTTCTCTCCTGATTCAGACCAGAACACTTTTTCACTGGAGGAAGAGTTATTATGGATTATGGACTCTATGGTATTTTGAGTTAAAAACATCTTAATGCTGGATTTGTTTCAGCTTTTGTCTTCTCCAGATGTTAACTGATGGACTGGAGTGCTGTGGATTATTGTGATGTTTTTATCAGACTCTCGTTCTGACGGCACCCATTCACTGCAGAGCATCCATTGCTGAGACACTGATGCAGAGAAACATTTCTACTAACAAACAAATTCATCTACATCTCAGGTGACCTGAGGATGAGCACATTTTCATCTCATTTTCATTTTTGGGCGAACTGCTCCCTAAATGAATCGTTTGACATGGAAGAATAGCTAGTAAATTTATTTTTATTGTTAAAAAGAATTAATAGCGCAGCCCTGTTGCCACATAATTTTCCACATTTCCTTAACATTGTGGCACCCATCGTAGTCTCATAATCACATCTGTTCCCACAGGAGTGAAGATGCAGATACTGAGAGTGAAGCTGAAATCAGGTCAGAATGTGAATGATCCTGAGATGAAGATGTCCATCATGGAGAAGGTGAGTTATTATTACTCCTTATGTGATCGAGCTGAGTGTGAGTTACTGTATCTCACGGCTGTTATGATCTCAGATCCAGCAGAAACTCGTGAGTCTGGGAATGCCTGAAGATGCCAAACTACAGTGGAGAGTTCAGTCCGACGACGAGATCTTCCACCTGCTGGAGAACGACATGAAATCACGCAAATAACGTGTTGAAAAGACCTGATAGATATCGACTGATGCTTTTAAAACAGAAACAAATGTCTATGTATAACTCTTTATTCCTTCTCACCTGTACATTTCCTTTATTTATTTGTCCTGTTTTGACAAAAAAAAAAAAAAAATTTTTTTTTTTGTTTTGTTATAAACCATATTAGTTGCTTTTGTTCTGCACAACCTTTTTTGGTCATGCCATTGCTTTCTTTGAAAATTTTGTTTACGTACTTTGCATGTATTAAGCAAATAAACTCTTCGCTTTGATTTGCATTGTGAATGCAAATGCAGTTTTAATTTCGCAGCATGATCAGGCTCGTTATTAGGATCATTTATGAGGTTTAAGCCTTGTATGTGAAACCGGGGGTTTATGTTTTAGTCAAATTTTTGAATTTCAAAAATATTTCAAATTAAGAGCGCAACTTGGGATCTGTACAATACGTTATTAAATTACTCAGTGATTCTCGTCGTGTAAATACAAACATGAATACAAACATTGCATTTCTAAAAACTTGCTGCATGGGTTTTAAAGTACTTTGATCCTTCTTCCTGCATTTTTTGTTATTTTACCCCCGGTTTCACAGACGAGGCTTAAGCTTAGTCCTAGGCTAAAATGTAAGTCTGAGCAAAAAATACATCGGTGCCTTTGTTTTGTCTCAAGATGCACCCCAGTAATGTTTTTTTCTAAGCATGTTTATAAAACTTACTTAAGTCTTAATTGAACTATGGCCTAATCCTGGTTTAGTCTAAGCCCTGTCTGTGAAACCGGGCCATAGCCTCTTAAAATGTATTGATAAACATAAAAGACTCTCCACTGGCAATTATTCTAATGCTTTAACTGAATGACTGTTCAGGAATTGCTATGGTTTGATAATCTGAGGATAACCTGGATACTAGACTGTCAAAAGTGAAAAATAAGCACAAATCCAACACGTTATAACAGGAGAAGTCCATTTATTCCTTGATTCCTATGTATTCTGAAACGCTTTGTATCAAGATCATATTCTGTGTCACTTAAACATTTCAAACTTTTAGGCCTGGTTTCACAGACAGGGTTTAGACTAAGCCAGGATTAGGCCATAGTTCAATTAGGACATTTAAGTCATATTTATAACCGTGCCTTAGAATAAAAACATTACTGGTGTGCATCTTGAGACAAAATAAAGGCACTGCTATATTTTAAGATCAGTCAGTGCAAGTTTATTTCAGATGAAACAGCTCAGACTTAGATTTTAGTCTAGGACTAGGTTTAAGCCTTGTCTGTGAAACCGGGGGTTAATGTCGTAGCGTTATACAAATGAAAACAAGAAGCTTGTCTCTCTGCCCTCGTGATTATTTAGCATTCTCCTTCATGTTTGTGTTTGCATGAAGTGCATCATTTTGAATAAAAGCCTGTGCCGACAGAAAACCCCGAGAGCTTTTAATCCATCTGTAACATCATGTTACCAAAGCAGGACGAGTGGTTTGCATGAAGGTTGTGTAAGAGCGTAATAACTGCATAAACACAATCGAACTGACATCAAAAACCCAACATTTTAGAGCTCTCTGATTTTCTACCTTATTAGGCCATTTTCATTATGTAATATAATTTAGCATTTATTGTAAAATTATTATAGTAAATTTAACAAAGTTACAAGTAGGCCTACCATGTTGAATTAAATGTGAAATTCTGAAGAAGAAACATTTAAATAGTATTTTCTTCTAAAACATACTCTTTGATAACTATTTTGTGCAGGAAACACTCCTTCAATCTTGCTAAATAACCATTAAAATTGATGTACAGGACATTATAGCATTTAGGTGAAGGTGTAAACTACACTGTAAAAAAATACAGTGATTTTAATGGTAAAAACTGTGAAAATACTACAGTAAAAACCTGTTAAATGGTTAACGGTAAATTCCTGTATAATTTACAGGTTAAAAACGTAAACTGACGTTCCCAGAATTCCCTGCGTTGCATTTCAAATTTAGTTTGAATTTGATGTTTTTTCTTTGAAATAACTGTTTCTTCTTAGTTTTTTTCTTATCAGTTATGTTTATTAGGGTTGTATGTTACATCTAATGTTGTTAAATTAATGTTTATTGCATATTTCAGTTTATTGAGATCATCATGATGGCGATCAGTGTTTGTGTGAATGATGCTGTGCTTCTTCTATATATGTTATTATTTAAAAGCTGCTTTGGTTCATCATGTGACTCTCATCACCTCCTGCTTTTGGTGGTTATCAGTGTATTACAAAGATGCAGATTTCAGTACTTCAATAGGTTGGTATATTAACATTATATCAGTTAATGAAAGTACGGTATTTAACAGTAAATTTAAGTTAAAACCGTAAAACCTAAAATGTTGTTACCATATTTTTTGAAGTAGAATTCCTGCAACCACAGCTGCCGGTTTTTTACCGTAAATTTTACCGATTTTTTTTTACAGTGTAGGGCTGTCAATGGGTTAAACATTTGAATGTAATGATTTTTTTCCTAACAATTATTTAATCAGAATGACTCACTAAATACAGATAATTCAAATGCATTACTGTGAAGATGAGTGAAGTCCATTTAACAGTCAGTACAGTACAGCATTCGCAGAGTTCATTTGCAAAAACAGATAACTTAGTTTTTAACAATTTTCAAGAATCATGTTTTTTCATTGTGCCTTCCAATTAATCTCAATCAAACTGCAGTTGGGTTATTTTGATTAGTTTTAAAAATAACTAAAAAATACAGTTAAATGACACAATAAAAACATGATAACATAATAAAAAACATGATTTTTGAAAATTAAAAAAAGCGGAGTTATGTTTTTGCACATAAATTCTTCATTTTCTTTCACTGATCATCAGTCAATCACTGAACTACAGTCCATAGTGATCCATAGTCCAATGTTTTGCCTGAAAGTGGTAAGTACTTTATACTGTATGTTAATGTAATTAACTAAATATTAAATTGTCAGCCCTATTATAAACTATATTTAATGCTAGATGAATCAACTGAATCAACAAACAGCACATGAAGCTGTAATCATGCAAAATATAAATTAACAAGCACATAATGAAAGATCTCATTAATAAATGTTCATGTTTTGGCACTGATTTGGGGAATTTTCTAGACGAGTCGCAGCCCATGTATCTTACTCTCGTTATTATGTCAAAATACTCATTTATTTCATTTTAAATGAAACAAATGTAATCCTGATAGTATTCACACTTTTTTACAAAATGAAACTGTAATCTGAATACTTTGTTTTTTGATGTAACTGTAACGGATTACTAGATTTTTGTATCCTGATTACGTAACGCCGTTACATGCCAACCCTGTTCAGCACAAATATTCATGATTTCCGGTTTAAACACACACACACACACATGTTGGTTTTTGTGGTTTATGGGGACTCTCCATAGGCGTAATGGTTTTTATACTGTACAATCTGTATGTGCTATTGCCCTACACCTACCCTACACCTAAACTTAGCCCTCACAGGAGACTGTGTGCATTTTTAGATTTTCAAAAAAACACCATTTAGTATGTTTTTTAAGCCTTTTGAATTACGGGGACATAGGCAGTGTCCTCATAAACCACCTTCATATTGTAATACCTCTGTCATACCCATGTCATTAAACAAACACCACACACACACACACACACACACACACACACACACACACACACACAACACACACACACACACACACACACACACACACAGGGTAGGCCTACAAAAGCATTAAAGATACAGAAAATCTGTCAAATCGCAAATTAAATTACACAAACATCTTCAATGTTTCATAACATAATTCATACATACTTCTTATACTAGGAACAGGAAGGAAGGGCTTTCCTGTAGCTCAAATAGTAGAGCATGGCGCTAGCAACGCCAAGATCATGGGTTCGATTCCCAGGGAAAGCAAGAGCTGATCAAATGTAAAACTGTAACTTGAATGCAATGTGAGTCGCTTTGGATAAAAGCGTCTGCTAAATGCATAAATGTAACATAATTACAGTATTTCAAATGGTCCCTTACACCATTTTAATCCTTAAAAATAATGAAAATGTATGTTTTCTGTATGTTGACAGTATTTTATGGAGTGATAAAAATAGAAATCCAAAATCCCCTCTGTACTCTAATATGTTAACAAAATCATACAATTGAATTTTGAGCCTGGCTTCATCCAGTTCATTTGCACATTTAAACATAACATCACAGAAAACTTGTACAACAAATAATGTTTGCAATTCCTAATGTAATAAACCAACTGGGGAAGTGTGGTGAGTATCTACTGGTTATGTTTGACCCTATTGACCTGTGGTGTCTTAAATGGCTGATTATACAGTATAATATGCAGCATCTGTAGTACAGTAGCTATTGCGCCCTCTGCTGGTACCCTGGTTTCTAAAGTGCAGATAATTGTTCTAAAAATGTTACACTATTTAATCAGTTTGAATGTAATATTGCAATAAACCAATAAAAATGACACCACAGGTTGAATCAACAGGGTTAGAGTTAGATCGGTCTGATGTGTTTTATATAGATTACCTGCTACACAAATTCACTGACCACCTGATTTCTGTAGTTATTTAATAGGGACAGTGCACGTTCATGAACATCTGTATAAACATGCCAGATTATAACAACATTGCTCATTTACATGCGTCCCTGAAAGAAAAACATGTAAAAGTAAACCCTTTAAGACATATTCTTTGCTTGATTTGGTCTCTAACACTCGTCTTCCTTCCATTATCTTTAGATTAAGAAAGGAGCACGTGAAAATAAATAGTATTAGCAAAACATTAAGTGTTAACATTTCAAATGTAGAACTCCTAAAAGCACAACTGTATTAAAAAAAAAAAAAAAAAGTATTCATCATTCACACTTGAATATATAAATTATTTTTATAACTGAAAACACATTAAAAGGCAGATGGGAGTCAAATCGTTTTAGAATTGTAAGAAAATAATATTTTTTTCAGGAATATTCTTTTGTTCTGCTCAATATATCTGATCACTTTTCAAAACTATTTGTGATTTTACAGATGCTGATTGTCATTGTCTTCCTCTGCTCGTCTGTGTTTACTCCTGTTGCTCCAGGATGAGTTCTGTGAGTCGATTGATGTCTCTGACGATCGGGTGGCACTGCAGGGTCATGATAATCACGCTTTCCTGGTCTGGAAAGATCTGCACTAAAGTCTGCTGCAGCTTCAGCGTCTCCTCCGCCGTTCTCTCCCTCACCTCCTGACCCCTGCCTGACCCCTGAGCCCTGCCGTGACCCCCCGGTGTCCAGTCTCGGTACTGGAGCACTTCGGTGTGAGCGCGCGGTGCCGCTGACGGAGGAGGGAAGGATGCAGACACACCTGCGAACGAGTGACTGCCGGGAACAGGTAAAGTACTGCGAGAGCAGAGACACAAAAACATGAAACGTCATTTTACAAAGTGTTTTTTATAGATTGGCTCAACACTACAGACATGAAACTATTTTGCTTTCACAACATCATTAATCATTTATTAGTGCTTTAATATTTTAAAAAAATATGATGGATAAATGGCATCATTTAGCAGATCTCTTAAACAACAATCTCATTACATCAGTGTGTGTCAATGGACTGGTTGCATTTTCAGCATAATATTACATGGATTAAAACAAATATGAAAATACATTATAGTGATGAAAATGCTAAATACTTGGCCATTTAGTTTGCAAACTTTACCAAATACTATAATTGCATAATAATGGTTCATATTTAATTATATTGATCGCATTATGTTTTTGTGTTATTGTGTCTAAAGCAGAAATAACTATTCAAAAGTCTGGGTTCAGTGAGATTTATTTTGAGAGAAATTATTAGTTTTACTCATCAAGGATGCATTAAATCAATTACAAATGACAGTAAAGACATTTATAATGTGACAAAATATTTATATTTCAAATAAATGCTGTTCTTTTTGAGTTTTCTATTCATTTGTGAATCCTGGAAATGAAAATGTATCACTGTTTCCACAAAAAATATTGTGCAGCACAACTGTTTTCAACATTGATAATAATCAGAAATGTGTGTTGAGCAGCAAATCAGCATATTATTATGATTTCTGAAGATCATGTGACACTGTAGACTGGAGTAATGATGCTGAAAATACAGCGCTGCATCACAGAAATAAATTACAGTTTAACACATATTCACATAGAAAACAGCTGTTCTTAATTGTAAAACATTTAACTGTTTTACCATATTTTGGATCCAATACATATGGTGAGCAGAAGGGACTTAATCAAAAAAATATATATATCACAAGAACCCAAACTTTTGAACAGTAGTGCATATCATTTCACAGACACTTGAGTGAAAAATAACTGGAATCATAAAATCCAAAATCACTGATCTCTAGAAGACAGACAGCATGATTTAGTGTGGATGTTAGTACCTGTTGTGTTTATGTAGGAAGTCTCTCAGATGAGGTCCACCGCGGCCCAAAGGATCGTCAGGTAACATGAAAAGATCGCTGGCAAACACGTACTGAAGCAAACTGAAACAACACTTTCATCAGTACATGACAGCGACTGTGACCGATATAAACACTGTTTACACAGACAAAACCTAGTGAGCTGCCTTCATAATTGGATCATTTAAGGTGCTTCAGGGGCACTTCAAATATGAAGACCTCGCTATACACATAAAACAATCGCATCATACAGTATATGTGACCTTGGGCCACAAAACCAGTCATAAGGGTCAATTTTTTAAAATTGAGATTTATACATCATCTGAAAGCTGAATAAATAATATTTCCATTGATGTATGGTTTGTTATGATAGGACAATATTTGGCTGAGATACAACTATTTAAAAATCTGGAATCTGAGGGTGCAAAAAAATCTAAATATTAAGAAAATCACCTTTAAAGTTGTTCAAATGAAGTTCTTAGCAATGCATATTACTGATCAAAAATTAAGTTTTGATATATTTACGGTAGAAAATTTACAAAATATCTTCATGGAACATGATCTTTACTTAATATCCTAATGATTTTTGGCATAAAAGAAAAATCGATAATTTTGACCCATACAATGTATTTTTGGCTATTGCTACAAACATACCCCAGCGACTTATGACTGCTTTTGTGCTCCAGGGTCACATATTATACCAAGGTTTGAAAATAAAAATGTAATATATTATATATTATACCAAAAAAAAAAAAAAGAAAAAGATGGGGATGAAGGAAGAGCAAAAGACTGTAAATATACTTTATTCAATACTGAAATGCATTGATTAAAAGAGTCTAATTCAGAAATATTGCAATATTTCACTGATGCCCACCTTTTCTTTATGATGTCTCTCCATGCAGGCGACTCGTCCACCAGATCTCTCAGGTTGTCATTAGTCACAATCACTCCCTTCGTCTTCTGCGCCAGATCCAGCATGAATCTAACCAACAATCACTCGTTAGCTAACGAAACAGCATTCATTGATTTCTTTCCCGTGTTTCCTTTTTAGTTTATGCTTCAGCTGCGAATGATTTGCTACATGCTACTGCACTCAAAAACTATTGAGGCATAAATTGCATGAGTTGCATGTAAAATGTCTTTCTATTTGGATTACACAGTTTTTAACATAACATAAACTAAACCCTCTTTAGACATGATTGTGTTGATTTGAGATGGAATGATTCATTACCGGTCATCATACGAGTTGATTCTCTTGCCCTCGACCTCTCTGGATGGAGTGTATTTGAGGAAACCCAGATCAAAGAGTTCGTTCATGTATTGCCTTTCTACAGAAAACACAAGAGCCACATGATGACACACTCACTGCTCACACAACACACTGAGATGACGAGGCATATAAAGTGAGCTTCACCTTTAACCTTTGAGTTGTTCTTCTGCCTCCACTGAGGGACGAACACTGTGATTTCACGATGACCTCTTGACCAAAACTGCTGTATGGCCAGAGCGATGCCTCGACAGGAGAAAAACACCCCCAAACCGTGACTGTGGAAGATATGCATAAGATTCACAATTCTGCTGCTCTTTACCCTGGGTGTGTTTCATTTCACTCCCTAGCTCATGTCAGATAATATCAAAAACAATCCGGAACTAATGCTCTGAAACGTTCACTCCCTAGAAATTCACTAAATGCACTGCACAAGACTGCTCAATGTATTATCTGACAAGACATTTCCTCTGTATTTTTGTCTTGTCTTCCAACACAAATATCCAAACGTTCTTAAATCAAGATACATTTAGCAAAGATGCAAAATGACAAAGGCTAAGAAGTTTTGTTTTCTGAGAAAATGATGAAAATGAAGTGAATCTGTGCTTAAAACAAGATCAAATATCAGAGAAATATGCTCCGGGCAAAACCTTTTTTTTCATGGACAGGCCAAATTTTACATTTTGTGCTATTTTGCTTCCGTGACATATTGCCTCTACCACAATACATATCTCTAAAGGCCATTTGAGTTTTTATCTCCACTCCAGCTGCACTTACACCAAACTTGGCAGTTTTATTTCTATCTATATTCTGAAGGTTTTTACTGAGTGGTTTGTTTATATGTCCTTCGTCTGGTATTATTATTGCACTTTATCTATTTGTGTCTGTAGATTACAGTTACACATATCTCTAAAGGCCGTTTTGTCAAAATTATTTTTTTCTCCACTTCAGCAGCACTTACAGACACCAAATTTAGCAGTTTTATTCCTCTCTATATACTGAAGGTTTTTACTGAGGGGTTTGTTGATATATCATTTGCCTGGTTTTATTATTGCACTTTATCTAAAGTATTTTGCCTGTAGATTTCAATTACAGTGCATATCTCTAAAGGCTATTTGAGTTTTTTCTCCACTTCAGCAGCACTTACAGACACAAACATTTACAGGTTCATTCCTCTCTATATTTTGAAGGTTTTTATAGAAGGGTTTGCTAATATATCACACGACTGGTTTTATACAACATTTTATTCCTAAAATTCGATAAAACTTTTTTTTTTTGTCTGTTGACAGCATTTTCTGATTTTTGGACTGATAAAAAGTGAAATCCAAAAACCCCTCTGTAAAATCCTTTAACTCTAATATGACAACAAAATCAAAGGAGAATTTTGAACCTGGCTGACATCTCTTTTCTTAAACATTTAAATTCAGAAAGCTTGTAATACAAAACAATGGACTGTGATTAATCAGCTGGTCAAAGTACGGTGATATCTGTTCGTATCGTAAATGATATCGTAAATATTTTACCATGTTCACCTGTGGTATCTTGCCTTAACATTTCACTGTGCATCTCAAGTAAATGTTTCTTGTATTAAGAATGTTTGTACTGAAAAATATGTCTGCATGTTAATGGATGATGAGGGAACGAACTGTCATGGCACTGTAATTTTTAATGGCTACAGGAATTATTCCTGCAGTTAAAAAAATGACAATGCCGTTAACAATACGTGTTAAATTCCAATCAATACTAGCTAAGTTTTAAGCGCAAAAGCACAATAGAGATGGACTTCTGACAGACAGGAATACATATGCATATGCATTTTGCGAGAATTAAGGCGTAGATCAAGACACACCCTCTCTGTTCTCATTTTGACCACTATGAGACGCCTCATATTGTGATTTTTACCTCATTGCAACATTGCTCCCATCGATGATGATCTGACGCAGCATGGGGTCACCAGGCTCATCCGACAGCTGCAGTTTGAAGGGCGTCTTGAGGCCCTCGAGGAACCGCTGAGGTCCTGTGACCACAGACGCCGCGCCTGGTCTGCCGTGGTTAGGTTTGGGCACAGCGGATTGGTTGGAGATATCCGGCGAACTAAAATCCAAGTTCTGACTGATAGTCCGTGGAGGCGATCGGATGGGTGAAATCATTGGTTGCACGTCAGAGTCCAAGGTTTCAAAGGAGTATGTCATCTGCGGTGGGCCTCTCACCGATGAAGGCCTGCCGTTAATGTTCACCGGTTTGGATGCTTCTAGTTTTGTGGTCCTCATCTCGGCCTTTCCGCTCACAGTGTCGAGATCTACCATTGAATTTGGGCCAATCTTCCGATCAGCTTTTTTGCTGCCACCTCTCGTCTGGTTGGCCTCTCCTTGTTTCTGCAGTTGCATGAGCAGTTCGTGTGGCTGGAGCTCGGGTAGATTGCTGCACACTTCTATTACTCTCTCCTCGGAGTAGCCGCAAGTGGCCGCAGCCTTCTTTAACACGTCCAAGACAAAGTCTTCCTCTTTTCCTTTACTGGCCTCTAGTATCTGAAGAGCCTCGTGCATTTCTCCACCAATTCCCGCCACATTTTGGGATTCGTGGCTGTGGTTTCGCTGGTCGGTTTTGTCCTGCTCCTGCTGGATCAAATCCAGAAGTTGCGAGGCTTCTTTGGGGCCAGTTCGGGTTAGAACGGCTTGCACCACATCCTCGGCAAATCCCATGGCAGTGAAGAACTTGATAAGGTGGTCAAAATCTTCTCTGCTCCCCGCAGACAACAAGACGGTGTCCTGCGGCGGCGTCTCTGATTCAGTTTCTTGTTGAGAACCTGGTTCTGGAGACTCTGGGATCTCAAAGTGTGTTGGGTCAAGGGTGAAACCTCTGGAAAACGGATCGTAGGATTGGCTGCTGAAATCATCCGTGCCGTTAATTCTGGGTGAGGATTGTGGGAAAAGATGAGGCTGCTGGGAATGTGAGTTCTCTGCATTATGATTCAATCCTCCAGAGCCTTCAAAAACCATTTTGTCAGCAGTTCTTTGCATTGCCCGTGATCCATTGCCTACGACCGGGATCAGACCGTCTCGGGTCTGCATTGCATGTGAGTCCAATCCGGACTGCTTCACTAAATCCAGCAGGACCTCTTTCACCAGCACAGGTAACACCAGCAGGTCCAGGGTGTGACGGTCCTCCAGACTCTCCACGATGGCTTTGAAGGCCCGACGCGACTCCAAGGATTCGAGTCCAGCCTCGGAGCGCCGTCCCTGGCTGCTCTTGTACTTCTCCACCAGGTCTGTAATAAGGGAATAGGCTTTCACCACAGGTTCTGCCAGCCCGGTTATGAGGACGATGCCTTGAGATCCCACCTGCGGGAGAGATTTAGTCACATATTGTTCAGAAGCTGGATCGTTACATGCATTCTCTAAGTACACAACGGGATATACTATGGTACAGTAAGAAAGTGCATAAACCTTACAAATTAGGGATTCAAATTTGAAAAGTGCATCTAATGCACAAGTTAGTTATTTAAAAACAACAAACAAGAAAATTTTTATCGGTGTCCAAGTAATCATCAGAATAGATTACAGAAATCACAAGTATTTTTTTTATGTAACATTTATCTTACATTTTGTGAAATTTTGTAATGTAACATTTATTTGGCATTTTATGCAATTTGTTTTGATTTTCATGTTAAATTTGTCTTGCATTTTAAGCATTTTCTTTTGATTCACCTGTTACATTTATCTTGACTTGTGCACTTTATCTTGCATTTTAATTTTGTCTCTCAGGTAACCTTTGTCTTTTTTATGCCTTTTTATGCAACACGTATCTTGCATTTTATGCATTTGTATTTTGTTACTATAAGGTAACATTTATCTTGCTTTTTACACATTTTTTTAATGTAACATTTATCGTGAATTTTATGCATTGTTTTGTTTCTCATGTTACATTTATCATGCATTTTTTATTTGTTTCTAATGTAATCTTTATATTGTATTTTATGCATTTTTATTTTCTGTCATCTTGTTTTTATGGATGTTTAGATATTTTTCAGGACAGCAAATGACTTTTAGCAGTGAAATATCTCTCTTTTTGGGCTCAGACGCCCATGTAGTGTGTATGACAGTCTGTCTCACCTTCTGTTTTCCTAGTTTCTACTAACAAAAGTGATAGAATGATGTTTGGATGGAAATATGCATATGGAAATTACGTCATGCATCGTAAAAAAGGCGTTGCTGCAGGGAGGCGAGGTGGAAAATCAAGCTTGTTCATGCACGTACCATCTTCAGATATTTGTGCAAGTTAGATAGGAGCGGAAATGTTTAAAAAATAAAGTCCTGCTCTAAATGTTGTATTTTCTTACTGAGAAAAATCACGTTTGGCTGTGATGTTCTAGTTCAGTGCACTGGGCAAAGAACTGTATGCATATAAAACATAAAAACATTCAGCCATATAATCTGTAACAAAGGTTGTAGTACAGCATCATATAGTACAACTGCTCCTGTACTATAAAATACTGCATTAGCACAAATGACGTTTAGAAAAAACTTAACTCACCACTACATGAGCAGAGGTATTTTTAATCAGGCAATCCATAAACAGTCCTTTAGCACCACAGAAGACACAGCGAAGCACTTCAGGGAACTGGATCTTTTGCTGAGCTTCCTGATTGACGACACCTTTCACAAAAAGCTAAGAGTTGCATAACATACAAGGTGAGTAAACCCTCAACAATTTTGATAGGAAACATTTATATTATAATTGTGGCTTTTGAATCTATAAATCAATACATGTATCTGTGATGAGTGGAACTGAACTAAAACTAGTGGGTTTCATTGCAGTTTTACAGCCATGCAAAGTGATGCAGTTAGATGTTGCATTACAGTGTAGCTTGTTCTTTCACATCGTACAGGACTTTGTAAATAAATGTCATTGTTGTTGTTTCACTTTAGGTACACAGAAACTGAAAGTCTAGGTATGTAAAGCACCTTTGCTGCCTGCACATCTCCTGCAGTCCCCCGCAGCTGCAGCCAGATCTGACCGCTCTGTTCAGACGTACCGTCCTCTCCTCCGATACTCAGCTTCACCCCAAAGACTTGCTCGACGCTGGGCTTCAGCGCCAGCAGCGCCCCCCTCAACACACCTGCACAGGTGAACTCGTCCTCAACCTCCTGCTGCTCCATCCGATGGGATCCAAAGCCGTCCAGTGTGAGACCTGAGAGAGCCATGACGCAACTCACTGGAGGAGACGTGAGAAACAACATGAGTCCATGCTTGTGATTCAGCATTAGATAAGAACTATCCTGAGCCAAGATGGAATATAAACCTCTGTTTGTAGTTTATTCGGTACCAAAGGCTAAGAGTGCCTTTCAAAAGGTTTAATGCCACTGGCAAATTCATTTTATTCCTATTATTATCAGTTATTCAAATATGACCGATTAAAGATTAACTGGTTCCATAATGTTTCCTTTCTCAAAAAGAGATTTGAGAAGTGAATGTAACAAAGAAAAGTTGTTTGAAAACCCAGTGTATACAAATGTCTAAAACAGGAACAGTCTCAGAACGTTATGTTCTTCCAGTAACGTTAACAGAACATTCATTCAAAGTCATGAGGTCTTTAATAACGTTCTCAAAATGTTAGCTGAAAAATATTATAGGCTACATCGTTCATGGAATGTTTTTTAGTTGCAAGTCTATTTAAAAAAAACAAAAAAACATTACTACTTAAAAGTTTCAGGTCGTTTATAGAGAACATTCAAAAGTAATGTTCCCATAATGCTTGGAAACAGTAACGTTCAAACAACCAAGGACTGAGTTTTGAGATAACATTAAAAACAAAAAACTTTTAGAATGTAATGGGAACGTTAGCAAAAAGTTCTCAGAACATATTTATTCAAGTACTATGTGTTTCACAATTAAAATCGGCCAAACGGTTAAAGACCAGTGAACTATAGTTCCATAATGTTTTCTTTTCTCAAAAAGAGATTTAAGGGTTACACTTTATTTTAAGGTGTCCTTGTTACAGTGTAATTATACATTTAAGTACTGTGTGACATTAATTAACAACATGTACTTACTATATGGTTAGGATTAGGGTTTGGCTTAGGAGTACTTGCTTGTAAATATTGAATGTATTGCTATTATAATAGTAAGTATGTAACATGTAACAAGGACACTTTAAAATAAAGTGTTACAGATTTGAGAAGTGAATGTATCAAAGGGTGTTTAAAATGTGTATACAAATGTTTAAAACAGGGACACTCTCAGAACGCTATGAACAGTAACGTTAATAGAACATTACCTGGTGAAAAAAAAACAATAGAACCCTGCCCAAAACACAATAGAAAATGTAATGGATTTAAGGGTTATAATGGGAATTGAATTGGTTTTAATGGAAGCTATAATGGTGTCTACTGGTATGTGATGGATTATATTGGTGGGATGTTAAATCCTATTGGAAAAATGCCCAAAACACACTACAAAAAGGAATTTTGTAATGGTTTTACTGGAAAAAGCTAATGGTATTTTAATGGAAACCATTAGAATTTCTGTGATGGTTTCTATTGGGCTTCTATTGTGTTTTAAAGCAGGGTCATTCAAAGTTATCTCGTCTTAATATGAAGTTCTCAATGTTAGCTCAAAAATATTAGGCTATACATCGTTTTTAGTTACACGTCTAATGTTTTTAAAATGTTACTACTTAAAAATGTCAGGTGTTTTAGAGAAAATTCAAAAGTAATGTTACCATAATGTTTGGAAAACAGTAAAATTTAACATTCCACTTTTGCTAACGTTCAAACAACCAAAGAAAACGTTTTTTAATAACATTAAAACACTGCCCGTTTTGAAATAACACTCAGATTAAACTTTAAGAACTTAATGGGATTAATCAAGTACTATTCATGTGTTTCGCAAATAAAATCGTTAAAGATTAGCCTAACTGGTTCAATAATGTTAATAACAAGTGACTCAAAAAGAGATTCCTTCGATTACCAGACAAAACAGATTCCTAAGGAAGTCTCAACAATCGTGTTCATTTACAAACACACAAGAACAAAACATAAATGTGTACGATATGTAGCACCGAGCGACAGTAAACTTGCGTTCTTACCATAATCGCGTGAACTTTAAACTGCGCTCTTTCGTCTGTTTACGAAGCGCTCGCGATCAACAATCCGGAGCGCGAGTCGGAACGGGCTTCTGCTTCACTCCAGATTCAGTCTAATTTAAATAATACTCGGTTATAAAAGGCTTCTTTAGATTTAGAAATCACCCGTGGTTTCGTGAGACTCGTTAGTCCACATTGTGGACTAGTCATGATGATTGTTGATAAAGTGAAACCAAAGGGGAAACTTCGCATTGATCTTCTACCGTAACGAACGTAAAGAACGCGTATCGAGAATCTGCTGAAGCGCTTTAACGTTTGCTCTCGCTCATCTACCGACAAAAAACACAGAAACACACATGACCTTCGATCAGCAACGAGTTAAAAACACATAATAAAACATAATACTTGCAAATGAGTGAAAACACCCGAACGCAGACTTTATTATGGCTTTAGTCAGACTCAGTCACATCGTGTGGGAATTTCCACTGACGTAAGCCACATCCGTTCAAGTCAACAGCAAAAAGATATAACCTACACATTAAACTCCCAATCTATTTTAATTATTGCAATATTTCTATTGTTAACATTCTTCTTTCTTACACGTTTCACTATCAGAATGGGGAGAATTTGTTATTTTATCATTTTTAAACATACTACATGTATTTATAATTTTATTGAAGAACATGTCAACATTTTAGGATGCATACAACATTAAACACATATCAACACTGTAACTTTTCCTATTTTTAATTTAACAAAGAATTTAAAAAGTATGCGTGACGAAGTACAGGGTGGGGGGTTGGAAACCCTACTTATTAAAACGTATAGCTATGAATTTATCATAGCTAACAGGTGTTCTCAGAATGTTCTGGAAAGGTTCTCTCAACATTCTTCCAGTAATGTTAATGGATTGCTCATTCAAAGTTAACTGGTCTTTAATAACGTTCTCGAAACATTATGGAACGTTATTTGAAACATTTTAGAATCTCGCGTGTTTCACGTGGTTCAAAAGTAACCTTCTATTTATTTGCACAATGATAAAACAACATTAATGTTGTTGTAATGTAATGTAAACATTTAATGATTTGAACTTTCAGAGAACATCATATTTAACATCTTAATGGGAACGTTAGCAAACAATAAACATTATTGTTTTTAAATGTTATTAGGCAACTTACTTTGGATGCTTCAGAAAATATGTCAGTAACATCCCCATAATGTTTGAACATGATACAATTAAACTTTCTTTAATGTTTACATAACCAAGAAAACGTTTGGAACGTTCATTCAAAAAATAGCGTTAGCAAAATTACATATTTTTCTTAGCTTGACTGACATTGTGCTCCAGATGTATTGATCTAATACATATGATTTGAGATTATTGGTGTAGTTTCAGAAGGAAGAGTGTTTTCTTCTTCTTCAGGTGAGCAGGTGAGCTGACGTCGATCATCGAAGCGCTTGTTTGATGGGGAAGTGAAACTATCTTCTCGATGTGGAAGCGTCGCCATTAACGAGGAACTTAAGAGGAACGGACGGACTCAGACGGAATGTGATATATTGAAGCATTCTCCGGTTGATATCGTTTAGCTGTGTTCACAGAGCAGTAGTTGAGTAGATCAGACGCGGAGATGGACGAGTCTATCAGGTTTGAGGTGATTCGTGATGATTGTCTGCTGGACTGGAAGAGCATCGGAACCGGGGGGTTCGGTCAGATCTACCGAGCGAAGCACAAGACCCTGGGAATGGACGTGGCCATAAAGTTATTACATTATAAAGACGGGTAATTACAGCACGTGGACATTGAACTTAAATGTTTACCTTGATAACCAGCCCAGTCCAACCTTAATATTGTACAACTCAATAATTTGGCCTTCAAATAGTATGAGATGCGATCATTCTTTCATTTTTTTTTTGATTATTGTGTTTAATGGTGGAGGTCAGGGCAAGAAGGCATATTGGGAAGTTGTCAGTTATCACGTGAACATAGTGAAACCACACTGACAGCCACTAGGACAAACATCACTGTGTATTGAGACTTTCAATGAAAAGAGAAACATTTAGACATTTAACAATAGCAGTTTATGTTGACCAAAATAGTCGCTAGGCGTTTGTTTTTTTATTTCCACTCTTGGTGTTTCATGAATTGTATTGTGTTGTCCATAGCATACTATAATGACTGACATGTGAGTATTTCATAGGCTATTTAAAAAGTACTCTCTTTGTAAACAAGTAATTGTTAATGCTGTCAAACGATTAATCGCGATTAATCGCATCCAAAATAAAAGTTTTTGTTTACATAATATATGTGTATGTATTGTGTATATTTATGTATATATAAATACACACATACAGTAAATATTTACATGTATATATTTATATTAATATAATTTATATCATATATAAATATATTTAATATATAAATGTAACATTTTTCTTAAATATATACATGCATGTGTGTGTATTTATATATACATAATAAATATACACAGTACACACACACATATATTATGTAAACAAAAACTTTTATTTTGATGCGATTAATCGCGATTAATCGTTTGACAGCACTAGTTTCAATTCGTAAAAAAAATTATGCAAAAATGTTTTCACTCAGAAATTGTTAATACATTTCACAAATAATGGCAAGCAACTTGAATTGGATGTAAAAGTGTTTAGTATGAAGACTGAAACAGTATATTTTCTCGTAAAACGTACTCCAATAATCTTTATTTCATTTACAGCTTCAAATACAGCATAACAGCAAAAAACAAAGATTTTGCATGTTGGAGTACATTTTACAATAAAATACTATTTCAGTCATTTTATTTCAAAATTTCACATTTAATTAAAGTTTCTTTGTAATTGTGAAATTTACTAGCAATTTAAAACTGTTTCATTTACATTTACATTAAGGCTACATTTAGTCATTTAGCAGATGCTTTTATCGCATAGAAGCAATCAAAACCAACAAAAGAGCAATAATATGCAAGTGCTGTGGCAAGTCTCAGTTAGCCTAACGCATGTTTTATATATACACAAACACACACACACAAGCATTTACCAAAAACAAGTAGATAGAATAGAAAAAGAATAGAGAAAGCTAGTGTTGGAGGCTTTTTTAAAGAAAACAAGCAAATAGTTTCAAAGTAAATGCTACGCCAGTTTTTTTTTTCACTGTATAGAAATTCTTCTCTAGTCATCGTCATTGAATAGCAGGTTTCCACTGTGACAACTTACCCCATCCAGTCCGCTGTTGGTCATCCCTACCATAGTACCACAGTTTCAATGTAGTAAAAGCAGTATTTTGGCAGAAACTGTTACCATGCTAGACTTTTTCATGTGTGTGTGTGTGCATATATTTGCATGACTGTATTTACATTAAGAAAGAGCACTGCAATAGTTTAAAATATGAATTATATATGTATATAGGCCTACTGTATATGTTGTATATTTACATTTATGCATTTTAGCATATATATATATATAGCTAACTAATACAATAAAACACAATAAAAACATGATAACATAATAAAAAACATGATTTTTGAGTTATTGAGTTATCTGTGTTTGCAAATAAACTCTTCATATATATATATGTGTGTGTAATAAAAAAAAAAAAGGTAAAATATTTAATTGCCCTTAAAACGGTAAATGCCGTGGTGCTTGAGTACATGGATCTGTTTGTTTGAGCTTCATCATCAGTGCTGGCTGGTTTCAGACGTTGACTTGTTTGTTTCTTCTCCTCATGAAGCGGATCAGCGTCCTCCATCCAGAGAGAAGCTCACCTGATGTTCCAGGGAGGGAATCCGAACGTGATCAGGATCCTGGGTCTGTTCGAGGGCCGTGTGGGCGGCGCGCAGCTGCAGTCGGGGCTGGTGATGGAGTTCATGCCCAAGGGTTCGGTGGCCGATCTGCTGCAGACGCTGGCCGGGCCGCCACCGTGGCCTTTGACCTTCCGCATGGCGCATGAGATCAGCCTGGGCATGAACTTCCTCCATCATCTCTCTGTCCTGCATCTGGACCTCAAGCCAAGCAACGTGCTTCTGGACGACAGTCTCAGAGCCAAAGTGAGTCCAGCAAAGCTTATCTTCCCCCAGATTCTGTGTTTTCTGTCTTAATTGGGTTTCAATAATCAAAAAAGGATGCTAATAATAATAATGCATTTTATTTATCATGTGCTTTTCTTAACCCAAAGCACTACAACAACAAGCATAATAGTACACAACAATAAGCAACACACAAAAAAAGAAACAATACAATACACTCAATTACAGTAAGCAGTTTAAAAAAAGATGAGTCTTTAAATATTTCTTAAAACAGTTCAAGGTTGGAGAATCTCTAATTCCTGCTGGTAGAGCATTCCACAATCGTGGAGCTGAGACAGAGTATAAGCTGATAAATACTGGATAAATAGGCAGTGAATAGCTTTGTAAGTTAAAATCTTTTAAATCAATACGTGCTTGAATAGGAAGCCAATGCAAGTTATGCAGCACCGGAGTAATATGTTGACGTGCAGTTGCAGATGTTAGTACCCTGGCGGCTGAATTCTGAATATATTGTCATTTCTTAATAGACTTATCAAGGAGACCAATGTAAAGTGCATTGCAGTAATCGAGCCTCGACGTGATGAAGGCATGAATAAGCCTTTCTGCATCAGGCAATGATAGAGAAGGACGGGGTCTTGCAATATTTCTGAGGTGGAGAAATGCAGCTTTTGAAACCATTTTGATATGGGCATCAAACAATAGTTGAGGGTCAAAAATAACGCCAAGATGTCTAATCAGCTGAATTCATCAAACTTTTCAATTTAATAATTTAGTACATTTTTAATAATACTAGTGCCCTATGAAATATTATATTTTCTCAAATTCGGTTTAATTTTCCTCCGAAATTCCCCCTTTTTAGTTTTTCTGGATTTTGTTTTAATAGTTTAATTTAGATTTAAATGTAATTTAGTTTAAAAATATATATATATGTCTAATCAGTTGAATTCATAAAATGTATCAATTTAATAATTTATTACTTAAAAAATAGTGGTTTATTAATTGTTATTAATTCCATTTTATTTCCCCCAAATTCTGTTTTCCCTTTTTATTTTGTTTACTTTTATTGTGTTTTAATGGTTTAATTTAGTTTTAATAATCGCAAAAAAGATCTCTCATCAATTAAATTAATAAAACCTTAACAATTTAATAATTATATATATATATATATATATATATATAAACAATAGTAATTCAATATGGATTTTTTTTTTTTTGCTGAGTTGTCGGTTTTAATTGTTATGGATTCTGCTTTATGATTTAATATCAAAAACATTAATTTGTTAATTAACCATTTAATTAATCCTCTTATTTGTAATTAAATTTGAACAATTGGTAACAATTGCTGCTACACCACTTCTTTCAGTTGGATCGAAATGTAATTCAGGTCAAATTATTTAATTCATGCGTTTACATGAAGGCTATTCAGTTTTATTGAGTCAATTATTAATAGATTATGTGGTTGCATGTAATCGTAGCTACTGTAAACCACAACTGTCTTTGTTTTCTGTGTGGATCTGCAGCTCTTTCAGTGTTGAAGCTCATAGAGAGTCTGATGCTGCTTCGCTTGAACAGTGTAGGATACAATAAAGCTGGGAAATTCCCCATGTACATGACCCATAAAACCATTAGCTGTGGCATCTCCTCCTTCAGCAGGAGAAACCCCTCCAGGTTCATCAGCTCGGGCCGTTAACTCATCCAGACTCTCACATGACCAGAGATCCTCCTCGAGACGTAAAACAGACTCCTCCAGGAATGAGACCTTTTGACCTCTCTTTCAGAAACAGGACTGAGAGCTCAATGTGAGCGTTAACTGTCTTAAAGGGACAGTTCACCAAAAAAATACCTTTAAAAGCAGGTCTTGTTGCATTGCTAAAAAACACATCTGTCATTAAATTCAGGATATTATTGTTGATGGCCAACCTTCTAGAATTAAAATCTGTGTCTATATCAGCTTGATATCTAACTCGATTGTTAGTCCCCTTTGAGTGTGAAACAGGCCTAATGCATCAGACTTTTATAAACCCTTTCTTTGTTTTTCCTGCAGCTCACAGATTTCGGTCTGTCGCGAGTGGCTCGAAGCGTTTCTAGATGCTCCAGAGAGAAAGACGAGGATGATGGAGGAACATTGAGCTACATGCCTCCTGAAGCGCTGCAGTCCGTCAACTACAAAGCCAGCAAAGCCACTGACGTCTACAGGTAACCACAGAAACATCGCAAATACTGAAGCAGGGTTTTTAATGTTTTAACCTCACCAAGGCTGAAATTATTTGATTAAAAAATACAGTAAAATTGTGAAATATTTTTACAATGTAAAACAGCTGTTTTCTATGTGAATATCTGTTAAAATATATTTTATTGCTTTGATCAAAGCTATATTTTCAGCATCATTACTCCAGTCTTCAGTGTCACGTGATCTTCAGAAATCATTATAATATGCTGATTTATGATCAAGAAACATTTCTGATTATTATCAATGTTGAAAACAGTTGTGCTGCACAATATTTTTGTGGAAACTGATACATTTTGATTTTTCTGGATTCACAGATGAATAGAAAGTTCAAAAACATTTATAAGTATTAATTTCTTAAAAAAATTGCCCGAAGTGTAAAAAATTGGTTTAAATGGTTATTGCTTAAAAGTTTATAAAAAAAAAAAAAAAAAAAAAACTGGAAAAAATACATGTGTTTTTTTCCAAATGTATTTTTTGATAATCTTAATCCATGTGCAATATTTTTGTTTTTCATGTAATAAAAACGTTTTTGTTTTTTTACTTGCCTGAATGCAAAAGGTGTTACAATTTAGGTTATATGGTGATGTCTCTTAAAATATTATTTTACAAAATCTGAGATAAATAAATAAAATAAATGACAGTGTGAGTGCACATCTTTGTTTCAGTTGGTTTCACTCCGTGTCCAATAAAGCAATCTGGTCCAATATATTGCATTAATCTTGTTTCAGAGATAAATTAAACAAATCAAATTAAAGAAACAAAATATATTCTTACATCTTAAATAGATCACAGATGCGGTAAAGAAAACAGTGTTGTCCAAAGAACGCACTGCCGCCAGATTTAACAGTCGCGATTCTTAAAGAGACAGTACATAATTTTAACACAGTACATATTTTCAATGTAAAATACTGAATATTTATCCAAACGGCACACATGAATAAAGTAAGTTCACAAATACACCGCACAATACAAAATATTTGTTATTGAATCTAAACAAAAATAATCTTTAATCCTTATGCAAAGATTTTTTTTCCTGTACTAAAAATGATGAATCTTTAGACATGTTTATGTACTGCTCCTGGTTCAAAACTGAGCCTAATGAAATAGGAGGGTTGGGATTGATGTGCTCCTTCATATCCAGTCACCTGCTGTAATCGTGCATGAGATGTAAGTGAAAGTGTAACGTGTAATAATCTGTGGATGGTCTGCTCTGCAGTTACGGCGTTCTGCTGTGGTCCCTCGTCACCGGGAAGGAGCCGTATGAAGGTAAGCGTCCCTCAGCGCTCTCTGGTTCACATCCACAGCAGCATCTCTATCACTCGTGTCTGTCCTGCAGATGCTCGGTCCAGTCTGGTGCGCTTCCGGATCCCTCAGGGGGACAGACCGGACCTGACGTCCATAGACCACCGCGGGGTTAAAGGTCTGGAAGATATGGTGAAGCTCATGACTGAATGCTGGTATCAGGATCCCAGCAGGAGACCGTCGTTCCTCGGTGAGACTCGAACCCCTTCACTCCATCATGATCCACCTCCACACGCTCTCACCTCACCGTCTCCTGCTTTCAGATTGTGTTCATGTGACTGAGAAGATCTTTGATATGCACCAACATGGACTCAATGATGCCGTCTATAATGTTCAGAAGCAGCTGGTACAGTTTACTTTCCTTTTGGGTTTTTAACCAATGTTTATTCACCATTTCCATCACACAATGAAAGAAAAATAAGTTGAAAATGGCGTTTCATGTTGACTTAAATGCCATTTTAAAAAAAATATATAGAAATTTATTGTATATTTGAACTCTTTAACCCTTATTTTTATCCTCAGTTAACCCTATCTTTTCTTATGAGCAGGATGAAGACATTTGTTCTGGTTTGAAATCAATCCAGATCAGCTGTAAACCACACAATGGTATGTTTTTTTTATTATTTTGTTTCCCCGTTGTAAATAAATGAATTGTTTTATTTTAAAATATAATTTTAAAATAATAATTTTAAAATGTTAATTATTTTATTTCCATTGTTTGCCAAAGAAACTCTCATTTTGGTTCAGTTTAACATTAAGTACTAAAAGTAAATAAACTAGAAACAAACGTCAAAAACACACAACAAAATTATGAAAACTTTAAATGAAATTAAAGTTAAAACAATATATTTTACATTCAAAATATTAACAATTTTTTTGTAATAGCATCTCAGTGGTATTAATATGCAGCGTTGGACGCATTACAAGTGATGCAAGTTACTTAATCAGATTACGTTTTTCAAGTAGCTAACTAAAGTAACATTTTTACAAGAAAAGTAACACAAGTCACTTTGTTTCCTAATTAGTCACTATATCTGCTGTACTGTTTATTTATTTATTTTTTTGTTATTAAAAATAAATAAGCAAGCCCAGCTCAGGTGACAAAAAGTAACGCAAAAGTAACGTAATGTATTACTTTACATAAAAGTAACTAAGTAATGCAATTAGCTACTTTTTATGGAGTAACGCAATATCGTAATGCATTACTTTTAAAGTATGAAATGAAATACACGTTATTGTCCCCAAAGGGGACATTTGTGTTGGACTCAAGGTGTTTACATTGACAAGACCATTGGATCCGTAAATAACAATATACACACAATATACACATGAATTCCTATACTAACCCTGAAAAACAATCATTCATTATTTAACATATTAACTGACATGGGTATAAAAGACTTATTAAAACAATTATACCTACACATTGGAAATCTATACCGTCTTCCAGAAGGCAACAATTCATACTCTATATGCAGTACATGCAATGGGTTAGCTAAAATTTGATGTGCTTCCCTAAGGACCGACTGTTCATACAGTGACTCAAGGGACAAATACTCCTTTCTCCCGATGGTCTTCGTTGCTATTTTTAACAAGCGTGCAAGCTTAGACTTTACCTGACTTGTGAGGTTACCATACCGTAATGCCATATCGAATTATACTCTCTATAACTTCCTGATAGAATAAATATATGATTTTCTGCTCCACTCCAAAAATCCTAAGTCTACGCAGAAAATACAATCTTTGCTGCACACGAGAACAAATTGCATCCACATGAATCCCCCAACTGAGTTTATCATCCATATGGATACCAAGGTACTTGTAGTAAGTAAAGTAACTTACACCTAACACTGTAAAATAACACTGTTTTGTTCTGTTTCCACATTAAAGAAGCATGTTGATATATACAGAAATCCCTATTATTTTACATCTGTAAGGATCCACCCGCCGGCCCAAAAAGCGGAGTCCAGCGGCCTGGTCGAATGTTTAATGCGTGTTCGGTCTTTTACTCGCACTTCTGAATTGATCAGGATTTAGTTTCGATTATAGTCTAGCTCCGTGTTCAATCTGACTCCAGTTTCAAGTGATCATTAAGTTTAGACTGTATTTCTAATCAAAGACTGATCACAAATATTGATTATGTATTACATTTACATTTTACATTTACATTTATGCATTTAGCAGACGCTTTTATCCAAAGCGACTTACATTGCATTCAAGTTACAGTTTTTTTTACATTTTATCAGCTCTTGCTTTCCCTGGGAATCGAACCCATGATCTTGGCGTTGCTAGTGCCATGCTCTACCATTTGAGCTACAGGAAAGCATTAATTTAGATATTTGATTATTCTAGACATCCCATACTTTCAATTATCCGTTCATTAGGGACCAGGTATCGCTTAGTAATTCACTCAACAGTGAACTCACGGACACAAACTCGTCAGTTCTGGTCTTACTCAGAGGATACAGGGTGATTATAATACCTTTAAATAGGCAGCACCCTGCTAGCACATAACAAAAAGTGTATTTTTTCCTATAATCACGAAAACTGCGACTTGTTAAGCCTGTGACAGACAGAAATCACAAGGTAATAATAATAATAATAACTTTATTTTTATATAGCGCCTTTAAAACAGTTTCTCAAGGCGCTTTACATAATAAAACAAACAAGTAAAAATACAACACACACGACAACCAATTAAAAACAAAGTAAAATATGAAAATCAAGACAGTCAAGAAAAAGCTAACCTAAAAAAATGAGTTTTTAAGTAAGATTTAAAAATACTTAAATTCTGTGCATCTCTAATTTGTAGAGGGAGTGAATTCCAAAGCCTAGGAGCATAGGAAGAGAAAGCCCCGTCCCCTGCAGAGCACAACCACTTGTGAGGATCGTAAATGACGCTCGGGTGTATATAAAGTTAAAAGTGCAGACAGATATTGAGGGGCCAGACCATGCAGTGCCTTATAAGGATTTTAAAATCAACTCAAAGCCAATGCAAAGACTTTAGAATTGGTGTAATATGCTATTTTTTCCTGGCACCAGTCAGGATCTTAGCAGCTGAGTTTTGCACACATTGCAATTTGTTAAGTGTGGTTTTAGGAACCCCAACAAGAAGTGCATTGCAGTAGTCAATGCGAGAAAAAACGAAGGTATTAATAAGCCTTTCAGTCACAGAGAGGGATAGCATAGAACGGAGTCTAGCAATATTTTTTGAGATTAATTTTTTTTTTTTTCTTCAAATACATTTAACATCACTGCACAATATATTAAAAAAACATACAATAAACATACAGACACATAAGACATGATTCCAATTTCACAATTCACAATTAATAGTTCAGAAATTACATAGATTTATAGGATATAAAGTCCTGCCTTCAACAGATATTTCTAACTACCCAAAGTCATCTTCACACACATATAATGATCACTCCTCCAGTCCAAAGAAATTAATAAAAGAAAAAGACCTAATATTCTTCCTAGATACGGCAGCCATCTGTTCCATTACCATGTGCTCTAATAATAAATTTAACCAATGGTTAATATTTAAAGATTGCTTAGTTTTCCAATGTTGGAGAATAGCTTTCTTTTCCAGAATCAGAGCAATATAAACCAATTTTACATAATGTGATGCAACATCTATCTCCAAACCTAATCCTAACAAACAGAACGAGGGAGAAACTGGTATTTCTATATATATATTTCTAAAAAGGAGTTCTTAACAGTGTACTGCACATGATAGTCAAAAGACAGACTCGAATCAAATATCATTTTTTTATTTAGTTTGTGACTCCAAAACAGGGCCATCAATGTTTAAAATGAATGAGCCAGCTTTACGAAGGTCCCTAATTATGAGCCCTCACTTCATTCATTGGTACTTCAGTATGATCTTAGACGCAGATTTGTGGAAACACCAGACTACGCTATAATCTACTAAATTAATGATTTCAGAAGAGATCAGAATAAGTCAAATATGACAATTTATTATTAGACTGGTGAAATCGCACCAATTACATAAAGAAACAATTAGAAGCCAATTCAGATAAATACATAACATTAATTGCTCAAAGATTGAATCTAAGAGATGCATACCTGACAGCAGAGAGACACACAGCAGTATTTGAGCTCCAGTCTCACACACACTGTGGGGGTTTTCTGGGAATCCCCAATGACAATAATGCCACTTCACTTATATACCCAGATCAGAAACAAAGGGGAAAAACAACAGGTTCACAAGATACATGTGGTATATAGATATTCTTAGTGAACTTTTGGGGGAAAAGGGGGTCATAAATGAGCAAGGGGGGTGTTGTTTGCTCTCTTTGGAGATCTCTTCTCCAGATTAGTTTTATGGTTTTGTTGCATGGCATCTGTTTTTGAGAGTTCCTGACGTTTTGGTTTCATGAGGACATAATTTCACCCCTTACACATCCAGCATCCAATCATGGAAAAAATCAAGTCCTGCTCTACTGTATTATCTATGGAAGTCAAATGGTTTCATTTAGCCTCACAGAATAAATATTGTCAGGATTTTTGACTTCTTGATCCTCTTTGTGTTTCAGAAGCACGGCCTGAGGTTTCGTCCTGCGTCACTGGACCGCTTCCTAAACAGGTCATTTATACTTAAATTAATTAAAGTACAATTAAAATCTTAGAAAAATGCATTTTAATCAACATAAATGTTTAAATGTGTTCCTTTACATTATGTACTTATTTAAATTGTATACTTCTAATATCTAACTAACTGCACTTGGCTCATTGAGGTCAATAATCAGCTCATAATTTGCATAATGATCTTTGTAGTACGTAAAACAAAGCATTAGAGAGTGATTCAGAGCTGGTTTATTATTAATATTATTACTTTTTTGGTTTTGAAAGTGTTAGATGATAAGATGAAAATAAGATGAGATCAATTCCAGTAATTGTATATTTAAACCATAGATCTTGTTTTTAAATGTTATATGTTTTTAAAATGACTAAACTAAACTACAGTATATCGTCTGAGGATGTTTATTAACTTTATCTTGCAGGAAACAGCTGCCAGTTACACAAAATCCACAAAGAAAGGTAATCTGAGCTCCAGAGATGAATTCACAGAACCGTTTCCTCGACCTGCTCCGGCTGTGATGCCCAGAACACCACAGGTCTGAAACAAACAAACATATCTGCTTCATATCACTGACCGCTCCTCTCCTAACATCCTGCTGTGTGTTTGTTCTTACAGCGTCAGACTTCAACACCAGGTCAGTTTTACTCTGTTTAAGTAATTATAAACAAATAATTGTGGGGGGGGGGATTAAAAAGGTAACTATGATTTTGTCTTTTTATCTTACAATTTGGACTTTATTTCTGAGATAAAGGCCTGGTTTCACAGACAGGGCTTAGACTAAGCCAGGATTAGGCCATAGTTCAATTAGGACATTTAAGTCATTTTATAAACGTGCTTAGAAAAAAACAACTTTTTTGAGACAAAACAAAGACACTGAGATGTTTAAGATCAGTCAGTGCAAGTTTATTTCAGGTGAAACAGCTCAGACTTACATTTTAGTCTAGGACTAGGCTTAAGCCTTGTCTGTGAAACCAGGGGAAAAAGTCTGAATTGTGAGAGAAAAGAATTAAGTACCTTTTCTGTTTTATATTCCTGAGGAGATGTAAACTCTTAAGAAAGTAAGTAACAATTACGGTTTAAAATGTTTTACTCCATGGCAGAAACTGGCTTTCATAAATAATAGCTTAGTGTATTTTTTTGTCCTTAAAAATAACATTTCCCCATATTGTCCTTCATAAAATAAAGCTAACAGAGTGAACAGTAGAGTTGCCTTTATTTAAAAGCCTTTATGGTCAGAAGATATTGAGTTAGATATTGCACAAGTCATCAAGCTGTCCCACATCTCCCACTAGATGGAGCTGGTCCTTTAGATCCTCAGTTGTGACAGATTCAGTCAAATCAGGAGCAGAAAGAGTGACTCGGCGTCTCACTCGTCTGTCTTTCTGCTTTCTCTCAGGTGGAGTTCAGATCTCGTTTTCCAACGTCTGTGGAGTTCAGATCGGCAACAACAACTTCATGAATATTGATAGACCGCGGCAGAGACACTCAACAGCTCTCAGGTGGAGTTCAGATCTCGTTTTCCAACGTCTGTGGAGTTCAGATCGGCAACAACAACTTCATGAATATTGATAGACCGCGGCAGAGACACTCAACAGCTCCTTCCAGAGTCGGCACGTCTTCCTCAAACTCAGAGAACTCACAGAAGAAACCTCAGTGACGTCTTCACTCAGGGATCAGCTCTCGTTCAGCGCTCAAGAGATCAAAGTGTTTTAAGTGACCAGACTATAACTGAGTCAAAGGGAAATCGGATTGTAATGCGGCTGAACACTTTAAGAAAATAATCAGGCCTAAATGTAAAATGTATGTATTTGAACTGCATATAACATATCAATGCATTTGGATTACACAGTATAACATTAACTAACCAATAAACTTAATGAGATGCATATTTGATAGTCATGCATAAAGTCAGATTAGTAATAAACTATGCAATGTTTTTGTAACTTGAAATAAACCTAATTTAGTTAGTGTTATATATATATATATATATATATATATAATGTATTTGTATAAATTGTATATTTTTATAAGCATTTTATTTTTTTAAATGCATTTTATTCTCAATTTAATTTAGTTTAACCTGATGTACTTAACACTAAAAAAAAAAAAAACTGAGCGTAGAAATTGTATGGAAAAAAACAACAATAAATATGACAAAACACATCAAAATTACTAAAAATGTAATTACAATTAAAATGAGAAAGGAAAGTATAAACAATAAAAACTAATACAATATTATCTCTATGATAATAAAAAAACACTGGTGCAGAAATCTTGCCTTTTTCTGTTTCATTTATGTAAGACTGACAAATATGGGTCACATTAAGTTTATTACCCAAAGTTAAAACTGCATAATCCAAATGAATAGAAATGTTATATGCAATTCAAGTACGCAAGTCTAAACCCTCTACTGCATGCATTTTGATGGTACATGATAAAAAAAAAATATTCCACATTTTTTGGTTTATTTGGGAACATTTTATTGATAAAACATTTTTTTGACCATCCCTCACCCCCCCATCCCAAAATATTTTTTTGTTGTTGCGCAACAATGGTACAGAATCACGGAGGAGATTCTCCATTCACATATCATAAGACAATGTTCAGAGAGCAATACAAAATCACAAATCTGTCAAGAAATCATGAAGTGAAAAGGGAAAAACACTTGAAACACATATATTGCGTTTGATTCAGACGTATGTTTGTGTCGTGGTGCGAGGCTGGGGAACTCCACTAGTCCTGCAGAGTTTAGCTCCGACCCTAATCAAACACACCTGCGTGTAGCTTTCTAGTGATCTTAAAATACATTCATTAGCTCTGATGTGTTTGGTTAGGGTTGGAGCTAACTGTGCTGGACAGTGGCCCTCCAGGACCGAAGTTTCCCAGCCCTGATGTAGTGTGTCGTGTCATATCATGTACTTCATGGAATGAGATTTTACTCTGTGTGAAACGTCAAGAAGCACTTCTTCTCTGTTGTGAAACAGAGGTGCACGCTACACTTTTTGCACATCACTTTGGGTGTTCCTTTGCACCCAGGAACCTTGCATCTTCCCTTTATTTGCCCGTATGTATTGTCAATGGGAAATCCTGGTTAGGGATGGGAGCTGTGGACCCCTGCTTCCGTACCCCTTATTGCGCAAAAGAAAAACTGAATTAATGAACATGCAAAATAAAAAAAAATAAAAATCATAAAACCTGACAAAAGTCTTCTTTACACCTTCATACAAACACATATTTTTATGTACAGTTCATGTCATATTAAATAAGATTACTAAAGCATATAATCTTGCCTCTTCTCACACCATGTGCTCCTGTGACCATGTGTCAGAGCAGGACGTCCCAGCTTCAAAAGGTGCTTGATAGTGACTCTCACACCTTATTGGACTGTGCTTTGATACTTTTCAAACATTTTAATTGGTTGCAATCATTAAAAAAAACATGCACTTCACATGGGGCATAAGAAAAGCTTGCTATGCAGTAGAGGGTTAAAGTGAAACCGGTGAAGAACATTTCCAACTCAAGCTTTACCTCAAAAGAAAGAAATAAGCATGTATTTTGCATTCAGAAAATCTATTTTTAGAACCACTATTTTTTTTTTTTTGCATTGTGACATTTTCAGGACAATTACATATATTTAAATCTCCATCATCCAATTGCCAGTAGATGTAAAATAATATAATAAATAGGTTTCATAACTTTAACGTGAAAAAAAATACATTTTGATATACACATCATGGCAGTGGTTTTTGTACTGAATTTATTAATGCTGATTTTCACGACTGTGTTACTCTTGCATTATATTAATGAAAGCAATAAGGAAAATGTGCTTAATTGTCACAATGCAAAAACAAATACATATATGATTTGATTTTGGAGTGAAATTCTGATTCTGAAAATGTGATTCAGATCAGGTGAGCACTGTGGTAACTACTGTAACTAGCTACAATGTACGTTGCTTACCTTTAAATGCATTTTTATATTGTTTTCCAAGATTTGGCTGCATGTGTTGGATATTCAGCGTTTTACTATCAGATGGCGGAGGATGCATCGCGCTAATCAGAAGTGACAGCTCGTGCCGTTCAGTCAGCGGGATCCTGGCGTTCAGATCCATCTCTCCATCTGTCTCACCGGAATCTAACGGGCACGATCCGCTCGTGTCGCATCTCTCCCGGTGATCTGGAGGAATGAGTGGGTGGATGCAGAAATAACTGACCGTAGTTCCCTTCATCGTTCCCATCATCAGCTCTGCGCATTGCTGTAGTTTTACATGCAGAAGAGCAGTTTTGTTGTGCTTTTTAAGTGTAGTTCTGAGCGACTCATTCAGACGACTCGGCGCAGTCTTGCGAAAGCGCTATTTTACGTTTTGGCGAAACTCGCGTGGATTCGATCTGCAACGGTTATAGATGGACCTTAAAGGGACAGTTCACCCAAAATGGAAAGTGTAATAATTTACTGATCCTCAAGTGTGGATCCAAACCTGTATGGGTTTCTTTATTATGTTGAACACAAAAGAAGATATTTTGAAAAATGTCAGTAACAGTTGACGGTAGCCATTGACTTCCATGGTCCTTCATTTTCACAAGACTGTGACGACACATTTCAACGGTCCTCAGCATCATAAATCCTTGATTTTCTTTTTATATATATTTAGATTTTTTTTTTTATTATGTACATTTATAACAGTATTATATCACCTTTGCATCAAATTAAAAAAAAACTAGTTAACGCTAATGCGAGGGTGTTTCTAATGACGAATTTCTCCGTCTATGGGAGGGACAGAAAATTATACATCATTCTCTCTTCTGACTGCCATTATCAGTCTCTCTCATTTTTTTTCTCTCTTTTGATTAAAAGTCATGTAAAACCTATCATGGAGTTTTTCTTTTGCTAATTGAGCAAATGGGAATGCAAGAAATATACACTGACCAAAATTATAAACGCAACACTTTTGTTTTTGCCCCCATTTTTCATGAGCTGAACTCAAAGATCTAATACTTTTTCTATGTACACCAAAGGCCTATTTCTCTCAAATATTGTTCACAAATCTGTCTAAATCTGTGTTAGTGAGCACTTCTCCTTTGCCGAGATAATCCATCCACCTCACAGGTGTGGCATATCAAGATGCTGATTAGACAGCATGATTATTGCACAGGTGTGCCTTAGGCTGGCCACAATAAAAGGCCACTCTAAAATGTGCAGTTTTATCACACAGCACAATGCCAAGAATGTGTGGTTATCTCCCATTCACCACTCTCAAAATTAAAAGGATAGATCACCCAAAAATAAAAATTCAGTCATTAATTACTCACCCTCATGTCGTTCCAAAACCTTTGTTTATCTTCGGAACACAAATTAAGATATCTCTGACCCTCCATAGACAGCAATGCAACTGCAATATTCCTAGGTCCAGAAACGTAGCAAGGACATCGGTAAAATATTCCATGACATCAGTGGTTCAACTGTAATTTTACGATGCACGCGCTTTCGCTGAACGTAATCAGTGCTGATTACGTTGATTACGTTCTGGGGTACTCTCCAGAATGGCGGAAGATGGTAACTCTGGGAGAAGAATTGTTGAATAAATTATGTTATTATTGTTTTCTTTGCGCACAAAAAGTATTCTCGTAGCTTTGTAGAATTACAGTTGAACCAATGATGTCACATGGAATATTTTCCGATGTCCTTGCTATGTTTCTGGAGCTGGGAACATTGCAGTTGCATTGCTGTCTATGGAGGGACAGGGAGCTCTCAGATTTAATCAAAAATATCTTAAAGGGGTCATATGACGTTGCTAAAAAGAACATTATTTTGTGTATTTGGTGTAATGCAATATGTGTTAATGCAATTTAAGGTTAAAAAAACACATTATTTTCCATGCATTGCTTCGCGTAAACATTACCATGTCTGCATTTGTGATCAGAGAAACGACAAACAACAAGCACTACTCTACACGGCTCAAAACTCACGTTTGAATAGTCAGTGGCAAATTCTATAAATATGAAAACATACTTACAGGCTGTGAGTCAGAAGCACCAGACTCTCCTTGCAAAGCTGGAATTGCTCCACTTTATAGAAACAGTCTTTGTGCAGACAGCATTGTAGGCTACTCTTCCAGCTTCAGGAAATGGTCCTCCGTAAAATGCGCTGCACACACTCTAATATTTGGGTTGAACTCTTCTGGAACAGTGTTGTAAGCGCAACTTAACCACTGATTTCTAGTTGTGTCCTCTTTTGGATCCCAAACAAAGTAGTTTCTCTTTCACCACGAACCACAGCGTCTCCAGGACATGGCGCCGGCGGCAGCAACAATGCACAGCCAGAATAATAGCTCCGCCTTCTTTCTTTGCGTAAACATTTGGGCAGTGCTATGCAAATCTTCCCACATCGTGACGTAGACATGTGGGGCATGTTTGAATGAGGCGTTTTGGGGGGCGTGGTCGAGTTTTAACTTTTATAAAGAATATCTCTTTGGTTTTGAGACTTTAGTCGTTGCAACTTCAGGGATCTTATCTATGCACGAACAGCTTGTAACACTCCAAAGAGAAAGAAACACTTGAAATAGCATCACGTGACCCCTTTAATTTGTGTTCTGAAGATGAACGAAGGACTTACAGGTTTATAACAACATGAGGGTGAGGAATAAATTACAGAATTTTTGGATGAACTAATCCTTTATCCCAACTATGACGACTTCCGCTGCTGACAAACCAGGAAAAGTGAAAAAGGTCTATTGTATTTTTTTTTTCATACTATTGTAATGCCTTTGTGGAGAGAAAGGACACACACACACGCACACCCTAAGTGCAACCACAAATTCCTTAGGCTTAAAGACATTTTCTTCACTATCCCTTAGCTGTGGTCATAAAATTGACAAATGACCAACACCGCGCCCAATTGTCCTGGCCTGTTCCCTTGGGATCAACATGAGACCCATAAAACAAGGACAGATTTGTGGAGAAAATCTGGAACGTATTTAAAACAGGACTTCACGGTGGTTTCTTATCACTTAACCATCATTTAACCTGGATGGAACAAGGATCACTGGATCTGAACATGGTCTGGGGATGATCGCTTAAGCAGTAACTCAATGATGGTATCAAGAACAAAGACTGTTTTATGGGAAAAGTCCGAGTGTTGAGGTTTTACAGATACAGCCCCAAAGTGACTTTATGACCTCTCGTCCTCCCAGGACATTGCAAGGATATGTGCCTTTCATTTCTTTAACAGAACAAAGACTCAAACTTTTATAAAAGTTCCAAAAGGACAAATAATAATCGTTGCTGTCATTAAAAGCTATATAATCAAAAGCAATATATATATTATATTTACAATATATATAGTCAGGCTGCATTTTATGAAATGAAAGTAAGCTTGCTGTGTTATTGGAATCTATGGTATTTTTGTGTAATCTTTGGAGGTATAATTTTCTCCTGTAAAGTGAGTACTACACTTATAGCATCATATGCACGATGTGTTGTTTTTAATCTTTAATTTGAACCCTTTTGTGTGTCTTAGCAGGAAAACTATTAACGTGTAGGAAATATGCTGAATTTGGTTTCATTTTAACGGCCATGATAAATGCAACAAGTTGGTGTAAATGAGAGTTGACTCTTCTGATCCTAATGTATGATTATAACACATAGAAATCTGCCAGGATATTTTCTTCGTGACAAAATAACTAAGCAGATAAATTTACTGCATGGAAAATGAGCCGTGTAGGCGGAGCTCCGCCCTTCAAGACCTATTTCATTGGAAGAGCATTGAGTGGGAGGGACCGAAATCTCCGGTCTAAAACTGACTCCCAGCTGCTCTCTCTCTGTCTGCTCTGCTTGAAAATCGCGCTTCTTTGAAACTTGGAGCTACTCCAAAATAGCTTGCAGCCTTAACATCTAGGCCGAGTTTGAACATTGAACCAACATCTAGTCAAATCTCTGAAGAAACCCTTGAAAGTCTGAAGCTACGCGAGAAGAACTTCGAGCATCAAACAACCCCAGAGCCAACCAAGCAACAACAGAAGGACATCCCCAGAGTGACGTCACGCAACGACGACAGGCGGGATTCCCTCAACCAGCCAGGAAACGAAACGACAGATCAGCGTCATTTCAACTTAAAAGCAGGTATCAAACAAAACCTCTATTCGGCTGAATCGTGGGGTATCTATCTCTAAAGAAAATTTAAGAGAGTTCTCCTCTTGATGATCGACACCGGGTAAAATCGTGTGGAAATAGCAGAACAGTGCTAGATTGTAATCATTCTCAATTAAATTAATTGCCTATGTTTGTGTGTGTATGTATTTTGTTCTATGTTATTTAGCTTAGTTCATGTATTTTAGTAAGATAGCAAATAAACTCTTGTTTGATTTATAGAGAAGTGTTCTGTGTTTTGTTGTGTAATATTCAAATCAAACTTTGCTCAGATAACGTTACCTATGCTAATAACTGTCATACGGTTATTTAAATAATTCTGTATTATTATATCGTGGCCACAAGAATAAACAGAATTTCTCAGATATACTGAAATCTAACAACTCGCTGGACGATTGTTAAATAAGGTATAAGTTGGACGTTTTGATTAATACCAATTGATCATATCAATATCAAATCGTAAGATTCCCTAAAGCTAAAATAAAGCTTAAACCAAAGAGCTAAATTAAACAATGTAAAAAGGATTAAATTCATTACACTATGGAAGTCAATGGCTACCGTCAGCTGTTTGCTTACCAACATTCTTCAAACTATCTTAATTTGTGGGTGAGCTGTCCCTTTAATGCTTCCTTTAAAAAAATCTGTTTTCATATGATTCACATCATGAATATTTGAAGCCAGAAACAGAACATTTGATGGCAGAAGAGAGCGTGTGCTTCGGCTCTCAGACCTGCTGTCCTCGAAAGGCCTGGAGGAAGTCGCTTTTTTGGCTCTGACGTCTGTAGCCAGAACAACAGATGGTGGATAATGATAATAAATAGACGCTGCAGCCACTTGTGTCCATTTACTCTCTGACCTTCATGGCAGAATGAAACCAGACGAATCATGACTCGTTTTACAAGCAAGACACTACAGGTGAATAGAGTAAGAAATAATAACTAATAAATATCAACATACTTTAATGTGATTAATCAGCAGGGGAAGTGATACAATTGCTTTGTCTTAATAAATCAGAAAATATTGTCAAACCGACAGAAAACAAATAGAATTGTACCATTAGGAATATATATTTTTTATAAAATTAAGCAAATGATATATGAACAAACCCATCAGTTTAAACCTTGAGAATATAGATAAGAATAGAACTGTAAATTTTAGTGTATTTAAGTGCTGCTGAAGTGGAGAAACAAACTCGTTTAGAGAAAACAGCCTAGAAAAACATGTATTGTATTTGAAATCTTCAGATGCAAATAGATGAAGTGTAATAATAAAACTCATGTGAATGATATATGAACAAACCTCTCAGTAAAAACCTTCAGAATACAAAGAGGAATAAAACTGCTAAGTTTGGTGTCTGTAGAAGCGGAGTTAAAAACTCATCTTCTCTGTTAGACATTTCTGTAATTTCTGCAGTTATTTACTGTATATCACCCAGTATAATACTGTAAATTCCCTTTACAGTAAATAACTGTAATACCCTTTGCATCATGGGAATTTTCTGTGACGTCAGACCCCACATACAGAGACTTACTGTATTTTTTAAAATTGCTGTATACTACTGTATTTGCTGCAACGTATTTGCTCTTTGGCGCCATTCTATTGAGGTTGTTTTATTTTCCTCATTTCTTACATTTGTATTGACATGATTTGCCCTGCACCGTGTCTACAGCGCCGTAGTCTCAGCCTCAGACGTCACGCACACGGACCGTTGGCTAAACGTCTGATGCACATGGCACACTTATCTGGAAACACTTCAGGAGTGTCGAAGTCATCGTCGGATTGGTTGAATTATACAGGATTTCAGGGAGACGCGTGTGTCGCGTTCTTTAACGTTCCGCCTGGAAACAAAGATGCCGTGACGCCAAACCCCCTCACGACAGAAGAAAGCCGTCGTGTTTACAGCTGTGACGACGAACGCTTATCAGGGTCAACTAAACGCTGGATTTTCAAAAGTATGTGAATTATTTAAAGTTCACGGTATAGAATCTTTAAAATACGTCAGAGAGTTTTACACACGGTCTGTTATTGTGGCGACATTTCCACGCACCAAAACGTGTCGGTCAAACGGGTGCTGTGGTCATGTCGGTCATGGGCGGGCCTACGCGAGACTAACAGCGCCGCAACAGCTTGGGACAGACTACACTGGACATGTTACATCGCTTGTAATGATTGGAAAATCCGTTTGTCCTTCGTGTCAGAAACAGCGCGAGCGCTTGAAGAACATCTGTGCATCAGAAATATACCGGAGCATCACTTTACTGTCCGCTTCCACTGTAGATAGTATATATAATGAGTTCTATATTGTTTTTTATCGAGTCGCGCCGCACCACTAGATCTGCGGAAGACACGGAATCAGCGGGGCAGCGAAGCCGAGAGGGGAAGAGCTCCGGAGAACATCTGCGCTGTGTGTCGATGCACCTTACGAGAGAATAAGACCAGCAAGCAAGGTAAAAATATATGTATGTTTGTCTGTGTGTTTGTGTCAGATTTTTGCAAACCAGTTTACCTAATGTTAGTAACATTTACCCGCCAACATGGCGGTAAGGCTGCATATATATAACATTTTGTGCTCTATACTATGCAAAATTAGTATTAACTGCGCATTGTTAATAAAACATCATAAACTGTGCTGTCGTTTCAAACGACTTTTGTCAGCTTATTGAAGTTACCGAATTAAAATTATTTTTAACGAGCAACGCTTATCTTATATTAACATCAGGTTAACTAATGTGAAATTTTGTTCAGATGTTAGTGGTTAATGTTGGCCAGTAGCCTATTGAGAAAATAAAATCGTATGTTATGGCTAGCTGCCTTTCTAGTTTTAGAATTAGTTTGTTATAATGTAATTTAAGATTTATTGCCTTTTTTGTATTTGTGTTTTAAAGGCAACTGCAATCAAGAAAGACATGAGCAGGCCATCCACCCTGAGACTGATAACTCATGGTAAGAGAACAACTATGGTTTTGAGAGGTTTGTGTTATTCTGTATGAGGTTTGCCTTTTAAAGTGTGCCATTTCTACTTCTTGTTTTTTAGAGAAGACATTTCTGTCACTAACAAAGAGGATGGTTAGTAAAGGTGGTGGCCACGTTTTGGAGCAGCACCTGGGTTTTGCAGATGGGTATGTATTCTTTGGCTGCTTGTCTTTTCCCCCATTTTGTTTCTGTTGCCTAAAGATTCTTTGTGAGGATAAATCCAGAGAACACAACATAATGCACTGCAAAACATCCTAAGACAGGAGAAATGGTGAAGATGCACTGTTCCAGCATTGGAAGACTGTACTTTTAAGTGTTATACATGCAATGTTTTAAATAAAGAATTTGATATTTTGTAATTATTGTGTCTGTTTTAATTGAATGCCAGAAGTACCTATGTAGAGTAAAAATAAAATGAATTCTATATAAAAATAATGAAATCGATATTAAAATTAATGAATTACAGTAGTATAATGATGAATTCGATTTTTTTACAGTAATTTACTGTAAAACAGTACAGTTTGCAACAGTAAATCAAATACAGTGTTCTACTGTAAATCTTAATTACAGTAACTTACTGGCAATAGTGTTGCCAGTAAGTTACTGTAAAAACCCTTTGAAATGTCTAACAGTGTTGAAAGAAATTACCTTTAAAGACATGTACTGTAATGAAATCCACAGACACAAATAGATAAAGTGTAATAAAATAAACACTTATAGTTTGAATATTTTTTTTTTTTTTCCACTAGCTTGAAAGAATATTATGGAAAAGTCTCAAAATCGACAAATACATTAAAAATGATAGTTTTGCATGTAGTGTCTCACCTTAGGATGTTTTATGGATGTACACCATGTAGGGATTCACCAGAATATCAATTCTGGCCAATAAGGATGATCAAAAATTGTTTTTATAATGACCAATTATGACATAATGGCTGATATTATAAATCTATATTTTTTATCTGTTGTTTAAAAACAAAGGAGGCTCCAATTTAGAATCATTCATGCTTCAAAACATCATAATTTTATTGTACAAGTTGGAATAATTTGTTTTAAGCATCAATTATGTCTTATTCAACCTCAGACGTCACGACTTTCACACACGCATCAAACAATTAAAATCATACATAATCTGCCCAATGGATATATGCTTTGTAAGCAAAAATATAATATGTTTAATCATTAAAACAAGTAGTATTTATCTGGATTTCTTGTGTGCAAGCCTGCATGAATTTCTATTTTTTTGAGTGTGTCCTTGTTTCCACTACCTAGTGTGTTTGTGTTTTTTTAAATTGTGAAATTTTCAGTTTTAATCTTTATTTAATGATAATTGAAAATAGCAAAAACATCCCAAATGCAGGTTACAGGATTGCAAAATTTGCAAATTCAAAATGAAAAGATAATATTATATAATGTTTAGTTTGACATCTTGAGGTTGATGATCACCACAATCTGAAGGTTTAGCACCGTTCACTGATTATTTGTCAAAAAGGAACATATTTATATCCAATCTTGTAAGTTGAAAGTGCCATATAACGTGCATCCCTGACCTCAACCAAGAAGGTTCATGCATATAGAAAAGATGCAGAGGAAGAAGCCCAGCAGAAACACTTGTGAACACGTCCTTCTGCTGAATGTGCACTTTTGATCAATGTCTCTATTTTCTGCGTGAACTTCTTTCTATGAGGGGAAGACCAGGAAGCCGGAGAAGGTGGAGTATTTCCATCCGCCCATCAGGTTTCCTCTCTCCAGTTTGAGGTAGGCCTTGTCTCCTCTCTCCATCGTAATCAGACCGGCGTTAGTCGCTGCCTCACGCGTCACGTCCTGATCGCCGGCGAAGGCTGAGATCACCGGCCAACCGTTCAACACCAGACTCACCTGGACCCAGAGCCAGAAAGAAAGGACTTCATACAGTATTTAATAATAACAACAACTGGATTTTAATGACATTCACGCAGTGAATATTAATGTTCTTGTGCAGTGTATGGTGGCCATTTCACGTCATGCTGAGAAGCAAACCTAGTTGGGAACGAGGCAGTTTTGATTAATATGTCCTCTGTTGTCACTACAATAGTTTTAAAAAAAGACAGTTAAAGAAATAGTTCAGCCAAAAATGAAAAAAATGTCATATTCCTTTACTCTCACACCAATGGATGCTCTGTAGTGAATGGGTGCCGTCAGAATGAGAGTCTAAACAGCTGATTAAAAACATCACAATAATCCACACCACTCCAGTCCATCAATTATATCAATTAACCATTGCTTCAGGCTAAAATATGAGTCCATAATCCATAATAACGCTTCCTCCAGTGGGAAAGTGCATCTCCTGTTGTCTCTCGTATCAAAATCCAGCCACATATTTGTTTAGAGCCGTTTTGATCTGTGCAGATTTCTCTCCTGATTCAGACCAGAACACTTTTTCACTGGAGGAAGCGTTATTATGGATTATGAACTTGTATAAAAACGTCTTAATGCTGGATTTGTCTCAGCTTTTGTCTTCTCCAGATGTTAACTGATGGACTGGATTGGTGTGGATTACTTGTGCATTATTGTGATGTTTTTATCAGACTCTCATTCTGACGGCACCCATTCACTGCAGAGCATCCATTGCTGAGACACTGATGCAGTGATGTATTTCTACAAATCTGATGAAATAAACACACTCATCTTAATGTTTAAGAGACTATAAATATTCATGAAACAACAAGGTATTTGTCTCTGCGTATGTATTTATGAATGGATGATTTGACGCACCTGTATAGTTTGTCTGTTGTAAACTTTCACCACATTGAAACTGAAGCTGTACACTCCTTTTCTAGGAGCCACGAAAACGCTCCGTGCCGGATCGAAATGACTCCCAATGTTCACCAGAACCTGATGGAGTACAGAAAGACACATGGATACCGGGAGCGTCGGGTTTGTTACAGCACTGGCTGCCTCATGCGCTGCTGATAAAGCAGCTAAAGGAAGGAACGATCATATATTCCATGCATTGTTACCTGGTCGAAGTATATGTTCATGGTGCGGTTGCTCATCTCAGACGGTTCGTGGTTGTTGTTCCTCACAGCCGAGAAGGCGATGCGGCCGCTTCCGGAGCGCACCGACATTCCCAAAGCGCTCCCGGCGGGTTCTGTGGTCGGAGTGGAGTCGCAAACCACTAAACACTTCCCTTCCAGCACGATGGGCTCCGTGTCATTCTGGCCCCGAACCAGCAGGGGGCCCATCAGACAGAGAAGAGCTAACCGTGAGCCGCTCATCTGAATACAGTGATGTTTTAGTTGGTCCTCTAGTTGTTTCACTGCTGCTTTATCTGCAGGTCCAGAGCAAATGCAGAAATATCCAGCGGTGAGCCACTAGTGAGCAAGGGCCTTCCCAGCTAGAACACAAGACCAAGAGGAGATATCAGCATATGCAGATCGAGAAGAGCACATCAGAAGATTTGTGTGCGGTTACACATTCGACTATTTGGCAATTCAGCGTTTGCGTGTGTTGTGAGATTAGTGCGTAAGTCACTGGACCACCACAATATACACCGGCCATCTGGACCAGACGTCCCTTATGAAGAGACCATCTGCCTTCCCATCACGCTTCCAAACATTCCTACACACACACACACACACACACACACACACACACACACACCTCATACACGCACACACACACACACACACCTCTCACACACACACACACATATACACACACACACACCTCTCACACACACACACACACATATACACACACACACACACACAAACACACACCTCACACACACACACACACACACATATAGAGAGAGACACACACACACACACTCACACACCTCACACACACCTCACACACACACATATAGAGAGAGACACACACACACACACATGCACGCACGCACGCACACCTCATACACGCACACACACACCTCTCACAAACACACACACGCACGCACACACCTCTCACACACACACACACATGCACACACCTTCACACACACACACACACACACGCACGCGCACACACACATGCACACACCTCTCACACACACACACGCACGCGCACACACACACACGCACACACACGCACGCACACGCACACGCACACAAGTGTTATTTTAGTATCATTGAGATACTGTTTTATTAATACTTTGAATTAGGTTTTATTTTTATACTTCCGGTTTTTATTTTAATTTTAAAGTTTTAGTAATTTTAGTAATTAATTTATTAATTGTAACCCTGCAGCACAAAAGCTGTCATAAGTAGCACGGGGTATATTTCTAGCAATTGCCAAAAACACATTGTATGGGTCAAAATTACCGATTTTTCTTTTATGCCAAAAATCATTAGGATATTAAGATCATGTTCCATGAAGATATTTAGTAAATTTCCTACCGTAAATATATCAAAACTTCATTTTTTGATTAGTAATATGCATTGCTCAGAACTTCATTTGAACAACTTTAAAGATGATTTTCTCAATATTTAGATTTTTTTGCTCCCTCAGATTCCAGATTTACAAATAGTTGTATCTCAGCCAAATATTGTCCTATCATAACAAACCATACATCAGTATGCATAATACAAAAAAAGTGTCCCTTCTGACTGGTTTGTGGTCCAGGGCCACCATTAATTACAGTTTTTTCCAACTGCTTACACACGTTTTCAAAACTGTCACCTTTTTTCAAAACTCTACACACAATTCCCCAAACTGCACACACAAAATGCAAAATGCCTCACATCTCCTTCAAAATGTAACACTGCATTCAAAATGTCATAAACACATGTCAGAATGAAGCATTTGCATCAAATGGCAAACACTTCTTTCATAATAATAAATGTTTGGATATACCATGTAAACACTGTTGTTCTAAATCTAAAGCTCTTTGGTCTTTCATAGGCTTATATCTACATTTCAATACAATGTTCTACAGTGAAAGCAATCTGCTGAGAGGGGTAACAAGTACACTGTAAACACCAATGCAATATAGAAACAGAAAATATTTACTAGGCCAAATATTACTGTTGTATACAGTAGCATACAACAAAACCATAAACATATGTAAACCAAAAGTATATTCTTTAGAATACAGTACAGAACTTATTTGCTCTCGTCCTCTTCGTCCTCTTCCTCCTCTTGCTCTCTGTCCATTGTTGGCATCCATTGTTCAAAACAGGTATTCTGACCTTTGACCTATTTATAGGCCTATACTACACTAAAGCAGTGATTGGTTAGTGATCAGTTAAGCAATTATTGTTTGCACATGTGAGGAGTGTGTGTGTGACCTGGTGAATAAGTGTAGCATTTTGATTGGTTGTGTTTGGAAAAGGAAAGCAAGTCACTTTCTGTTAGATTTTTGTGTTTTAGGAAGAGAATTGTGTGTAGTGTTTTGAAAAAAGTGTTTAATGCAATTGAAAACTGAGTCAAAGGCTGAGAAATAGCGTATGGTTTTGGAGATTTGGTGTGTAGTTTTGCACTTTGAGTGAGAGGTTTCAGAAATCGTGAGACATGAAAAGATTTTGTGTGTAAGCAGTTGGAAAAAACTGTAATTAAATAATTTAAGTAACATTTTTTTTTCAAGTTAACTGTAATATGGATTTTCTTATTATTCATGATTTTTATTCAACACAGTTCTTGAACATCTGATTAACCAACAAAAGTAACAAAATGTCCAAATATCATATTATACTTAATATCATTAAGTCATATTATAGTAAAATAGAATATATCATATGAAATATAAATATGTACAAAAAAAGTACAAACATATGTATGTAAACACATACACACCACATGGCCTCAACAAACTGCAAAATAATCATGACTGAAGAGGAAAATTGACTGTCTTTAGATGTTGGATGTTTGGTTTCTAAATGTCTCTTGACTTTTGCAACCAGTTTTTGGGTCTCGATCCACCAGCTGTTCTGTAGTTTCCATAAAGCTAAATATAATCACAATATTTTAAGTCCACTGTAAAAATTATTATAATTTTAATACTAAAAGACTGTATAATGCTACAGTAAAAATCTGTTAATTGTCCCTAACTGAACAAAAACTGTAAGAAATCTACGTTTAAACTTTGTAAGAAATCTAAATCTTTCTCTCTGCTGTAAATTTAAAAATAATAGCCTAAAATGTTAAACCAGAGATGCAGATTTTTACTGTATATTTCACTTCTATTTAATTTATTTTTTTAAACAGTAACGTGTGTTGTAATGTATAACTGCAGTGTTCCTGCATCAGGAAAGCTTCTGTCTAAAGTGTTTTGTGTGTGAGTTAATCTTACAGTTTTTTTACAATCATTTTTGCACTAATAACAGAACCTTCATGTCATTTTTCAAAACTCTAGACACAAAAGTCAAAACAGTCGTTATTTGTAACACAGGCTGTCCAATGTTCAAAACGTTGCATATTGCGTTCATATCTTTAAAGAAGCCTTGCGTTTGCAGAAGCATTGGTTCAAATTGGTTCAACTCATTTATTATGAAATATCATAGGAACATTACTTTAGATCACCCACACACAAGATACCTATAGTTTCACGGTGTAGTTTTTAGTACAATCATTAATATAGTTGTTCAAAACCACATTCATACATCATTGTAATAGACTAGAGAGAAAAGTACAGACACTTTTCCTCACAACAACAGGTATCTTGACACTGATCACACCTGAACATACTCAGTTCTCAGTTGCTTCACTTTCATAATCTAAACATGTAATATTGTTCATCATTTTCCATAAAACTATGCTTCAAGAGTAATGCAACAGTTACGTAGCATTTTGAGCAGTTGTATCAATTGATAGTTAGTTATATCATCATAATGATATGAATAAACACTCAATTCAGATGTAATGTGTGAGCTGCATTTTGAAATAGTAATACTTTGATGTTAAGTTCTGTCATTTTGAACCAGTGATTTTAGTTCAATGAACAAAAGAGCTTTGGTTTATGTGTATTGTATCCAAGCATTTGGAAAAAGTGTTTTGAAAAATGTGCATTTTGATCATCGGTTGTGAATTATGTGTCTAGAGTTTTGAAAAATGACATGAAGGTTCTGTTATTAGTGCAAAAATGATTGTAAAAAACTGTAATTGTGTATCTCTCTTTCATTGAACTAAAATCATTAAAGCTTATTAAACATCAAATGTCATCTTACCTTCACTGCTACAGGTTCACTGTAACTCCATCACTGGACAATCACATCCATCTCTCTGTGGCTCTGAACCAAAACCTAATGTTGATTACGAAGGCAGTATTTTAAGACATATTTTGACGGAAGACTGTTCCCAAAATGGACGGCAAAGATGGAGTTTCGAAGAACTGTTCCCAAAACTGGACGGCAAAGATGGAGTTTCGACGTGAATTTGGAGTGAGATGGAGGAAACTCTCTCCTTTTTAAATGATTGTAGAAAATAATTGATGTTGGTAAATTAACCCTTGTGCAACCTTTTGGACATTTTTGTCCTTTTCAGTTTTTTTTTTTTGATCATTTTGCCTGTGTTATTGGCAGCTGCATAAATTTTGGCACAGGTGTGTATTTTTATTGGTATTGTACTATTTCACATTTCCTTTAATACATCCGTTTTGCACTAGGTACAAAAAATAGTTCCTCTCAGGACCTTTTGGACAAAAATGTCCCCATTGAAACCCATTAAAATGGCTATTTTTAATCGCAGTGCCGTTTAACTGTAAAATGATGCAATTTTTGTTAATAGGCTTTCATTCTGTTGGCAAGACTTTAAAATTTTAATGTTTACTATTTTTTACCAGATGGTGCCATTTTTTCAGGTTTGGTCTATAAAGCAAATACTCACTTTATTCTGTTTTCTGCTTCTGTATATTATAGAGCCAATTGGATAAATAATGCATCTATAATTGTGTGGGTGTGTTGGTATGGATGTCGGAGTGTGGTTTGTATGTGTGTCATAAAAAAATTGTGTGTGTGTGTGCGTGTGTGTTCTTGTAATATTTGAGAGAAAGAAACTCGACTGTAAATCACAAATCCCAGCACTGTGAGCTCCAGCAGAGTTTTGCTGGATTCTAATGGGGAAAATATGGTACTGCGCCCAAACAAAATCTTACTGAAAGCTCATTTTTTGAGATATCAACCTCAAATTTGGAACACAACTTGTTTAGATTTATGGCTTTGATTTTCTAGCAGGTTTAGAGTTCAACATGTTTCATAAAATATATATTTTACATAAAATATTGTTCATAAATCATTTTCATAAACCTGTTTCAACCTTGGTTTCAACAATAATCTGCCATGGGTCTTCTTTAAAATGAGACCAAACTTAAGTCTGTGCTCCCAAGCTTCCAATTTTTATGACCGTTTTTTGACATGGACATTTTTGTCCACTATGGACCTATGTATAACATTTTTTTATTGACACACAAGGGTTAAGCATTTAACTCTGCAGGGTTGCTGTTGGAGACTTTTAATATTTAATAATAGCAGACACATGTAGGGTTTCTGTTTTTTATTTCATATCACCGCAGCAGGGAAGCACAGTAGGTTTGGATCAGAGCTGTTCTTGCCAAAGTTCCCCACCGTTCAAACCCATGTTAAATACAGCAATGTTTCTACTCTTACTTGTCCTGTTATTATGATAAAGTACACATATGCGGTGACATTCTGTTCATCCTGCTCTTCCAAACACAACACTATACAATGTTTTGCTCTCTGGACTGCAGTCAATAGTCAAGTGGTGTCTGGATTGAACATATTAGTAAGTTCTATAATAATGCTGAGAAACATATGTTTCAAATATGAAATCATGAATTTAGAAACATAAAAAAATCAGAAATAAAATATACACTTTGTCATGAAAAAGGCAAAATTTAAATATATTTACAGTGCATACCTTTGTATTTGAGCGGTGAGAGCCTTAAAAGTGAGAGAGTTGAAAAGGAAAGCTTTCAAAATCTTTCGTTCTCAGACGCTCCGTAACTTTATTAACGAACTGAAGAGGTTACTGTTGCAGTCCGTGTGCGGTTCGTATGTGGTGCAGAAGCAGTATAGGCTCAGTGTGCTTTATTTAGTGCTCAGCTATGATCCGTGGCTGTTTACCACCATTATTTTGATTTCAAATTCGAACGTTGTTACAATTTTTTTTTCTCTCTCACCATAGTGATTATCTTTTCACACAGTAATACTATCTTTCATACACTGTAAAAAATAAGTGTAATTTTAACTGTACAATTTTGTAAAAACGCTACTGAAAAAAACAGTTAATAAGTTAACAGTATGTTCCCGTACTATATACAGGGGAAAAAAAAAACTGTAAAAGATCTAACCAGACATTTCATGTAATTTTACAGTAAAATGCTGTTCATTTTACAGTTTTTAGAAGTAAAAATAAGAAATCAATGTATAATTTACAGTCAAAAACTGTAAACTGATATTCCCAGAATTCCCTGCATGACTATCCACATTTGAAAGTATTTTGTTTGAATAATCATGTTTTTTAATAGTTTGTGTTATCAGTTATGTGCATTTGGGCTTTATGTTACATCTTCTGTTGTTTAATGAAAGTTTATTGCATTATTTAAGTATCATGTGTGTTACCATGATGGTGTTTAGTGTTTGCATGAATGACTCTGTGCAGCTTCTATATATTAGTATATACTTCACCTTCTGTATATTAGTATACACTTCACCTTCTGTATATTAGTATACACTTCACCTTCTGTATATTAGTATACACTTCACCTTCTGTATATTAGTATACACTTCACCTTCTGTATATTAGAATACACTTCACCTTCTGTATATTAGAATACACTTCACCTTCTGTATATTAGTATATACCTCACCTTCTGTATATTAGTATATACCTCACCTTCTGTATATTAGTATATACCTCACCTTCTGTATATTAGTATACACCTCACCTTCTGTATATTAGTATACACTTCACCTTCTGTATATTAGTATATACTTCACCTTCTATATATTAGTATATACTTCTGCTTCTGTATATTAGTATATACTTCACCTTCTACATATTAGTATATACTTCTGCTTGTGGCGAAGCTACTTGTGATGAGCTTTGATGCTTCTCTTTCACCACCTGCATTATTATGATGGTTGTCAGTATGTTAAAGGTACAAAACAGATTTTAATAGCAGTGTGTGTTGTTGAATTTAGTGATTTACATTCAAATTTACTTGTTTGTAAATTACAATTTTACTGTAAATTTTACAGTTTTGTTCTGTAAATGTGTTTACAGATTTTCTGTAGTTTTTACAAAATTATTCTGGCAACCACAGCTGCCAAAATTATTTTATACAAACTACAGCATTTACAGAATGTAGACATATTCACGTTTAAGCGCAATATCACAATGCATTTTACTTCTGTACTGATTTATATATAAAGTTTATATATTAAGATGCTCAGTCAAGTGGCAAAACATGTAAACAGCCTACAGTCTACTTTTCTTACGTTAAAAGGTAGGCTCTCGCAATTTTAAATTAGAAACAGCCGTGCCTTTTTAAAAAAACTTTATTGCATTCACATTACAAATAATACTGCTGGTTATAAAAATAACTTTGTTTTCTAACTCCACGAGTGCCAGGCTACCATGTTTATCTAAAAGTGCAGCATACTTTTCCTTGTTTTACCCCTATAGCTATAACTACTTTAATTAGCCTATATGCATTTATGGTGCAGTTTCGTATCAATCCATGTACATTTTTAACGTGAGCAATGCCCTGTCACTTTAATTCAGCGTGTGCAGCACAGCAAAAATAGACTCGGTGTGGAAACGATCGCTGCGATGCTGCATGCACGCACCGCTCAGAACGCATCGAGTGAATGCTCAACAGCACAGAAAAAAACATGCACTGCAAACGGAGTATTAAACAGTTAGTAATTATACATGCTTCTGTAACATGCTTCTTGCCTATCACAGCTATGCTAATGATACGCAGATTTACCTAGCCTTATCTCCAAATGACTACAGCCCCATTGACTCCCTCTGCCATTTACATTTACATTTACATTTAATCATTTAGCAGACGCTTTTATCCAAAGCGACGTACAAATGAGGAGAACAATAGAAGCAATCAGACCATCGAGAGAGCAACAGTATACAAGTGCCATGACAAGTCTCAGATAGTCTAGCACAGTACACGTAGCTAGGAATTTTTTTTTAATTTTTTTTATAAATAGAATAGGTAAGTGTTAGTATTAGTTAGTCAGGTGCTGGCGAAAAAGATGTGTCTTTAGATGTTTTTTGAAAATGGCTAAAGACTCAGCTGTTCGAATTGAGATCGGGAGGTCATTCCACCAGCTGGGCACAGTCCAGGAAAAGGTCCGTGAGAGTGATTTGGTACCTCTTTGGGATGGCACCACTAGACGTCGTTCACTTGCAGAACGCAAGCTTCTGGAGGGCGCATAAGTTTGAACTAGCAAGTTTAGGTATATTGGTGCAGTGCCAGTTGTGGTCTTGTAGGCAAACATCAGTACCTTGAATTTGATGCGAGCGGCTATTGGTAGCCAGTGTAACCGGATGAAGAGAGGGGTAACGTGAGCTTTTTTCGGCTCATTAAAGACCACTCTGGCTGCTGCATTCTGGATCAGTTGCAGAGGCTTGATAGTACATGCGGGAAGGCCCGCCAAGAGAGCATTACAATAGTCCAGTCTGGAGAGAACAAGAGCTTGGACAAGGAGTTGTGCGGCTTGCTCTGACAGGAAGGGCCTAATCTTCCTAATGTTGTATAAGGCAAATCTGCAGGACCGGGCCGTTGTAGCAATATGGTCTGTGAAGCTTAACTGATCATCGATCACAACTCCAAGGTTCCTGGCTGTCCTGGAAGGAGTTATGGTTGACGAACCCAGCTGTATAGAGAAGTTGTGGTGAAGTGATGGGTTGGCGGAGAACACGAGCAGTTCTGTCTTAGCAAGATTGAGCTGAAGGTGATGGTCCATCATCCAGCTAGAAATGTCACTCAGACAGGCTGCAATGCGAGCAGTTACCGCCGGATCATCTGGTTGGAATGAGAAGTAGAGTTGAGTGTCATCAGCATAGCAGTGGTAGGAAAAGCCATGCTTCTGAATAACCGATCCTAATGACGACATGTAGATGGAGAAGAGAAGTGGTCCAAGCACTGAGCCTTGAGGAACTCCAGTAGCAAGAAGTTGTGACTTTGAAACCTCACCCCTCCAAGACACCCTGAAGGACCTATCTGAGAGGTAAGACTCGAACCACAGGAGGGCGGTTCCTGAGATGCCCATCTTTCTGAGGATGGACATGAGGATCTGGTGGTTAACTGTGCCAAAGGCAGCAGACAGATCCAGCAAGATGAGTACAGAGGATTTGGAAGCTGCTCTTGCCAGTCTCAGGGCCTCTGTAACCAAGAGTAGGGCAGTCTCAGTTGAGTGGCCACTTCTGAAGCCAGATTGGTTGTTGTCCAGAATGTTGTTCTGTGCAAGAAACAGAGAGAGTTGGTTGAACACAACTCGCTCAAGTGACTTTGCAATGAATAGAAGAAGGGATACCGGTCTGTAGTTTTCTAAAAGTGCTGGATTTAGAGCAGGTTTTTTAAGCAGTGGGCTTACCCGAGCCTGCTTAAATGCTGTGGGAAATGTACCAGTGTGAAGCGAGGTGTTGATAATGTGAGTAAGTGCAGGTATGACCGAAGAAGAAATGGCTTGAAGGAGGTGAGTGGGGATAGGATCTAGCGGACAAGTAGTGGGATGATTGGAAAGGATGAGTTTGGAAACCTCCGTCTCCGAGAGAGGAGAAAAGGAGGTGAGAGATTGTGTATTTGTCGTTATGAAGTTATTATTAGTTTGTGGTGTGAGGAATTGGTCACTGATGGTTTTTGTTTTATTTGTGAAGAAAGTTGCAAAGTCATCAGCTGTAAGAGTTGATGAAGGAGGAGGGGGAGGAGGACAGAGAAGAGAAGAGAACGTTTTGAAGAGTGCGCGAGAGTCGGAACAGTTGTTAATTTTGTTGTGGTAGTATATCATTTTAGCAGTGGAGACATTTGCAGAGAAGGAAGAGAGGTGTGACTGATACACACTAAGGTCGGTAGAGTTTTTGGATTTGTGCCATTTCCTATCTGCAGCCCTTAGTTTAGCACGATGTTCACGGAGAACATCGGACAACCAGGGGGCAGAGGGGGTAGGGCGTGCTGGTCTGGATGAAAGGGGGCAAAAGTTGTCTAAGCAAGATGTTATAGTGAAGCAAAGAGTGCCAGTAGCACTGTTTGTGTCGAGTGCTGAAAACTGAGAGGGTGAAGGTAGTGCGGATGAAATCATTGAGGATAGGCGAGAGGGAGAGAGCGAGCGTAGGTTACGTCGAAAGGTGACCTGCGAAGGAGCGTGTGCTATTTCAGGAGTTAGTGTGAGGTTAGAAGTGATGAGGAAGTGGTCTGAGGTGTGCAGCGGAGTTACTAATGTGTTGTCAGTGGAGCAGTAGCGTGTGTAGATGAGGTCCAGTTGGTTACCTGATTTGTGAGTAGCCATAGTAGACACTCGTTTGAGGTCAAATGAAGTGAGAAGAGTGTTGAAGTCAGTAGCCTGGGGTTTTTCTAGGTGGATGTTGAAGTCACCGAGCAGTACCAGAGGAGTACCATCTTCAGGGAAGTTTGACAGTAACACATCCAACTCCTCCAAGAAGTCACCCAGTTGACCTGGGGGACGATACACAACTACAACGTGGATTTTAGCAGGGTGGGTAATAGTAATTGCATGAGATTCAAATGAACTGTTGCCTGTAGGAGATGGTAGAAGATCAAATTTCCATTCATTTGAAATAAGGAGACCAGTGCCTCCACCCCTCCCAATCGTGCGAGGGGTGTGGGAAAAAGTGAAATTAGTGGAGAGAGCTGCAGGAGTGGCAGTGTCCTCAGGTTTGATCCAAGTCTCAGTTAGGGCCATGAGGTTGAGACCGTAAAGGGTAGCAATAGAAGGAATAAAATCTGCTTTGTTTACAGCAGACTGGCAGTTCCAAAGACCAATTGGAACAGAGAGTAAAGTAGTAGAGGACAGAGGGACCGTTCGTAGATTATTAGGATTGGCCTGCCTCCAACGTATGCCAATGCATTGATGAAATTAACAGTTGGATGTGCCAGAAATTTCTTCAGTTAAACAAGGAGAAAACTGAAGTCATTGCATTTGGAAACAAAGATGAAGTTCTTAAGGTGAATGCATACCTTGACTCTAGGGGTCAAACAACTAAAACTCAAGTCAAGAATCACAAGCCTTGGTTTGTTTAGTTGCTAGATGCAGATGGTTTTGGTGGAGGGATATTTACATGCACTCATTTTCTTTATAGTGAACCCTAGGCTAAATGTTGCAGTCTGATTCTTTGTGAAATTGAAATACGTTAAATAACAACATAGTGAAATTTAACTACATTGAAATTTTTAAATAAATCCTAAATCAAATAAATAGGCTAAATAATAAAAATAAAATAAATATCTTCATATAAACAAACTAAGGTTTAGCATATGCTCTTTCCATTTAAAATTAGAGGCAACCACTTTTTTTTTTCATCACGTTCCAAAGACACTGAATACATGCAGCATGAGCAGTTTTTGATTTACATTAGCTTGTATAATTTCGAAATTTGAAGTAAAAACCGAATGCTCTATCTTTAGTTTTGTGGAAGTATACTACATAAAACATCTGCATGAAACAAAAACAGCAAGTGGGATGAATGAGATGCATATTCACTCTCTGACAGCAGGTGGCGCTTATGGAACAGCAGTAATATAGTGTTTCTTAGGTTTCCCCTGTTAACAAAGCAGCGCTACGTGCTTTAATAAGCATTATACAGAGGTAAGATGAAAAGAAAATACCATCTAAATGTTCCCATCAGAGATACATTGATATAAAAGCCCAAATGTATCGCGATTCATTTAACATCTCAATCGACTTGAATTGTCACATTTTTATCGATTTTAAACGGGCCTCGTGTGTCACGCCCCTGGACTGTTTTGTGTGTTTTCCCTCCCCATGTGCTCCATGTCCCAGTTTCTCCATTGGTTAATTTATTCATTCCATGCACCTGTGTTTCCCTGATTGTCCTGTGTTTATAAGCCCCAGTCCGTTCAGTTAGTGTTTGTTGGGTCTACTCGTTGTGTACGTGTGTTTGTGCCAGCTCCTGTTGTGGATTTACCCCTGTGTTTGATCATTAAAGACTGTTTCACGCTTCTCTGCATCTCCTGCGTTCTTCCAAGCAGCATAACGTGACATTGTGTGCGTCATTACATCCCTATTATGTGTTCAATCTGTGGGCCTGGCATGCATAATACAGCATTTGTAGGCCCGGTTTCATAGACAGGGTTTAGCCTAAGCCAGGATTAGGCCATAGTTCAATTACGACATTTAAGTACTTTATATAAGCATGCCTTAGAAAAAAACATTACTGGTGTGCATCTTGAGACAAAACAAAGGGGTTGCAATAATTTACAAATCTCATAAACTTATATTTTATTCACAATAGAATATAGATAACATCAAATGTTGAAAGTGAGACATTTTGAAATGTCATGCCAAATATTGGCTCATTTTGGATTTCATGAGAGCTACACATTCCAAAAAAGTTGGGACAGGTAGCAATAAGAGGCCGGAAAAGTTAAATGTACATATAAGGAACAGCTGGAGGACCAATTTGCAACTTATTAGGTCAATTGGCAACATGATTGGGTATAAAAAGAGCCTCTCAGAGTGGCAGTGTCTCTCAGAAGTCAAGATGGGAAGAGGATCACCAATTCCCCCAATGCTGCGGCGAAAAATAGTGGAGCAATATCAGAAAGGAGTTTCTCAGATAAAAATTGCAAAGAGTTTGAAGTTATCATCATCTACAGTGCATAATATCATCCAAAGATTCAGAGAATCTGGAACAATCTCTGTGCGTAAGGGTCAAGGCCGGAAAACCATACTGGATGCCCGTGATCTTCGGGCCCTTAGACGGCACTGCATCACATACAGGAATGCTACTGTAATGGAAATCACAACATGGGCTCAGGAATACTTCCAGAAAACATTGTCGGTGAACACAATCCACCGTGCCATTCGCCGTTGCCGGCTAAAACTCTATAGGTCAAAAAAGAAGCCATATCTAAACATGATCCAGAAGCGCAGGCGTTTTCTCTGGGACAAGGCTCATTTAAAATGGACTGTGGCAAAGTGGAAAACTGTTCTGTGGTCAGACGAATCAAAATTTGAAGTTCTTTTTGGAAAACTGGGACGCCATGTCATCCGGACTAAAGAGGACAAGGACAACCCAAGTTGTTATCAGCGCTCAGTTCAGAAGCCTGCATCTCTGATGGTATGGGGTTGCATGAGTGCGTGTGGCATGGGCAGCTTACACATCTGGAAAGGCACCATCAATGCTGAAAGGTATATCCAAGTTCTAGAACAACATATGCTCCCATCCAGACGTCGTCTCTTTCAGGGAAGACCTTGCATTTTCCAACATGACAATGCCAGACCACATACTGCATCAATTACAACATCATGGCTGCGTAGAAGAAGGATCCGGGTACTGAAATGGCCAGCCTGCAGTCCAGATCTTTCACCCATAGAAAACATTTGGCGCATCATAAAGAGAAAGATGCGACAAAGAAGACCTAAGACAGTTGAGCAACTAGAAGCCTGTATTAGACAAGAATGGGACAACATTCCTATTCCTAAACTTGAGCAACTTGTCTCCTCAGTCCCCAGACGTTTGCAGACTGTTATAAAAAGAAGAGGGGATGCCACACAGTGGTAAACATGGCCTTGTCCCAACTTTTTTGAGATGTGTTGATGCCATGAAATTTAAAATCAACTTATTTTTCCCTTAAAATGATAAATTTTCTCTGTTTAAACATTTGATATGTCATCTATGTTGTATTCTGAATACAATATTGAAATTTGAAACTTCCACATCATTGCATTCTGTTTTTATTCACAATTTGTACAGTGTCCCAACTTTTTTGGAATCGGGTTTGTACATTTTAGTCTAGGACTAGGCTTAAGCCTTGTCTGTGAAACCAGGGGTTAGTGTTTTTTTGCAGATCTATGTGAATGAGGATTGATCATTTTGTGTGAACGGGGATGCTAATGTCTTAACATGACCACATTTTTTTTCCACTCTCTCTCTGAATATTTTTTTCTCTCCCCAAAACTTTTTACTTTCTTAAAGCCTTTTTCTCCTCTCAAAATCCTTCTTCCAAACCATGATTTTGCCTTACCCAAGATCGCTACAGTAAGCATGTAATAATTATTTATTTTTTTGAGCTGTTTTTTGAGCTGCATTTCGTTGGAAATGCGTGCTTTCATCATTCGTCAGTTCAGATTTATGTGCATGTCATATCTGTAAATAATGGAAAGAGGGTCAGAATACTACTATATGCAGAGGACGATGTCTTAATAGCTTGAAGCCACAACAAATGAACCTCGAATTGCAAAAAGTTGCTAGCAAAAAGGGAAAGTGACAAAACCATAATAAAACACCAATCAACTTTGTGGCATGAAACGGTATTGCAAATACAACTGCGCTTTCACACTTATATCTGAACTAAAGTGCAAATGTAAATGACTCTCTGTTTTCAGTGACAGATGTAAAGTAATTTAAAGTTTGTTCACAAAAGTTTCTTGCTGCATGCGTTTGTTATCTGCAGTTTGCATTTGTGAGAACTTTTGATGCACTTTTTTATCCTCCCAAAGGCCTTTATTCTTAGACGACAAAGGCAATGGTACAATTTTTACATTGCTAAGCATTTACATTTGTTAGCTCATATTTAGGCATACATGTCTGTCTGCAAAATTAATAAATGCAAAATTAATATATGTAACTGTATTTTTGAGAAATTATTATAAATTGTTAATATAATGTAATAAATCTGATATCTGTTAATTTTAGATACATTTCACTTCAAGGAAGAACATGACTTAGCAAAGTGGGGGTGCAACAGTAGAGTTTGCATCACTGCTTTTCTTCACAGTCCTCTTCTTCTGGAAGACTTTCCCGTTGGGTTGTGTCCTCCACATCATTGTGACGTCCTCATCACTCAATGTCTGCTTTAACTAAACACAGAAACAGCCTTCAATTACTCAGTGGATGTACTGCCATCAGTTTTGTTTTTCATGAGGGCAATACCCAAATTTAACACATTCATCACTGACAACAAATGTGGAAAAAGACTTCCTATATGATGTTTTAATAAAATCTTAACAGCCCGTTGCACAACTCATGACAACGAACGCTTCTTATTCATCTTGAATTGGCACAGTATTGTATTTTAATTAGTGCTGTCAAAGTTAACGCGTTAATAACTTCTAAAGAAGGGGGTGTCCCAATACTTTTGTCTATATAGTGTCTGTACAAGTCATTGGTGTTTGGTGATGAGTTTTTGGCTCAAGGTCTACATTTACAGTCACACCAGAGGTGTTAAACTGGGATTAGGACTTGGTTTTATGCAGACCAGTCAAGTTCTTCCACACTGACTCAATCAATCATTTTCTTTTTGAACCTTGCCTTATACACAGAGGTATTGTCATGTTAGAATAGAAAAGGGTCCTGTCCAAACTGTTGCTATAATATTAGAAGCACACAATTTCCTAGAATATCATTATATGCTTTAACATTAAGATTTGTACTCATAGAAATTACTAAAGTAGTCAAACCTGTTCATTAGAAGGGGTGCCAATACTTTTGGCAATATAGTGTACATTTGCATAAAGCATCCATATTTGTCCATGTCCATGTTGATTAGAGTATTACAAATTTGAAAAGGATTGATTTAAGGTACATTTAGAACAAATAAAAATGTGCGATTAATTGCGATTAATCGCGAGTTAACTCATGACAATCATGTGATTAATCACGATTAAAAAAAAAAATAATCGATTGACAGCCCTAATTTTAATACCTTCCACAATTAATTTTAGTCAGATGAATATCATAAAATCCACCTTGTTTAAGACGAGCACCTTCAGTCTTTCCTCACTGGCATTCTCAGCGGCTTTCACCTGCACTCGGATCACCTGCCTGTTCCTCTTGACTGTGGGAAAAGCACATATTGGATATTTAGTTTTTCCCTCTGTTTTTCTATCTCTTTATAAGGTCAGGGGTTCCTTTTTTTTGACCACACATATTTACTTGATACTTGATCATTTTTAAATAATTATAATGTATAGATATTAAATATTGTATATTGTAATAGTTCTAATATTATAATCACAAAAGTATAATTATAATATATAACTATGTAAATTTGATGTATGACATTATGTGTGTGTATATATACTGTATTGTAACAACTGGCTGTTGTTCTATAGAATGTGGGGCTGACCGGAGCTAAGCTAGGCTACTTAACTGTTACTAAGCGAGTTGCTAGCGGGGTGCTAGCATCTACGTGTCACGACTTTTAACTTTGCTTGCGGAAAGTGCAAGCACTCGTGTCCCATACACCGCATGACCCCGAGTGTCTCTGTGAGCAGGAGGCAGCACCGTCTTCGTTCTCCTTTTATTTTGATCATAGATGAAGAACTTACACAGGCAAGGCCATATCGCCAAGCCCCTCCCCTACACATCTCTCTCTGTGACGGTAACAGCCACACTTTTTACATAACAGGGCAGTAAATGAACCAAACCTATCCAAACTAACTTGAACATAAACACACATAACATTGCTAACCCAAAAACCCAACCATCTTGCTTAAATAACGCATAAATCAACTCTAAACGAATACCCATGATTTTATATAATATGATTTAGGGCTGCACGATATATCGAATTTATCTGAATCATTTTAATAATAGGCTACTTCTAATAATAGGCTACTGATGTTTTCTTTTCCAAGAAAGAATGTGAAACTTATACTGTATGCTAAATGATGTCATGATGTAATGATGTCACTTCTGCTAAATGTGAAGTCATTTATAGCAACAGTACATTATTTACAGCTAAAACAAGTTAGTGTGACGGGGTGGTAAGTCAAACTGAGGGACGCACACAAATCATAAAATATGTACAAAAAAATATGTTTTTTTATAATAAATATGTCTTATGTAAACAGGGACATATAATCGTCCAAAAAATAAATAAATAAATTTAAAAAATTAGTCCTATTTGATGATATTTTAGATGCAAATGTCATATTGGTCAACACGGACATGTGTAATTGTCTACGTACTAATGAAAAATGATTAAAAAATAGAAAAATTTATTTTTTCTAAGATTTTAAGATAAGATTTTATCATATATCATGTTAACAAGAACACTTGAATTAATAACTTTAAGCTTTGAAAACACACTTTGGGACATTTTATGTGCCTTATGCATCTCATTGAATGTTGCGGACCCAAATGGCACCCGTTTCATAGAATGATATTGTTTATATAATTTTATTTTTTAAATATTTTAAAATATATTTTAAATTAATTTTGCACACTTAAAGCAATATCGTATCGCATATTGAATATCGCATTATTTAACAGAAGGTATCACATTTTTCTTTAATATCACACAGCCCTAATATGATTTATTATTTGGATGTTTTTATTTTACAAAAATAACACATTTGCATGTTCATGGTTCTCTAATGTTAGTTAATCGTCACATGACATGCGGGTAAACAAAACATTTTTATGTCAAAATTTATTTATTTATGATTTCTTTAATTATTAGTTTTTTATCAACTCATCACCCCCCACCCCATTCCACCCCCCACCCCGCAGTTCCCTCCTGAACCAGTTGTAGATAATAGATTAAATCTAATTAAATTGTCCCATTCTGTTTTTTAGTTTTTTTTTAGGTCAATAAACATCTAAAGAATTTATATACACAATAGTTCAGGTCAGACCTACCAGTGTTACAGTAGAAATAAAGAGCCCTAGTGCAGTATCTATCTTCAATTGTACGCCAGTAATCTATAGTAACGCAGTCTTCGTTCCACCCGACAAGTTTTTGAACAGTGTTTTGGGTTGAAGTTGTAAAGTTGGCCCGATCTGACCACTTCCAAGTGTCTCTGTACAATCCGATCCAGACCGGAACCGCCGAACCGTATATCACCTTGATTATCTGGTCATTGTCATCTTTACTCCTAATGGTAGCCAGGTCTGTGTAATGATCTCTGCAGTACTTCTGAGCACCAAGCCATGTCTTTGTAATCTTGCTTAATACCAGTTTAGCTGTTCCGTTTGTATTCTCTGTGAAAATACAAAAATAGAGTCAAGACCCAGAACTACTGTACTGTATGTTTCCAAACATTTTATATTTACATAGTTTACATGGACAAAACAAAATTGGAGTCAAGGTATAGTTCACCCAAAAATAAGTTATTTAGAGTCAGACTTTTTATTGTACACTGAAAAATATATAAATTTCAAAGTTGTAATAAAAACAAAGATTATTGTAATGCGTTTTGTACAAAAATACTGTTTTTGTTTTTCTACTTCAAAATGTCACTTTTAATTAAATGTGTTACTTGCCATTTCTTTGTTATTATTTGTGAAATTTGCCAGCAATTTCTGAGTAAATCAAAGTAAAACCTTGCTTTATAACTGCATGATTATTAACCAAAGAATATTGTGATATAAATGTTACGGGTGTTGAAATTAATCACATCTACGATGCATCGCGATGTGGACATGGATGTTTCTGAATTGATTCAGTTATAGACCATAATCGATTAAAGCCTACTGACCTCATTCGAATATGTGCTTGTTACGCTACCTTAATATGGTGGAGGGAGGTGAAACACCAAAGTGAGTATTAAAAAATGCACCCACTATTTTTAAATCCGAGATCTGGGAACATTTTGGAAAAACCAAACTTTGTGTCACGTGTGTGCACTACAGACAATCGTGTCGGGCTTCATTTGCACAAAATATTCGCTGTGAGACACATGCGCATTGCTTGACAGTGTGTGCTTCCACTAGCCATTATTTCATTGTTTTCTTAAGATATGCTTTCATTTATGCCGTTTTGAAGCTATATTCAGTTGGTTAAAGGGATAGTTCACCCTAAAAATTTAATTCTGTCATTAATTACTCTCCCAAACCCGTAAGACCTTTATCTTCAGAACACAAATTAAGATATTTTTGATGAAATCCGAGAGGTCTCTGACCCTTCCATAGACAGCAAGGGTCCTAACACGATCAAGGTCCTGGGGCCTCATTTATAAACATTGCGTATGCACAAAATGGGCATAGAAACATGCGTACACGATTTTCCACACACATCATGATTTATAAAAAATAAACCTGCCGTAAATATGTACGCACAGTACGGACATTCTAGACCATGCATACTAACTTTTTTTCCTGGAGTGAGAAGTAATTAAGTAAACAACGATTTTAAACTGTTTTCATGTCGATATACACATTTACATTAAATACTCCACTTGCATTAATGGAGATAAACACTGAAATTACAAAATTTTACAAACAACATAATTACATAATTTTATTAACAATAAACATAATTTTCCTGTGGCATGCTGTTTTAATGACAGCGAGGAGTGCTATAGGTGCACAATAATTAATCTTTAAAACTATAGATCTCATGTTGTGAGAAATATTTTAGTGAGAACAATGATCAATGATGCGCACTTACTTCAAAATTATGTTAATCTTATCAGCAAAACTGCATAAATGTAATTTGATTTGAATTGTTTAAAATAATTGAAATACTATTTGGCCAGTGGAAAAGAATGAGATAAACTCTATTCTTAAATATTTATCTGATAACTATTTTAAAGAGTTTCATTTTTAATGGATATTTTGATATATTTATTCCAAAACATAAGGATACTGGATGATTTTTAGCAATACAAATTTGTGTATGTAACAAATGGCATTTATAGTCCGTATTTCATATTTCTTTAATGTCTTGTACCATTGACGGTGTTAAACACAGTGTCACCTGAATGGTAATATGCATGGAAATGATATGCAGATGAGGTTATGCATAGTAAAACTAGGCATTGTAAGCTCCATATATGGTGATTTCTGGGAGGAGACGGGGTGGAGATGCACGTACGCACGATCTTCCCCTGACTGGGATTTATAAAGGGATTTTTGCGCAGGCTCTGGCGAAAATCTAGCTTTTGTGCCTACGTACACTTTTAGGATGAAATCTACGGAGAGTTTTATAAATGAGACCCCAGAAATGTAGCAAGGACATCGTTAAAATAGTCCATGTGACATCAGTGGTTCGACGCATGTGCTTGCTTTTCCTGCACGTAAACATCGCATGTGCACGGTGCTGCTGACGTGGAACACGCATGTGCTGCCGTTCAGAGCAAAGCACGCGCATGTGTCGTGATATTCTCCAAAATGGCACCAAAGGTGACGCGGAGGAGAAGAATTGTTGAATAACCTTGTTATTTTTGTTTTCTTTGCGCACAAAAAGTATTCTCGTAGCTTCGTAAAATTACGGTTGAACCACTGATTTCACATGGACCATTTTAACGATGTCCTTACTACGTTTTGAACCTTGATCGTGTTAGGATCCTTGCTGTCTATGGAGGGTCAGAAAGCTCTCGGATTTCATCAAAATGATCTTAAAGGTGGGGTAAGTGATTTCTGGAAGCCAATGTTGATATTTGAAATCACCAAAACAAACACGCCCCTACCCCAAAAGGGTCTTGCCCCTATTTTGATAGCTCCGCCCCACACATACATAGCCTACGCAACCCAGGCAACGATTGGTTCTGTGAAACAAAGCAAAACCAATGTTACACCGTGTCTACACCGGACGCGAGCGGCGCGCCAAAATACTATAGAAGTCATTATAATCAGTGATGCTGTCTACACCGGATGCTGCGCAGTTCGACAAATCCCCAACAGAAAACTGCTGCCGCGTTCTATTTATGACATGCTGACAAATGATTTTCAATGGTCCCTTTACCGCTGTTGCGGCGCGTCCAGTGTAGACACGGTGTTACTCACCTATCGAGAAGAACCAAAGCAACCTCGGCGTCTGATCTCCTTGAGTTCTCTTCTTGCCTTATCATTCCGCAGACGTTTTCCTCTTTTGTTTTTTATCCGCCATCTCTATCTTTCTGTCGCTCGGCTCGGCTGTTCACTGAACGCTCTCTCCTCCACATCATGAGTAGACACGCCCCTTACTGCTGATTGGCTACAAGTTTGTTTTGGTACTCGGCCCCGACTCAGTTTTCTAAAGCGTTTTTGAAAAATGACATACCCCACCTTTAATTTGTGTTCTGAAGATGAACGAAGGTCTTACGGGTTTGGAACGACATGAGGGTGAGTAATTAATGACAGCATTTTTATTTTTGGGTGAACTATCCCTTTAAATTCTTAACAATTATTTTATGTTATATATAATTTATATTTATTATTAATTTGTAATTATTTTGAAAAAAAAAAATAGCCTGCTTTTAAAATGTAATAAAAATGCACAAAATAAATTTGATATGAAATGCATATGAAAATGTAGCCATGTGCCGTAATACTGAAAATTGAGGATGCAACACATCATGTAATCAAATCGAATCGTTGACATGATAATGGTAATAGAATCAAATCGTGAAACCAGTGACGATTCACACACCTAAGAGTTGTTTACATATGACCCACCCATATTTCTTAGTTTCTTCATGCATACACTGAATTAATGACCATCAGTAAAGAGTGATTGTGCATGATTCTCACCATCATAACACACGAAATATCTTTCACTGGTACACATGAAATCAAGCCACTTTCCATCAAAAGTTATGGCGACACACTCCTCTCCTTCACCGTAGTTATTTGGTTGATTCAAAGCCCAGGACTCAAACACTAGACTCTCCTCGTTATAAGACCAGCGCCAGCCGTTGATGTCGTTGAAGAGTCCGATCCAGGCGTATGAAGAGAACTTTTCTTCATCTGCAGCTTCTTGCAGACGCGTCCAGTCTTCATCGGTCTGAACGGTGGCCAGGTCAGTATGGTGCGTCCTGCAGTAATTCTGTGCATTTTCCCACGTCATTAACTGTTTGATCAGAATATACTCTTGTGGTATACACAGAGTTAGTGACAGCAGTCCTGCAAGAGAATACAGTTGTTTCTATCAGCTTCTTATTTTTCTCAGTCTCCTCCTTAGATGTTTCCATTTGACTGGCTTTTATTTGTCTCATTGTTTGTGTATCTTTTGTTTTGTTTCTTAACAAAGTGTCACGGTCCTTGATATTAAGGCAAAAACTTTTTTTATTTATTTAGTTTTTTAAACGCCTTGGTCAGTTTTGAGCTGTTCAATTTTGGCATTTCATAAAATGTTGTTTCAGGCTAGTGGACAGAAAACCTCCTAAATACACTTAAATGTGTGTGTTTTTAACACTTTTATTTACTTGCATCTGTAGATTTAAATTTCAATACATATCTTTATAGAGTTTTTTCTCCACTTCAGAAACACTTATAAACAAATGCATTTGTTTTCTGGCTGTTGCCAGTATTTTCTGATGTATGGAGTGATTAAAGAGAAACCCAAAATCCCATCTGTGAACAACGTCAACAAAATTAACCTGGCTTTATCCAATGTTCAGATTTATGTTCTGGATTTTTTTTTTTTTTTTTTTTTTTTTTTTTAATGAGCGCATCTTTAATAAAGTGTCACTTGCATAGCTAAACACAGCATTTCAGAAAACTAATATAAAATGTTTTAAATTCTTAACATTAACAATCCACAGGGGAAGAATGGTGATTATCTGTTAGCTCATTTTTACCCAGTTCAACTTGCCTTAATTCTTATATATAGTTCAACCAATATTAAACATGGATTTGATTTTAATATCATTCAACAGCAATCACAGTGCATTGACATCCTCTGCTGGTTACAAAGTGATTTTTTTCAATAATATTATAGCTTATTTAGTTTATTTTTTGATCCTGTCATTATTGCTGTGTGTGTGTGTGTGTGTGTGTGTGTGTTTTACTACATTTCACACCACATTTTGCAATATCACTTCATGTAAAGCAGCAAAAATATTTGAATCTAGTCATTTGATCTAATTTCCTTTATTTCTGTATGTTTTGTAATTTTGTTTCAAATGTTAATGTTCTTGTAATTTTCTGCAGTGTTTTACCTGAAAGAGAAAGGAGTTGAAACCCAATTTGGTCCATCATTTTGCCAGTGGTTTTGTCTCTGAAATAAAAAATTAAAAAAATAAAAAATGTATTAATAAATAAAAAAAGAGTTCCCTAATATACTTTTGTTGTAGTATAAATTAATCAACTTAATTTTATAGGTTATAACAGTATATTAATGATGAAAAAAATCCATAAAACTAAAAAAAATTCAGCTGATGCAACTGTCATTACGACATTATGATGTGAATCTCTTGAGACAGTAGTAATTCAGCATAACTGTTCATACTTTCTGAAATACACAGAGTAAACAGATGAAATATTGGCCTACCTTCAGTGATGGCGAGTTCTCAGGATGTTTCTGAAGTTCCCAATCTTGTGCTCTTTAAATGGGTTCGTTACGTTAAGAAGGTAATTTCACAGTCAGATATGCAAAGTGCTGTTTATCATTATTTGTGCAGCTCCTCCTTCCGGTGTCTTTTGGTGGATCATCTGAGGACACCAATTATAATGCGATTCCTCGTAATACTTTAAAGTAGATGTTACACATTTAGACTCAACCTTTGAATGACAGCCGTCTATTAGTGTATTATACAAGAATATCACAAAAAGGCATTGTGCCGTCTGTATATTTATTAATTTAATGTTCCTTGATTTTGTATCTGCAAATGAATGATCTCAGATCGATCTGATTGAAGATGTTCAGTGGCTAATAACACATAAATCTGCTTTAAAACATTAGACAGATGATAGTAGTCATGATTTGCTAAGTGGTATAAGAGCCAAAGTGTGTATCTTTCACATAATTGTAAACAGATTAAATCATATAAATAGATAAACATATTGATTTAAAGTGGGATGCTATCACTCTGTTTTGGGAGGCTTTGTGGTGTTTGTAATCTTAATATAGCCTTATTTATTTCAGTTTAAATGTCCTTGTGGATCATGTAAATGAAGGACAATGTGATTCACAAGTCTATGCAAAACAAACAGCATCACTTCATGTAGAAACATTTCAGATGTTTTTATTCAGAAGATCCATTCTCCTTTTAAAATGGTCATCTAAAATTAACTTTACATTCACATGTACGCATTTGTCAGGCACTTCTGTCCAAACCGACTTGTATTGCATTCAAGGTACACATTTACATCTGATCAGTTCTTGCATTTATATTGTGCACCGGAATAAAGTCACGTAAATTTTTGGTTAAAGCCATGATTTTAATCATGTGTTTGGATATGCAAAACAGTAGAAATGTGTTTCTTTGTTAGTTTTCAGGTCAGCTGTGTTTGTGTAAATACTTTGTGTTTGTGATTAGTAGAGTATGTTTTTAGATCATGCAAAATTTAATTCAGATCATGCAAAAAAAAAAAAAATTGGACTCTTCAGCAGTTATTTTCCTATGCAAATGCTGGTAGGTGTGTGCTTGGCCCTTCTGCTGGAAATTTAGAGTACAGAAATAACAAAATAATTAAAAACATATGCATCATTTAAAATGATAAACATAGTATTATTAGTGGTGTAGTGTTGACAAAACCCATACAATAAAAACAGCATCAGCTACACTGTAATAAGTGGATTTAAATGATTTTATAAGAGACAAGTATTAGTTTAGTTGCTGCTTGAAATATATGGAAAAGTCGGCTTGTTTTGTTTTTGGTTTTATTGAGTATGGTAAATGGTGCAGCTTTCATACGAGTGGTTTAAAAGTCTGAGATCCCATTTTTTCCATTTACTTAAATTTGAAAAAAATTTAACTGAAAGATTGATAAAATTAACCCTCATTTGGGTCTGTTTTGAGCCTGAATTTCTAAAATATGCAGTTTAACTAGGGAACAAATTTTTTGCAAATGCTTTAAGACCCTCAAAATACCAATCAGATTAATTTTAAAGAGATAACACCATTTAAAAATAATCTTACACATTTCGTATTCAGGTCAATTTGGATCCAGGAATATGTGGACCGTCAGGGATCAAAAATGCTTTCTGTAAAATTGTCTATGAAGTTACATTAGTGTCAACTTTTGTCAAATATATTTAGTCTTTTCCACTTTCCACACACTTTAGGAACTGAATTTTGTTGCTGAACATTGAAGCATGAAAAATGGATCACTTTTTTCATCTGATTTAGTTTTTGCAAGTAAAATGAATTTATTTTGTTTGAAAACTTTCAGAATTATTAGTTTTTTGTTAGAAATAAATATGTAGGTTTCATAAATTTGGTCTGTTTTTGAGCAATCCAAAAAAAAAAAAAAAAATCCAAATGGACCCGGAAAGTTAAAGGGGTCATATGATGCAATTTCTATTTTTCCTTTTCTTTAGTGTTATGTAGCTGCATGTATAAGATCTGCAGAGTTACAAAGCTCAAAGTCTCCCACAAAAGGATTTATTCTATCTAAAAGAGAAGGCTGATCCAGACCAGGCTAAAACGCCTCATTCAAACACACCCCCACATGTCTACGTCACGATGTGAAAATATTTGCATAATGCCGCCCAAATGTTCACGCAAAGAAAGAAGGCATGGTTTCAGTAGTGTTGATGCAGCCGTGTCAGGGAGACACTGTGTTTCGTGAACCTAGGAGAGTAACGTTACATGGCTGGCTGTGCCGACATTGCTCTGACAATCTGGTGCTTCTGAATCAGCGACTGTAAGTGTGTTTTGTTATTAGTTTAAGTATTTGCTATTGACTGTTCAAATGCAGTGTTATGCACAGTTTAGACTAAAGCGTTGTGTGTTTGTGTGTGTGTGTGTGTGTGTGTGAGAGCGAGAGGATCACAGTGGAGTCAGCTGTCTTAACCACTGCTTGTGTGCAAATACATACGAGCTTCATCACTGTGTCTGTCACGCGACTCTGTTCCCCTCTCAGGCTTGAACTGATGGTATAACTAACTTGAAAGCTGAAGCTTGCGATTCTGGTAAGGGGCGTTACATTTCCGATGCGTGCTTGTGGTGTTCGGCCAATCACAATGCACTGGGTCAGCTGGCCAATCAGAGCAGACTGTGCTTGTCGGAAGGAGGGGCTTTGTAGAAAATGATGTGTTTGAGAGAGGCGGGGCATAGATGACCTACAATAATGTACAGTATTTGAAAAATAATGTGTTTTTTGAACATTAAAGCATGTCAACATATTCTGTTACACCAAATACACAAAACAATGATCTTTAAAATAGCATCATATAACCCCTTTGAATATTAGTATACAGATTTTGAATGCATTATGATGATTATGCATTATTAGGTGTCTCTTTGTAGAGATGCACAGATATTCTTCTTTCATTCTTCTTTCACAATGCTGTATGGATCATCCTGATGATCAGGTTCATTTCACGAGGCTCCAGTGCTGCAGAGAAACACATTCTTACATTCATCTTCATTCTCACACTGTAATTTATTAAATTAGAAATGAATACCAAATCAGAGTGTTTTAGTGGTGGCTCTCTTTAGGTTTGACAAGGTTTTAAGTGTTTGGCATTTTATCCAAAGTGACTTACATTGCATTGAAGTTTTCCATTTGATCAGTTGATGCATTTCCTGGGAATCGAACCCATGAGTGCTGTTGCAAACACCATGTTCTAGTGTTTAGATGATCAGCAAAAGATCTTCTGTAATGTTAGGATTCATATAAATATGTTAAGCTATATATGTTGTGTAGTTTTAGATATTTAACATATGTGTTGTATTAAGTCAGGGGAACACAATGACAGTTTATCAGTATGTTTTGGATTGACTAGTTAACTCATTTCCCTAACTCACCTGTTTTGGCTTGATTAGTAATTATTTGCTTCTTGTCTTTGAATAAAGTGTCCTTGTGAAGGTCAGGATGGAAATCAGTGTGGTCAGAATGAAAATTTGTGGGTTATTTGTGGTATTGGCTGTGTAGCAGATACTGCCTGCTTAAAAACTAGAGGTCAACTGATAGTGGATTTTACCAAAACCGATAGCTAGCTGAAACCAATTAATCAACTGATAGATTTAAAAAAGGATACTGAATGAAAACTAAAAACAGCACGTAACTATTTAACCCAAAAATACTCAAACATACTTTGCAAATGAATAAAAACATTAATATAAATTTTTCATTATATATTGATCATTAAAGTTAGTTCATTGTTCATCAACTAATGTTAATAGAAGCAGGGCTCTAGACAACACAACATGCTACATAGGATTAATCAATGCATGCTGATGAAAATCAGAAATCTCACACTCCTTAACCTTCTGCATGGGTGTGTTTAACGTCAGAATGACCAGTCGGGATATTGATTGGTCTTCCATATTAATTCCGTGCGAATAGGGCTTAATATACATTTCAAACATTAAATGGTAAAAGACAAGTAAACAGTCAGTTATAAAATAGAAACAAACAAATCAATTGATTTGTTCATTGATTTCTTCGCAAAAACCTGCCCTCCTTAGTTACTGTTGCTATGTCAGATACAAAAATACATTGCAGAGCAAAGAGGAAACTGACAACATTCCGACAGACGAGACAGAGCAGGTTACTTCTGGTATGCAACATGATCTCAGCTAAGGTTGTAACTGTATGAGATTTTCACAATATGATAATCATCTCAGAAAACATCACGGTTTCACTGTATATATTAAACAATAATTCTTATCAGTAACAATAAAACAAACTATACAAAACAAAATAAAACAATAAAAACAAGGTTTTTGAGTGAACTAATCCTTTATTGTAACAAAGTATTGAAGTCTACCTGCTGAAAATAATAAATAAATAAATAAACTATTAAAAATAAAGCTATGTATAAGCTTATGTATAGCCATATAACACCTTCAAATTTTTATTAATGCTTTAAAATGTTATCAAATTAAAATCTAACAACTTTTATTTTCGACAAGTGTTGCACAACAGAGGTATACTAAGTTAAAACATGGACAAACATGATATTCCTTAAAAAAATAATGTTTAAATTCTGTTATTATAAAGAATATTATTATTGTTGTTATTATAACTTTAAAGTACATTTCATTGTACATTGCTAATATATTTCTGTAATAATTTCATGTTAAATCGAACCTTTATTTTGATGGGTTGTAGCGGAAGGTTTTTCTCAAATAAAACTAGGAAATGTTTATTTAACCCTTGTGCGCTCCTCATTTGGGTGTCACACTCAAAAGTGACCGGACACCTGAAATGTATTTTTTTTTCTTTACTAAAATCAATCTAATATATTTTTGTATTTTATATATATAATATGTCTCACTCCTCTCCTTGGTTTAATGCGGAGCTTCGTGCTATGAAAGCAAAATGCAGACAACACGAACGTCTTTTCAGGAAAACGGGTTTAACTGTCCACTATCTTGTTTATTCTGACTATATTAAGAACTATAAAACTGCCTTGAATGCTGTCAGTCCTCTGTTGTGTGTGTCTTGTGTTCCCGCCTCATGTTTCCATATTTGGTTTGTTTCCTGTCCTTGTTTAATGTGATTATGAGTTAAGTCTGTTCCAGCTGTGTTTGTCTCATTTACGTGTGTATTTTATTTCCTGCCTGTTCAGTTTCGTGTCGTCTGGTCTACTCCTTACTCCCCGGTGTTTCTGTGAGTCTGCCTTGCCTTGTCTTGCCCTGATGTCTTCATTAAACACTATTATTTGAGTTTACTCCTCGTCTCCGTGTTCCTTGTTCCTCCCTGCTGTGTGCACCGTGACAAATGCAGCCCGCTCTTCTTATATCTCCAGCATCATTAACAAAGCTAAAAATAGGCCTCAAGCACTATTTAGCATGGCAAACAAACTAATTCAGGCACCAAATCATAGTATTAGCCAACATGAATCTGATGATTTGTGTTGTACTTTCTTGCACCACTTTCAGGGAAAGTTGGATGTTTTATGTGCGACCTTTGGTGAGGAACCGACTATTTCTAGTTGTGAGCAAACTCAGTCTACCCAATCATTGACTACCTTTACCTTGACAAATCCATCTCTAATTGCTGATTTAATACAGAAATCGAATTCCTCTTCAAGCGGGCTAGACCCTGCCCCTACTTTTCTCCTGAAACACTGTACCCCTGTTATTTCTGCCCCAATCTCACACCTCATCAACATGTCTTTCATTTCTTCCACTGTTCCTATCTCATTTAAGACTGCTGCTGTTACCCCTATTCTCAAAAAAACGAATCTGGATCCTGTAAATCTATCTAACTACCGTCCGATATCTAACCTGGCATTTGTATCAAAAATTATGGAAAAGACTGTTGCCTCTCAACTGCAGTCATTTCTAGCCCACAACAATCTCTTTGATATTTTTCAGTCTGGTTTTCGCTCACAGCACAGTACGGAAACTGCTCTAGTAAAGGTCGTCAATGATCTCTTATTTTCTGGTGATTCAGGTAGCCTATCAATTCTTTTATTACTTGACCTCAGCTCAGCTTTCGATACTGTTTGTCATAAGATATTACTCTCTCGTCTTGCAGAGTTTGGCATCTCAGGTTCTGCATTATCCTGGTTCTCCTCATATCTCACAGATAGGCAATACTACATCTCTCTGCACAATTCCAATTCTCCCACTGTCTCGCTCAAACAGGGTGTTCCCCAGGGCTCAGTTCTCGGACCATTACTATTCATTCTCTACATTCAGCCTCTTGGCCAAATAATTTGACGCCATGGTTTTAACTACCACTGTTATGCTGATGACATCCAGATATATAATGTACTGCTTGTCAACCAGATTCTACCCATTCGTTGGCCTCCTTATCTTCATGTGTCAGTGAGCTAAAGGACTGGCTACACTCGAATTTTCTTAGTTTAAACTTGAGTAAAACAGAAATTTTAATAACTGGTCCCCCATCTCAAATAAAAGATAAAACTGATGTTTCTAGCTTTGACCTTGACGCTACTTCTATATTTCCATCAGCTACTGTTAGAAATTTAGGTATCATTCTAGACCCATCACTGACCTTGGATGACTACATCAGCAAACTCTACAAAGCTGCTTTTTTTCAGCTACGTCGAATTGCACAACTTAATCCTTTCCTCAGTAGAAAAGATGCGGAATCATTAGTGCATGCGTTTATTACCACTCGCCTTGACTATTGTAACGCTCTTTTCTCTGGCTTACCAGCTCACTCCATATTTCGTCTGCAGTACATTCAAAATTCTGCTGCCAGACTGTTAACTTCCACAAAACAAATCTGCTCACATCACCCCTATTCTATTTAATCTTCACTGGTTGCCTGTATCTATTCGTGTGCAATACAAAATTCTTCTGCTCACCTTTAAGGCACTCAAAGGTCTTGCTCCTTCCTATCTTTCTGAGTTACTCTCTTCTTATATTCCTTCTCGCTCACTCCGGTCTTCTAGTTCAGAACTTCTATGTGTGCCTAGGTTCCGCCTATCTTCAATGGGCGGCAGATCCTTTTCTGTCACGGCACCCAAACTTTGGAATTTGCTTCCCCTGGCACTCAGAACGGTCACCTCTCTCAGTGAATTTAAATAAAAGCTTAAAACATATTTGTTTAATCAACACTATCACTAAATTGTATTGTGTATTTGTCCCATTTGTTTTCTATTTGTATGTCCTTACTACATTTTCTGTGTTAAATGCAACTGCATTATTTTGTTACTAAATTGGGCAAATGTCCAATGTCCACTGTAATTGTTTCTTTTTAATGAGTGTTTGTTGTATTGGTGTACCTTGTAGAGCGTCCTTGGGCCTGGGAAAGGCGCTATATAAATTAAACATATTATATATATATATATATATATATATATATATAATTTTTTTTTTTTATATATTTATATATATTTTTTTGTATTTTGAGATAAATTTATGGCACTAATGAATATTTATGCAATAAGTATGATCAATTTGTCCATTGAAAATAGTACTTTTTTTTTCTATTTTTTTTTTTCAATTTATGCAGTATTTCAGATGAAAATAGACACTAGGCCTTTAAAATCCAATTTTTGAATGCAGATTAGCACCTCCTGGGGCCCGTTTCAGAAAGGAGGTTAAGTGAAAACTCTGAGTATGTTAACCCTGAAATGAGGGAAACTCTGAGTTTCCCATCTCAGAGTAAGTCAACTCTGAGTTCAAGTTTAAACTCTGAGTTGGTTGAACCTTCTTATTGAAACGGGCCCCTGGTGTGAGCAAAGAAAGAAAAAACATGTAATTTCATGGTGTAACCACTAGTTACCCGTATAGGACTCTATAGAGAGGCTTGTGAATTCCCTAGTTGTTTTTAGACATAATTGTTTACTTTTATTAGGTTGTGGATTTAAATGACTACTAAAGACTACTTTTTGTCAAGGTTTATATTTTTTTTGCATTATTATTATATAGGTTATTATATAGGTTTTTGCATTATTATTACTACAGTCAACCCTGAACACAGAAGGCTTTTTTTTTTTTTACACAAAACATTAAAACTCTATAAAAATGTAACAAAAATGAACATGAATGCTTTATCAGAGCCTAATCCTTCTGGGTCTGATCTGATTTCAACCTCTTATTTCAGTCTTCTAACTCATTTTGGCTATATGGTTATAGCCATACCAATTAATTTGAGTGTGTATAATTGTGTATGTGTGTGTCTGTGAGTGTGTGTGAGTGGATGTATCTGTTTTACACTCTTGATGTTTTAGAGTATAACTCATTCCTTGCTGTCCACTTTTTTACTGCATTGTAGTTGAATTATTTATTTTATTTTACATAGTTGCTGTGTTACAGGCACACCAGTTCATAGGGGTGTGTGTGTGTGTGTGTACAAGTGTGTGTGCGTGCGAGTGTGTGTGAGTGGATGTGTTGATTTTTGCTCTCTAGTTGTTTTAGAGTTTCACCCCTTCATTGCTGTGCAATTTTTTTTCTGCATTGTTGGGGATTTGTAGATTGTATGTCACGGCAAATGAGGATTCAAGCGCGAGTGCAAGTAAAACAGTTTATTGACAACTCGAAGCAAGCAGGACACAGGGATCAGTAACAGGTGCAACCAGAGAGAATCCTGGAAACGCGGATGCAGAGTACAGACCATCCACAACAGGAATCCAATCAGTATGACCGCAGAAGTCCAGAGCACGAACAGAACCTGGACGACACGGGTGCTCGGCCAGGACAAGACTCCACACCTCAACAACAATGATCTGACAACAAAAGGTAGGAAGCAGGGGATTACATATAGAAGCTGATGAGTCACAGCTGAACCTGCTCTGCTCATCAGTCAAGTCAAGTCACCTTTATTTATATAGTGCTTTTAACAATACAAATTGTGTCAAAGCAACTGCACAATATCAAAATAGGAAAATAGTGTCAATAATGTAAAATGGCAAGATTAAACACTCAATTTTCAGTTAAAGGCATTTCATTATTGAATTCAGTGATGTTATCATCCAGCTCAGTTCAGTTCTAAAAGTTTCTGTTCAATCAAGTCGACGATATTGCTGGAAATGAAGTGTCCCCAACTAAGCCAGCCAGAGGAACCTAAACTCCATCGGTGACAGAACGGATAAAAAACCTTGGGAGAAACCAGGCTCAGTCGGTGGGGTAGTTCTCCACTGGCCAGACGACACAGCAGTTCAATTCCAACTGCTGCAAAGTCAGATTGTAAGAGCTCAACTGGTTCCAGTGGTTTTTTCCCGATGGCTGTCTAGGTGACGGGGTCCTCACTGGGGAGAACACACACCCACAAACACACACACACACAGGGAGGGAGGGAGAGAGAGAGAGAGAGAGAGAGAGAGAGAGAGAGTCAATGAACCTGCAAACCGTGACATTGTACAAACAAAAATATTCTGTATTTTTGATTTGTTTTTTTTTAAATTTCCCATTCATTTCCTATGGTCGGTCATTTTTGAACGAAGACCATGAGTGTGACTATTTTTTTTTACGTCCACTTAGCTTTTTGAATCATGCCCTCAATTTTTTTTTTGTGTTCACATACCAAGTGCCATAAAAGTCACTGAGTTTCATACCATTCTGGTGAAGCTACGATTTAAAAAAAATCTAAATGTATAATTATCCGGTCAGAAATGACCGAAGACCGCACAAAGGTTAAGTACATTTTTTTTATTTTATATCCGAAGTGTTCCCATACTGAATATTTTAACTTCTTTTTCTGCGGGGGATGGAGATTAGATATAGCCTAATCTCTGTCTCTGCTATTTGAGTGTGTGTAAGCAGCCAACTGAAAGCAGAGTGGAAGAAGCCGAGCGGAAAAGAAGTTGCAAATGCGTGAGTGAGGTTTTTTATTTTCATTCATAAAAAAAATTAAAATAATGCAAATTTTTACTGTATTGATAACTGTGCACGTTCAAAACGTGATAGACCGTCATACCGGTATGTCGTTAAAACCCTAGTCTCAGCTTTCAAATTTTGTCATTCATTATGGTTCGAGCACGGATACAGGCCAGAACCTGCACTAGGACCACTGCACACAAAACAGTGCGTAAGGTTGTTTAAAGTAAACAAGATCTTTTAATAAAACATGATGTGAGCTTAATGGGAACAGGGGCATCTGTTCATGTCAAAAATGTACCCATTAAGCACAGCCAGACTTTTGAATTTAATCAAAAAGTCTGGCTGTAAGTATATCGTAATTGAAAGATTAAGTATATCTTAATTGACATGCTTTTGTCATTTAAAATAAAATTTAATATTTTTGTGTGAGAGATTAATATTTTATTTTAACATAAGTGAAACTGATATCTTGTGCACTAAAAATGATACAATGTAGGTGATTGTAAGGTGATTGTATTGTAAGGTGATACAATGTAGATTTTGGTGAGCTTAATAGGTACGTTTACCCTAATTCATCAAGTGTTCATTTACGAGAAAGAGAGACTCTCTATTAAGCGAAGCGGAGGCTTTAATTGCTACAGTAACAATGTTATACCTACTCCTTGCTGAGAAAGATTGATAACATTGCGGGGCAGTGCTGAGAAGGTTGTGTTGCTAAATGTCTGTGTACACGCAGCGTGATGTGTGTGCGATCATTTGCGTGTCAGCTACAGTGAAGACAGCACATTTGCTTAGAATGCTTCTAATTTTTGTTTTTATTTCTTAAACGTAGACAGTGTGTTAATTTGTGCAGTGATAACCTACCAGCAATGTAAAGATGATTTTATTAAAGGGGTGGTTGACTGTTTTTTTTTCTAGGCTTGATTGTGTTTATGGGGTGCAGGCTAACATGTTCATGCTTCGTTTTTTAAAAACACATTATTTTTCACATAATTTACCTTTATTCCACACCTCTCTGTCCCTTCTCTGACAAACGCTCTGATGATTTCCTGGTTTTATGAAGCTCCTCCTTCAGAAATATGCGATGGGCTCAGATTGGTTAGCTGGTGTGTGTTGTGTGTTGTGATTGGCTAAACCGCCGAGTGCTAATCTAAACGTCCCGCCCCTCTCCTCAGCGGCATGTTCTACGGTTGTATTGTAAACAATGGCGTCATCTATATTGCTTATTAATTTGAGCCCGATTGAGACGCAGAGGATATTAGTGAAGAGGATCGTGCAGAACCTGTGCAAGCACGGCTCTTAATGGTATGTTTGTTTGTTGTTGGATCATACTTTTAAATACGCTGCTATTTGTAAGTGCTACTGCTTCTGTTAGCTTCTAATATACGGTTTTATCCTGATTAAAGCTGTAATACAGCACAGCAACCGCACGCGTGTCCATTTATAACGCTTCTCATAGCAATGTGAAAATAAGTGTATAATTGGAACAGTTCATTGTTGGAGCTGAGCTGATGATCTGAATGAGAGAGAGAGAGAGAGTGTGTGAGAGAGAGAGAGAGAGAGAGTGTGTGAGAGAGAGAGAGAGAGAGTGTGTGTGTGTGTGTGTGTGAGAGAGAGAGAGAGAGAGAGAGAGAGTGTGTGAGAAAGAGAGAGAGAGAGTGTGTGAGAGAGAGAGAGAGAGTGTGTGTGTGTGTGTGTGTGTGTGTGTGAGAGAGAGAGAGAGAGAGAGATGCAGAGTGTGTGCAGAGCAGGGGACGTGAGGAACACGATTAAGAACTGCTGCTTTAGAACATTGATTTTGAAACTTGAGAATCCATTAGAATCGTTAGAAGACAGAATCGCGATTCATATATGAATAGATTTTTAGGTGCATCCCTAGTTATCTCTTCCTCTAAAGCAGCGCAGCATGGCTCCGCCCCCTTTGCTGTGTGTTCCCGGGGGCGGGGTTTATCAGGGTTTGTGATGTCACAAACCCAGGAAGTAACTTGTTGTAGTCCCTACCAGCCGTAAATGTAGGCATTAAACTGCCATAATTTTAAAAGACGATATCTCCGTTTGCATTGATCTTTCAGCTTCGTAACTTTGCAGATATTGTTTATGCTCAAACAGCAACATTACACACTAACTAACGTTAAAAAAGTGAAATCGCAATCAACCACCCCTTTAAAATTAATAAATTTAATTGATAAAGTTTCATTAATTCAATTGATTGTACATTCTTTTTGAGTAATCAAACTTAATAAAACCATTAAAATGTAATCCAGAAAAACTAAAACAGAAAAGATAAAATGTAAGTTCATAGAGTCCTAAAACAGTTCTATCAGCATTCTGTTCTGAAAATAGCCACTGTGAAACGGCTTTTCAGCTGCAATTCTGAAGGTTTAGACAATTCAATTTTGCAGTAGCAAATCCTAGCTCATGTTTGTTTTCTCATGAATGAAGTCTGTTGTTTGAACTGCATGATGGGAGCTAAAGGCAGCAGGAGAAAGATCAGATGATGTTTCTTCAGTCCTGCTCCTGAAGATCTGCTTTCCTGAAAGCTTGAGCTCCAACCATATTCAAATACATCTGAACCAGCTGATGAAGATCCTCAGGAACAGGACATAGAGCTGCCTTACATAGTCGAGTTCAACCAGCAAAAGATCAGATACGGCTCCCTCTAGAGGACTCATCAAAAAATGGATTTTTAAGCAATTTTCCCCCAAAAAGTTGTAAATTTCACTCTAATTCTTAACCACCTGTCAAATAGAGACAAATCAGTTCTTCATGGATAAAAGTCCCACCCCGTTTTTGTCTCATTGAATAACATGTTTTCATGGGAAATGTATCAGATTTTGGATGTAAAATGGGTTGTTAACAGCATTTTTACATTTATTTTAACTTTTTTTTATTATTATTAATACTAGTACTTTTATTTATTAATATTAATAATAATTTATTTTCACCTCTATAGATCATAACAGCGTAGACTGTGGAGATTAGATAGATTATCATTAGGAACACATTTTGCCCGTAAACAGAATAATCCAGTCAAATTATATAGTATTTTAATTTTTGGTAATTTCAAGTAAATCTTATCAAGTAAAAATTAAGTAAAAATTATCCTGCAGTCTAAAGAGAAATACATTGACAGCATCAGGTGAGGCGCAGCGTTTGTATAATAAATAATGCTTTGTTACTTAAAATAAACATTAAGTGAAATAAGATAAAATTATAAAAATAAAATTGGTATACTACATAAACTACAAGTAATAAATACTATAAAGACATGTTTAAGAAAATAATAAAAAAGACAAACACACAACATAATTCCTGTAAAATCAAAGTGAATTAGATACTTTATTACAAAGAACAACCATAACCACAAATCATAGTATAACACTACATTTTTGTAAATATTATAATATTAATCTATATCATTTAATATTCTACGTTTTGCTAAATATTCACATATAAAAATTACAAAATATGGATGCACTAGTATATTTACTTTCTGGTACTCGGTTAATAAAAAAAATGACCACAGCATGTTTGTTTATGTCAGTTATTAACCACATACGGGTCACTGCAGTATATCTGAGCACTAAAACATCTGGAATCGAAACACATTATAGATTCATGAAATCAATTTTAGTATTGGGTAAGTATCGTTTTAGATGGTTTAGTAGTGGTTTAATAGTAAGTACAAGCGTCGAGGAGGAGCGTTTGGTTTTCAGGTTATTTGTTGGTTTTCTGTCTGTAGTGTGAATGTCTGAGTTTTACTGTTGATCTGATGGAGGCGTTGTGCAGGTGTGATGAACACCAGTGTTTTTGAGTACAGCTACGAGTATCAGTGCATCATTACTGCAGGAATGAACCTCTTCTCTTCTGCTCTTTCTGAAAAAACATCCCATACATTGATCAGTGAACTTAAACAGAAGCTCAGCTGAACTTGCTTGATGTCTGAGAACAAAGCTCAATGGTTCTTATGAGGGTGTTTTCACACTTTTAGGGTGTTTTCACATTTGGTCCTTCTGCGGTTCGCATGATTTTTGGCCCATATGTGAACACTCCAAACAATCTCAGTTTACTGAGTACTGTTCGCTTTCGGCTAAAGGTACGGTTCGCTAAAAACGTGCATTGTGAACACAAAACGGCCTGGGCTCGCTTGATTTTTCCATTCTCAAATTCCGACGTAGTTTGGTCGTCAGATGTCTCCGTGCAAATCACCTGTTCATAATGGCTGCTTCTGGCAGATCTCTACAAATTATTTGCTCACAATGTACACTTGTTTATTTTAACTTCAATCACTTCCAAACTATGTAAGATAGATGCGGCTTTGCGCCTTGCCAGTTAATTTTTTTTGATACAACGTTACGGTTTTACGACCACGCACATCCAAACACCATGATTCACATAAAAAAGTTGGTTTTGTCTCAATCATATGTAAACATCTGGGAAAGAAATCGCATGTGTATCAATGTACTGATCTGTGCATTAGGACTACTGTAGTTCTAGTACAGCAGGCTAATATGAGAATCAATAGAATCTATTTTATTCATTCAATGAATAATAAGCAGTTTTTTTAAAAAAAAATTTATTATTCCATTTCTTTCTTTAATGCTGCTTTTAAGGATACCTACTGTACCTGAAAAATTTAAAGCAGTTTATTATATTTTCTTTTATTTATTTTATTTGTCCTATTTTTTTCTATCTCAATGCCATCAATGCCTTGTGCTATAAAATAAACTTGATCACTTAAGCAAGGAAAACTATTCAAAATAAAATTATTTACAGAGGTGTACAAAACTTATATTTTTTGTGCAAAAGATAAACTTAGAGGAATATTCCATGTTCAAAGGAAAGCTCATTCAACAGTATTTGCAGCAATGTTATTTTACAAAATAATAATACTCACAACAACAATAATTATCTTTACAAACGAATCTCTTCATTAGTGAGGCAGATACATTGTAAATGAATAGGATAATTTTTTTGGAGGCCATCAAACACTGAACTGGACTAGATCCAGAAATCAACAGTCTGACCACAAACAGATCTGAGACACCATTACTGCTTAAGTGGACCAAAAAAAGGATCTGAGTCCTCTTTCAGGATCAGGAGCAGTGTGAACGTAAAGAAAACCCGGTCCATTTTCACTTGGTCCACATCTTGGTCCACTTAAAGGGGTCTGGGTTTGGTTCTTTTAAAGAGGACTCGAGTGTGAAAACACCCTTAAAGAACCGAACTCAGACCCCTTTAAGTGGACCAAGAAGTGAACCAAATGAAAAAGGACCCAGTTCTCTTTACATTCACACTGTCCCTGTCCCTAAAAAAGGACCGGGATCGATTGGAGTGTTAACATATGGGCCAAAAATCCAGCAAACCGTGCTCAGACCCCTTAAAAGGACCAAGTGTGAAAACACCCTGAAAGCTCAAACGTGCCACGCAACACGCGAGAATGATCCTCATCGGTTCTTGTTTGCCATAACTGATGTGTGCTTTGATTAATGTTTTATATGAATAAAAGCCTAAATTAAATTTGTTCATCATATAAAGCGGTCAAGTCTCTTCAGAAAATTTGGACTAAACCGCTCAATTCATATGGATTAGTTTTAAGCTCTTTTTTATGATTTTTTGTGAAGCATCAAAGTCGTAGTTGCATAGACTGTCAGTGGAGGGACAGAAATCTCGGAGTATCTTAATTTGTGTCCAATTGAGAAAATAGTCGGATTTAAGCATTTACATGCTCAAGATGTGTCCTGTTGAAAATGATTATTTCAGTCGGATCAATTGATGTGTTTTTAGTATATTTTCTATTGAGCCATTAATCAGATTATGAACAAATTATTTGGGTGCTTGTAAACATGGCTGTAATACATTTAATTGTACTGAAATCTGTTTTGAATGCATTTGTGAGACAATTTGATGCATTTTTTAAATCCTCCCGAAGGTCTTAAGCTATTCTTAAAGGCAAACATAGCAGTAAAATTACAATGCTAAAACATCCTACCATTTGTTAGCTCATATTTAGGCATACATATCTGTCAGCTAAATGAATAAATGCAAAATGAATATATGTAACTTTCTGAGAAATTACTATAAATTTCTAATCTAATGTAATAATTAAGATATCTGTAACTAAGAATAACATAAGAACGAGATGAAATTAATTGCATTAATTTTAGCTTAATTTCACTCCAAAGAAGGACAAACAAGAGTAGTGTTCGCTTCACTACGTTTTTGTCCAGTCTTGTTCTTCTGGAAGACTTTCCCGTTGGGTTGTGTCCTCCACATCATTGTGACGTCCTCATCATTCAGCGTCTGCTTTAACTAAACACAGAAACAGCCTTCAATTACTCTGTAAAATGAATTCCACGCAAACAAGTTTGAGGCATTTCAGCTGAAAATTAACAGCTCTTACTTTATAAATCTTACAGAAAGAGCAGAATTTGTCAACTCTACAAACAAAGCATTGTTTTATCTTTACAAAAAGACTGACTGACATGGGTTTTTGCTCACTCTGGATGGGCAATCTGATGATTTAATTACAAAATTAACCTTGTTTAAGACGAGTGCCTTCAGTTTAGCTTCATCCAAGTTCTCAGCGGCTTTCACCTGCACTCGGATCACCTGCCTGTTCCTCTTGACTGTGGGAAAACACGTTGTTATGTTTTACTATCTTCCTTTCTGAACACATAAATCAGGGATTCACAAACTTTTTGTTAGCCAAACCACTTTGAACAAAAATCAAAAGCATTTACTCATATCTGCTCCCTGACATTTTAAATTGAGATTATTAATTTTTTGCTAAATTTGTACTTTTTGCTAAATTAATGGTGGATTGCACCAATAAGTATTAATCTTAAATCTAGATTAAATCAAGGTTTACCTAATAATTCTGTTGCACCAAACTTTGCAGGTTTACATTTAAACCATCATTTTGATCCTGGATTTATTTTGTATTTAAGATAAATTAACTTAATTAACTTAAACTCAGATTTAAATCTCAATTAGGTATTAACGTCTCAGTTACGTATGTAACCCTCGAGATTGCTTCAAGTCTTTCCTATTTGTTGTTACAGCTTGGCAGTAACGACGGGGAAGCGAGCCTTCCGGAGAAGGGTGCTATGGAGGCCACATCCTGCCCGAAGGGAGGTGACATGTGGAGATACTGATATGGACTGACCCAGGCCTGGGGCAGTACGACATACAGAAGGGGACGCTGAGGCAGGTCCTACCTAGGAGTAGGGAGGAGAGCTGTCAGTAGAACCTGACAGAGTGCTCTGTCAAAGGGAAGACACGGGTTTACCGAGAGGGAAACCTTACCATGGAAGGATACACATATGGGATTGCCCGAAGGGAATCAAGCCATATTGACTCCTAGCCCAGTACAGCGGCTGACCGGAGACCCGGGCGAGCTAACGCCAGTACTGCTCCGCCCAGTCTGACTGCCGGGGGTGCTGGAGGAACTCCACGAGGGTTTGCCGTCTGGGGAACTTACTGGAGGAGGAAAATAACGCTCGCATCCTCGGGTGAGGGGGAATGGCACAGCAAGCGTGACACTGGCCAGCTCTTCCAGCCACTTACCTGTTACCCAACACACGGGAAAAAACTGGCTCAACGCGGAGACTGTAAAATATCGCGAAGGTGTTCAGTGTCGCCCAGCCCAGCAGCTCTGCAAATTTCTTCCAGAGAGGCGCCGTGCGCCAACGCATAAGAGTATGCAACACTCCGAGTGGAGTGAACCCTCACCCCCAGGGGGCACGGCTCGCCTTGAGATTGGTACGCCAAGGCGATGGCATCCACTATCCAGTGGGCCAACCTCTGCTTGGAGACAACTTTCCCTTTCTGCTGACCTTCGTGGCAGACAAAGAGCTGCTCAGAGTGCGGTCCATGTATATGCGCAGTGCTCTTACGGGACACAGCAATGCCAAGGCTAGGCCTGCCTCCTCTGAGGGCAGTGTTTGTAGGTTCACCACCTGATCGCGGAAGGGCGTGGTGGGAACCTTGGGCACATATCCAGGTCGGGGTCTCAGGACAATGTGAGAGTAGTCCGGCCCAAACACAAGGCACTCTTCGCTCACCGAAAATGCTTAGAGGTCCCTGAACCTCTTGATGGAAGTGAGGACGGTCAGGAGCACTGTCCTAGCAGACAGGAACTTCAGCTCGACTGAATCCAGCAGCTCAAAGGGACCCCTCTGAAGTCCAGCCAGGACGATAGAGAGATCCCAGGAGGGCACCAGGGGTGGCCTAGGAGAATTTAACCTTCTGGCACCCCTCAGGAACCTGACGATGAGATCATGCTTTCCCAGGGATCGGCCGTCCACTGCAACGTGATGTGCTGTGATAGCAGCCACATGCGCTTTCAAGGTGGAGGGTGACAGCCTACGCTCCAACCTTTCCTGCAGGAAGAAAGCACTACTCCAATCGTGCATTTTCAGGGGTCTTCTCCGCGAAAAGAACACCAGATCACTGCAAAGAACACTGCACGATTGAGCTCCCCCAGGATGTGGACTGTGCACAGTGACTTGCGCTGCGTCTGACACCAGAGGAGGAGATGGCGGGCGAGTTGTGACATGCAACGTGATCGTAGACAATCCTGCCAGTTGATGTACGAGACAGCCGCAGTGTTGTCCGTGTGGACCAACACATGCTAGCCAAGCTGGCCGACCAGACCGCTGCAAAGCTAGTAGCACTGCCAGCAACTCGAGGCAGTTGATGTGCCAAAGCAGTCGAGGCTCCCGAAGGGGAGGACCCTGTACTGCCATGCCCGACCCTCGAACACAAACTGACGGTCTGTGTCGAGGGCGAATCGAGACATGAAAGTAAGCGTCCTTCAGGTCGACCGCTATAAACCAATCCTGGGGTTGGATGCATCTGATGATGCGCTTCTGCATCAACATTTTGAATGGAAGCTTGACAGGGCCCGATTTAAGACTCGCAGATCCAGGATTGGCCGGAGGCCACCACCTTTCTTGGGTAAAATGAAGTAAGGGCTGTAAAACCACTGCTTCTTCTCGGCTGGAGGGCCGGCCCGATTGCATCCTTTGCCAGTAGGACAGCAATCTCCTCGTGCAAGACAAGTGCATCTCGGACTGCCATCGAAGTCTCGAGAACGCCGCTGAACTAGGGAGGTTGCCTGGTGAACTGAATCGCATAGCCGAGTCGGATTGTGCGAATGACCCAGCGGGACGGGCTGGGCAGCGCAAATGATGCCCCCAAACTCTGTACAAGTGGCACCAAAGGGACAATCGACGTACCCATGGTGGTACAGCGGAGGGGGAGTCGAGCTGGATAGCACAGAAGGCATCGCGTTCTGACTGACCACAGCAGAACTCCCCGGGCCTCCAGAGGGACTGGCCAGAGATGTGTGGAGAGGCATTGCGTCTCCCAAACGCAGTCTCTTGGCCTCTGGCAAGAGGAGGGGGGTCATGGGCGAGAGTGAAGAGGCAGTGCGTCCCATCCCCTGATGCTGCTATCGACATCTGATCCTCTATCGGCGCACCGTGATTTGCTCTTTTAGGAAATCTGCTCTTTTAGTTGCCCAGGGGAATCGCTGCAGACAGGGACACCGCTGTTCGCACCGTGACGCCAACCAGAACAGCTTCCAGACAGATGATGAATGGCTTTGTGGAGATCAACACGTTCATCCACTTGGCTCCGAAGCAAAAATCTGATGAGTGGATGCACCTGTCGCCTATTTATTCCCATATGCACGGGGAGTGGCTCAGGTATGCAAAATCCACTAGCCAATATTCATTGGCATTTTCTCTTAAAGTCAGAGATGATTGGGGCTCCCAAGTGAATCCCCTAATGTTGTCACGACATAACTCGTAGTGACCGACAGATAGGGAACGTTACATTTACAGGTGAGGAGGTTTAAATAAAATAAAGTGCACAACAGTTACAATATGTGGCTGATTGAGCAAAGACAGAAACAGTAGGTGTGTCGTCAGGTCTCAGAGAGGTGTTTATTACAAAAAAAATAAAAAAATAAAGCGCATTGAGCCGGCAGCTTTTACGTACATAGCGGTTTATAAAGACAGCTGATCTTTTACAAGTTTATTTTCTTTATCGACAAGAGCAACTTGTGACAGAGAGAGAGTTTGGTAGTCAGTAAAGAAGGATTGGGAATATTAACATTGTTGCTATTTAATTACACTAGCGAATCCATCATGGCAGAGAAAATTTATCGTAGATGGAGGTTTTAATCGCAGTTTGGAATTCTAATCCCCGATTTGTTAATCTGTGTTTAAAATTAAGTGATGCAACACAACTCGATTTAAAATAAAACCCAGATCAACAAATCCTTGATTAGCTCTAAACTTTGCTTAATTTAATCCTTGTTGGTGCAACCCACCCTAAACATTTTTTTGTTTTTGAATTGTATAAGTTTCATCTTGTTTTCAGTTAATTAGACATTTAATTGAATTAAATTGAACTATTAAAATGGAACTCATAAAAAATAAATGGAAAAAATATATATTCAGGATAAAAAAATAAATTAAAAAAAACTGATTTCATAGTCCTACAACACCCTTGCCATCCCCTTATGAACCATAGTTTGTGAAACTAGATAATCATAGTCACGTAGTCATATTCAGTTTTTGTCAACAAATAAATATATGTACACAATAGTTCAGGTCAGACCTACCTGTGTTACAGTAGAAGTAATAGGCCGTAGTGCACAATCTATCGTCAATTTTTCGATAATAAATATTTAAACCAGCACAGTCTTCATTCCACCAAGTAAAACTCTGAGTAGCGAGTTGGGTTGAGGAAGTGATGTTTGCCTGATCTGACCACTTCCAAGAGTCTCTGTACAATCCGATCCAAACAAAAACCCCCAAATTATATATCAACTTGGTTATCTGATCATTGTCTTCTTTACTCCTAATGATAGCCAGGTCTGTATAATGATCTCTGCAGTACTCCCGAGCACCAATCCATGTCTTTGTAGTCTTCTTCAAAACCATTTTCTCTGTTGCGTTTGCACTTCCTGTGGAAATTCAAAAATAGTGTCAAGATGTTAAAGCCAAATTAATTTTCTCTAACGAGTCTGAGCCTGTTAAACCTGCCGAATATTTCCAGATTGTTCATTATTTGTATAAAGGGATAGTTCACCCTAGAATGTCAACTTTATTATAATTATCATTTACTTACAAGGACTTGAAGACTTTTTAATATGCACTGGAATTTTTATTTTTTTGAAGTTGTAAACAAAGGTTATTGGATTAAATTTTACAGGAAAATACTATTTCAGTTTTTCTTCTTCAAAATTTCACATTTGATTTAATGTGTTACTTGCCATTTCCTTATAATTATTTGTGAAATTTACACATTGAATTAAGCATGAAAGCTTGAAGTGAAAACTTGTAAAACATACTCCAATAATCTCTATTTGATTTACAACTTTGAAAAATAATCAATCTCTCATTGTAAGTTTCATATGTCTGCTTTGAAAATAATAACAAATATATAAAGTCTGGCATGGGCTGGGGGTTCACTGTATGATTAACTGATTAAGAACACTGTATGATTAAATGATTAGCCTATATAAAAAAGTAGAAATATAAGTGTAATTTTGGGTGGGCAATATACTTCTGTTAATGTCTCTACCAATATGTTAACCTGCAATGCTGAATCTTAAGTGAAAATATTATTATTATTTTCATAATTGCAGACTGAATATGATTAGATTAAAAGATTGAACTGATTTTGGATTCTCTTGTTCAGATAAAAACAAACTAGTGTAGTCTGATTCACAAACAAATAACTAATTTGAGCAGCTTCTTTTAATTATTAATTTTTACTAATGTACTTTAACTGGTTTGAATTGGCTTGATGAATCTTTTATTTAATTTGGCTTCTCAACATCTGAACTGCAAGTTATCATTCCTTTCAGCATTTTCTGTATCAAAATAAATCAAATTGTGTATGCTGAATCCTTGTGAACTTTGTAATTTTATCATTATTGGCCAAAAGTTTAAAAGTTTATGATAGCGTTATTATATTTAACTAAAAAAAAAAAAAAAAAAAAAATACTTGAAATGAAATAAATCATGTACTTCAGCTATTTTTCATGGCAACATTTACATTTAGTTGATTTTCATCTAGTTGAATGTGCGGATAAAAACTAGATTAGATCACCATCTGCTGTTAAAAACTAAGTTTTAGTTCATCTTGATGTACGAAAAAAATAAATAATAATAATAATAATAAAAGTAATACAGACATTTAAAAGAAATTATAAAAAAAAAAAAAAAAAAAAAATAACTAAAATAAAATGAAAACTAAATATCCAAATAAACAAAAGCTATCATAGCATCTCAATGATACTGAAATAACACTGGTTTATGATGTAAATTTTCACCCACCCCTAATGTCATTATATTAGTGTCTTCATTCATTCACCGAATTAATGAGCATCAATACAGAGTGATTGTGCGTGTTTCTCACCATTATAACACACAAAGTAATATAAGACGGTGCAGTAGAAATCTTGCCAGCCTCCATTATAATATATCGCAGCACACTCCTCTCCCAAACCGTAGTTATTTGGCTGGCCCAAAACCCAGGACTTGAACACCAGACTCTCCTCGTTATAAGACCAGCGCCAGCCGTTGATGTCGTTGTACAGTCCGATCCAGGTAAAGCCAGAAAAGAGTTGTTCATCTGCAGCTTCTTGCAGACGCGTCCAGTTTTCATTACTCTGAACGGTGGCCAGGTCAATATGGTGTGTCCTGCAGTAATTCTGTGCATTTTTCCACATCATTAACTGCTTGATCAGAATATACTCTTGATCTATGCACAGAGTTAATGACAGCAGTCCTGCAAGAGAATACAGTCATCTTATTACTTTTCCTATTTAAAGTTTCCATTTGACTGGCTTTATTTGTCTCAGTGTTCTTGTTTTTATTCTGTTGTTTCAATACTGTAATTTGTAACTTCGATACAGTACTGTAAAAAATATTGATATTTGATACCATTTTCAATAGCACAAGGAAACATTGCCACAGCATTAAGGGCATGCAGTCTATCAATCTGGTGCAATTTTTAGATGATAAAAAGTGCAGAGCTGGGCAATAAAACATATCGAGATATAGTGTTTTACACAGACTTACACTCTTATGTGTGGCAGCACTTTGCCAGGGGAAATATATACTGTGTATATACAGTATATATATATATATATATATTGTCACGGTGCACACAGCGGGGAGGAACACGCAGATGATGATTAAACTCAAATATACAGTCTTTAATACGGACAAGCAAGGCAGGGCAGACACACAAGAACACCGGGAGTAACAAGTAGACCAGACGACACGCACTAAACAGACAGGAACTTAAACACACAGGTTAATTACAGATAATAAATAAAACACAACTGGAATAGAATTAACTAATAATCACACTAAACAAGGACAGGAAACTAACCGAATATGGACACAAGAGGGCGGGAAACACACGACACAGGACTGACATATATATATATATTGGTAGTTGATAAATAGGCAGTAAAAAAAAAAAAAAAAAAAAACACCTTTATTTAAAGGTTGTAGTGTGAAGTCTGATCTTTGAGAAAATACAAAGGGTCACTAACTTCATCAATTCTTTCACTGCTTTTTAAAACATTTTTACTGAACTGTACCATAAATTTGTCCTATGGTGTGACATAGTAAAAACTAAGAAAAAAAAAAAACTCTTAATAATACATACAGTAAATAGCATGAGAGAGATTTATTTTCATTGTTAGACACTTATTGTCATATAGTGCTATTTATTTAATATTAAATTATAATTAACATCATTTTTTTCTTCATGACTTGTTGGACAATTTCAAGACAAACTTTGACAATAAGACAAACTTTGCTGTCATCTGTTCAAAACTGCTGAAAATTATACCATTTTAAGTTGAGTGATATTTGTATCTCCCCTATTGCAATACTCAAGTGTTTTTTAAAGATATTTTGAGATAAAAACAAATCTGTGATTATTTTATGTGTCACACCATAGGACATTACGTCACACTAAAGGACAGAAATGGTAGTTATTCAATTATTTAATTTTGAACATGTCAAAAGAGAAAGAAAGTTTAATTTTGATACAAACAATATCAACATGCTTTTTAAACAAAACAAAAAAATAATTTATCAACAAAATTCAGTCTCTTAGTCAATCAGTATGTTACTGAAACTCTTCTAGCCCCCCGCTGCATGTGCGGCACAGCTGAATATGATTGATATTCAAACTATATTCATTAAGATCAGAGCCGATCCTCCCTATACACAGAATATGCAAGCTGCGTAGGGCCCCCGAAACACCAGGGGGCCCCCTTGCTCTCAAAGATGTTTTAATTTTAGCTTTGTTTTTGAGTTTGGCCAGCGGTTATGAAAACATGAATGATAATTTATTTTAATGTGGTGCACTGCCACCCTCTCTATGTAAAAATCAGTCAAATAATGTAACGTGAATGTCGTACAGTGTCTTGCTCGAGACTAAAAAAAACTAGTTGAAAGCGTTTAGCCACGGAGGAGATACTGTTTCTCGAGCGCTTTCCGCGAGCGCGATTCGATACAACACCCCCCCCGGACCGCCGGCGACACAGTTTTGCGTAGGGCCCCCAGAAGTCTAGGATCGGCACTGATTAAGATGTGAATGGATTTTTAAAAATGATATGGCTACTCTTTTTAAGGCATCATTTTGATTCTATTTACTTTCTGCATTGTTCTCTTAGGACCTCCTCATTTCTGCGTGGATCCCTGTTAATTTTATTTATATATTTCCATGCCCTCTTTCTTCCACTAAATTCTCACCCTCAATACTTTCTGTCTCAAAAACAAAGTATCACATTTTATACTTATTTTCACGACACTTTATAACAGTACAAGTTTTCTGTAAAAACATCAGAAAATAGTTTAATTAATGATATTATTACTTTTAAGAACACTCAAAATTGTTTTTATTTTATGTTAATTTTTTTTTTTTTATTTATAAAGCACTTTCACACAACTACCGGTTGATCCAAAGTGCTGTACAATACAGCTAAAATAAAACAAATAAGAAACCACAAAATAACAAAACACAATATAATAATACGATTGACATGGCTAGATAAAAGCTATTGACAAAAGGTGTTTTTTAAGCAGGTATTTAAATACTGGCAAAGAGGGCACAGCTCTAATAGATCAAGTCATCAAAATGATCAAAAAAAGAATAAAAAGGAGTTAAATAAATCTTATTTTATTATTTAAAATGCTTTTTAAAGAGACATTGTCCTCTGGTGTCACAACTTTGTCCTGTGGTGTGACAGTATAGGCGTCACACCGGTGGACATTATCTGTCACACCAAAGGACGTTTCAGCCTTTTTCTGTCAATTAATGACCTTGATATTCCAAGCTAACATGTCATTAGCGGTTAGCAAGACAAATTTGCATAATTTTCCATGATTATGTAGTTTAACATGCAGGTTTTAATTAAAAATATACCAAAGGACAACAAAACTTAACACTTTTGTAGTGGTTCCAAAAAAAGTTAAATATTTGAACAATTCTGAGACAAAAATTGACCATGTGCTCATGTCATGGGCTTCACAGGGGGCTTCAGTAACACAGCCATGAATGAGGTCCTTCAACTAATTCAAGTTTTCTCTGGAATTGGCCGATTTAAAATCAGGATAGGGTGTCACACCAGAGGACATGGTTTTCAGAGACAAAATGTATCAAGTTCCTACGCTTTCAGAAATATATGGATGAAAAAAAAAGATTGCCACACTTGTACAATTATGAGGTATTTATTAACATTTTTATGCTTTTCTTTTTCATTTATAAAAGTTGTAATTTATTGAACCATGCTTGAGACAGGCACACCATAGAACAATTTTGAGATTTGGCTCAAAAATTTAAAACAAATCTAATAACACTGCAGCTTTTATGACAACAGGTCCGTGTAGGACAAATACATATTTAACCATTTACAACATTTTAAAAAACGACAATATTAATTATATTCATTTATATCTTGTGGGACAGTGAAAATGCCATGTCACGTAAACAACCCATGTGTATGTATATATATATATATATATATATATATATATGACCCTGGACCACAAAACCAGTCTTATGTCACTGGGGTATATTTGTAGCAATAGCCAACAATACATTGTATGGGTCACAATTATTGATTCTTCTTTTATGCCAAAAATCATTAGGATATTAAGATCATGTTCCATGAAGATATTTTGTAAATTTCCTACTGTAAATATATCAAAACTTAATTTTTGATTAGTAATATGCCTTGCTAAGAACTTCATTTGAACAACTTTAAAGGTGATTTTCTCAATATTTGGATTTTTTTGCACCCTCAGATTCCAGATTTACAAATAACAAACCATACATCAATGGAAAGCTTATTTATTCAGTTTTCAGATGATGTATAAATCTCAATTTCGAAAAACTGATCCTTATGACTGGTTTTGTGGTCCAGGGTCACACATATATATATATATATATAAAAGAGAACGCTTCAACTGGACCGAACGAGACGAGTGTCACTGAGTGAGTGACAGGAGGTGCAGATAAGCCACTCTTGCCTACATTTTGATATAATATTGCTGTATGTGAAACAGCAAGATGCAAATTTAATTTATTTTGTAATGTTGTTATATATTTTGTTTTTAATATATATTTTTTAATGTTTTACCTGAAAGAAAAGGCAGATGAAGCCAAATTTGGTACATTTTGGTCGAACCAGTGGTTTTTGTTGCTGAAAAAAATAAAAAAACAGTTATCTAATATACTATCTGCATAGTTGATGAATTGGCATGATTGTTTTTAAGGATTTGTATAAAGAATTTGTATAAGAAAAAAAAAAACATAAAATGCTAAAGTAATATTTCATTAGCAACAATATGATGGGAAAAGTACAGCATATTTAGTAATCAACTGTTCATCCCTTATGAATGAAATAGCACTAACCTGTTAAACTGCTCTGAGAGTGAACTGATGAACCGCTGGCCTATCTTCAGTGATGGTGAGTTCTCAGGATGTTTCTGAAGTTCCCAATCGTATGCTCTTTAAATGGGCTCGTTACTTTAAGAAGGTAATTTTACAGTCATGTATGCAAAGTGTGTCCTCGTAGCTTTTTGTGGATCCTCCTTAAGTTGTGTTTTGGTGGATCATTTTAGGACACTTATTATCATATGATTCCTCATTACACTTTAAAGTATATGTTACACATTTAGACTGAATCTTTGAATGACAGCCGTCTATTAGTGTAATATACTATCCCAAAAAAAGTCATTGTGCTGTCTGTTTATTTATTAATTAAATGTTCCTTGATTTAGTATCTGAGATCATGATCTCAGATTGATCTCAGAGCCTGATTGACGATGTTCAGTGGCCGATCACACATATATCTGCTTTAAAACATTAGACAGATGATAGTAGTCATGATTTCCTAAGTAGTATAGAGACGGATTGCATCACGTAATTCTGACCTGATTAAATAATATAAATGCTATCACTTTAATTTTTTTGGATGGCTTTGTGGTGCGTGCAATCTTAATTTATTTTTATTTTTCAGTTTAAATGTCCTTGTGAATCATGTAAATGAAGGACAACGTGATTCACAAGTCTATGCAAAACAAACAATGTCACCTCAGAAAGATTGTACTTCATGTACAAACATTTACAGATGTTTTTATTTGGAAAATCCACTTTTCTTTTAATCTAAAATTAACTTGACATTTATGTATGCATTTGGCCAACACTTCTGTCCAAGCCGACTTTTGTTGCATTCAAAGTACACATTTACATTTGATCAGTTCTTGCATTAATTGGATAAAATCACACACGTTTGGTCAGAGCCACGTTTTTGATGATGTGTTCAGGTATGAAAAATATTAGAAATGTGTTTCTTTGTCCGTTTTCAGGTCAGGTGTATTTGTGTAAATATTATGTGTTTGTGATTAGTAGAGTATGTTTTCAGATCATGCCAAATTTAATGCCTTGTTTTTACTCTTCAGCAGTTATTTAATGCTAGTAGGTGTGTGCCTGGCCCTTCTCCTGGAAATTTAGAGTACAGAAACAACAAAATAATAGCATTTTATTAAAAGTTATGTTATGTTTAATCATTTACTATTATTAATGTTATGGTAACTTTATATAAAATTAACCCTCATAATGCATTTAGGTCCATTTTTGTCACAAAAAAAGAAAATTTAAAAAGATATTGTAAGAATAAATAAAAAATGTTTTTATGCATTCAAGTAATTAGACATGCTAAAACAGAATTTGGTAACAAACATAAGGTGTGAAAAAAATAAAACTATTTCATAGGGCCCTAAACATGTAATTTTTGTTAAACTTGTAATAAACTGATGTTAAATTTTAATTCAAATCATGAAAAATATATTAGATATGTTTTTTTAATTAATAAAATTCAATTTAACCATTAAAAAGGAGTCCAGAAAAAAAAAAAAAAAAAAAACAGAATCCAGGAAAATTAAAACAGAAAAAAATGGAATTTGGAAAAAAAAAAAAACGGAATTTGGTAAATAATAAAATGGATTTCATAGGACCCTAATTGAAGGTGGAAGAGAGCGCTGGTCATTCACTCACCCCACCTACAATCCCTGCCGTTACCGAGACTCGAACCTGTGACCTTTTGGGATACAAGTCCGACTCTCTAACCATTAGGTCACGACTATTGGAAGGCAGCAACACTGATTTATTCACCATTGAAACTAGAGTCAGGCAAGGCTGTCAGCTTTTGGCGTTTCTTTTCCTCTCAGCGATGGATTTTGTAATGCAACGAGCAACGGAATGTTGGAATTCCATGGAAACTCCAGGCCCGACTGACTGATTTGGACTTTACGGATGATATTGCATTGACAGTAGAAGAGCAGCCTGTGATGCAGGAAATGTCCAACAGCATAGAAATATCGGGGTGGTTCCACAAAGAAGACAAAGGCCATGTATGTCAGAACATTGAATATGTTGAGAAATTTACCTACCTTGGCAGTCAGCTGTGTGACGAAGACAACACTGAAGCAGACGTCAACTACAGAATCGGCAAAGCTTCTAGAGTTCTCCAGGAAAAAATCTGGTCATCAGCAGTGATCAACCTCAAGCTGAAAATACAATACAATTATTATCCCAGCCACGATAAATGCCAGTGAGACATGGAAGATCACTATGAAGATTGCTTATAGGCTCATTGTGTTCAAGCAGCGCTGTCTTTGCAAAATTGTGCAGGGAAAATTGCGAAAATAACAAAACATTGTCACAGAACGGCAACTACAACTTGCTGGTCATGTGTTACATATGCCCAATCATTGCCACCCAAAGACTGCAATGCAATGGATACTAACTGCGGGTAAGAGACCACATGGAAGACCGAAGAAGACATGGTACTAAACATTCAAGAAAGATCTGCAGAGTATTAACATCAAGTGGGAAGATGCGGAGACGATCACAGCTGATCAGGGTCGCTGGAGGGATGTTGTGGCCCAATGCGCTAACATGTGCAGGAGGACCTAAGTTCTTATTAACAAAGGTAACAAAAAGATCTGTATTGTGATTATTAATATAATAATTATTAATGTAAGAATTGGAGAAAAATGTGTCATGATGCACCAGGAATCATTTTATAATCAAATCATTACCTTTTGAGTTGTAATCGAATCGAGAGGCAAGTTAAGATTCTCACCTTTAGGTGCCATATTTTAGTGATTGAGCTACAAAAATGTAAAGATCAGCAAAAGATCTTCCACAAGGTTAGGGTCTATATAAATACATTAAGCAATATATGATGTGTAGCTATAGATATTAAAATTTGTGTTGTATCAAAACATAACAGATAGTGTAGTTTATCAGAATAATGTAGTTTTTTCTGTATGTTTTGGATTGACTTGTGAACTCATTTCCCTAGATTATTTGCTTCTTGTCTTTGAATAAAGTGTCCTTGTGAAGGTCAGGATGGAAATTTTTCACAGTCGGCTGGGTTATTTGATCTATTTGCTGTGTAGCAGAAACTACTGCTTTAAAAATAGAGAATGCAGTCTGCAAGAATAAATGTAATCACATAGCCTCATCGGGTTGCATGTTTAAAGGGACAGTTCACCCCAAAATGAAAATGATAAAGGCTGGTAATTTACTCATCAGGCATTGGTGAATCATAAAATGGAAGTCAGTGGCAGCCTGTCCGAGAATCTTTAAAAAAAAAAAAAAAAGCATATCAGGCAGCACAAAATGAATACCCATGGCTCCTAATGATACAGTATATTGAGTAGGGCCCTATGATTTCCACGATGTGAAAAACGCAGAATCCAGTTATAAAAATGGAATTTACTGTAAAACGCGGAATGTCACAGAATTTGTTAAAGTTTGGATGAATTAATCAAAAGTAGGTCTGTACACTTAAATCAAATCGCGATATGGACTAGTATCTGTAAATGTTAAGCAGCAAAATTACTATTTAATTATGAATCCTGCATTTCTGCGTGTCTCTGTATGAATGAATGGCGCAGACGCGCAGTTTCGTTTACTACACACATTCTGAAGCATGTGTGACGCTCGCAGTGATTTCAGCGTCTGTCGTCTCACTAAATGAGGACATAAAAACATGAACAACATCCCCAGAACTGCTCTGAGAGTCACTTAATGAGCATTTTACCGTTTGATTTGTGTAAATGATATGTTCAGATTTTCTGGTTCTAATCAGCAGTGTTCTGGATGAGCTGCAGCTGTCTAATGGTCTTCTTTGGAAGGCCGGTGAGGAGACCATTACAATAATCCACCCTGCTGGTGATAAAGGCATGAACAAGTTTCTCCAAGTCTTGACTGGAAACAAAACATCTAATTCTTGAAATGTTTTTGAGATGATAGTATGCTGATTTAGTTACTGCTTTGACATGACTACTGAAACTAAGGTCTGACTCCAGAATCACACCAAGATTTTTTACTTGATTTTTAGTTGTTTGACCCCTAGAGTCAAGGTATGCATTCACCTTGAGAACTTCATCTTTGTTTCCAAATGCAATGACTTCAGTTTTCTCCTTGTTTAACTGAAGAAAGTTCTGGCACATCCAACTGTTAATTTCATCAATGCATTCGCAGAGGGAGTCAATCGGGCTATAGTCATTTGGCGATAAGGCTAGGCAAATCTGGGTATCATCAGCATAGCTGTGATAGGCAATTTGGTTCTTTCTCATTATTTGACTTAGTGGGAGCATATACAGGCTAAACAAAAGCGGTGCAAGTATTGATCCTTGTGGGACTCCGCACGTCATGGAGGTCCACTTAGACTTATTGTCTCCTATACTCACATAATAACCTCTCCCTTCTAAGTATGACCTGAACCATTTGAGTACCATCCCAGAAAGACCCAGTTTTCCAGTCTCTCTAGAAGTATGTTATGATCGACAGTATCAAAAGCAGCACTGAGATCTAGTAGTACCAGCACTGATATTTTGCCAGAATCAGAATTTAAGCGAATATCATTTATTATCTTAATGAGTGCTGACTCTGTGCTGTGATGTGGTCGGAAACCAGAATGAAAATTGTCCATGTATCCATTTAAGTTTAAGTAATTGTTCAGCTGATTAAAAACAACCTTTTTAATGATCTTGCCTATAAAAGGAAGATTTGATATTGTTCTATATGGTGTTGTCAAGACTGCTCTTTTTCAAGAGGGGTTTAACAACTGCAGTTTTTTAGAAAGTTTGGAAAAAGTCCCAGAAAGAAATGAGGCATTTAACACCTGTAAGAGATCTGCACTTTTGAAAAATCTATGATGCTAAAATAACACTGATCTGAACACAAGAACATGAAATATGTACGTACTTTATTACAAAGAACAACCATAACCACAAATCACAGTACAACACTACGTTTATTGTAAATATTATTATCATTTAGGCCTAATATTCTAAGTTTTTCTAAATATTTACAGATAACAAAATCGGATAACAAAATCGGGCACACATCTGAAGTGCGAGCACAGAGAACAGTGGCTTTGACAGCAGTCCCGATGCAGGTTCCCGATCTGTGTCCGTTCTCGAACCGCTCCGTGCATTTCCAACTATGCAGTGTTTTTAAAGTTTTGATTTCAATTTCTGTACCTGAAATTTGTTCAGGGTTATTTATTTATGCTTTTGCTATTTGATTTGTTTGTTTCTATTTTATTACTTACTGTTTACTTGTCTTTAACAATTTAATGTTTGAATTTACATTAGTCTAGTTGTTTTTTTTTCTGTGGTATTTTGTTGGTAAAACCATAGGCAAAAGACAGAATAAATATGTTTGACTTAAATTCTAAATGTTTGACTTGATTTTTTTTAATCTTATTAGAATTGGAATTAGGAATCGATAAGAATCATACATTGATCAGTGAACTTAAACAGAAGCTCAGCTGAACTTGCTTGATACCTGAGAACAAAGCTCATTGGTTCTAATGAGGGTGTTTTCACACTTTAAAAGAACCAAACTCAGATCCCTTTAAGTGGACCAAGAGGTGAACCAAATGAAAAAGGATCCAGTTCTCTTTACATTCACACTGACCCTGTCCCTAAAAAAGGACTGGGATCGATTGGAGTGTTCACATATGGGCCAAAAATTCAGCATCTGGTGCTCAGACCCCTTAAAAGAACCAAGTGTGAAAACACCCTGAAAGCTCAAACGTGACATGTAACAGGTGAGAATGATCCTCGTCGGTTCTTGTTTGGCATAACTGATGTGTGCTTTGATTAATGTTTTATGTGAATAAAAACCTAATTTAAAACTGTTCATCATAAAGCAGTCAAGTCTGTTCAGAAAATTTGGACTAAACCACTCAATTCATATGGATTAGTTTTACGCTCTTTTTTATGATTTTTTTGTGAAGCATCAAAGTCGTAGTTGCAGGGACTGTCAGTGCAGGGACAGAAATCTCGCAATATCTTTATATGTGTCCAATTGAGAACAATAGTTGGATTTAAGCATTTACTTGCTCATTTTTTTTTTTTTTTGAAAGGGATTGTTTCAGTTGGATTGATTGATGTGTTTAACTTACAGGTTTTTTAGTAGATTTTCTATTGAGCCATTAATCAGATTATGAACAAATTATTTGGGTGCATGTAAACATGGCTGTAAAACATTTAATTGGATTGAAATCGGTTTTGAAATCTACTCATTTATATAGTACATTTATTCTGCTGAGTTTAATAGGCTGGTGCTTTTTGCTTCATGCTTTAGTGAAATGCATTTATGAGAAAATTTGATGCATTTTTTAATCCTCCCAAAGGCCTTTATCTATTCCTAAATGCAAATGTAGCAGTAAAATTACAATGCTAAAACATCCTACTAGGGATGCACAATATTATCGGAAGGTTATCGGAATTGGAATATCGGGAAAAATATAGGAAAAAATTATGCAGATATGCCTTGGTGATAAATACGAATAACTCACATGTGTGGTCATTCTTGAAGTGAACTTTTACCTGAATGATGATTAGATTTACTGTTGGATCGCTGAATTTATTTTAAGAATGTATGTACAGAACGACGTTTTGCAACAGGTAAACTATAGCAGCGCTTTCTCTGGGTCCTAATGCCCATCTTCAAGGTGTTTTGTTTACTTAGGGGGCACTGTTGGCCTACTTGTAATAAGATGAAGGTAAAATATGCAAATATCATTAAGATACTTGTGTTTCTGAATAAATAAAGCAGTATCAAAATCACGAGTCTGTATTTAAAGGCCAGAAGCTATAGTTGGCATGAATAAACATCACAAACACTTGTAAGCTATATAATTTAATATACAGATTTATTCATTAATATGTAATGCATATGTTTTTTCAAATGGATTATGAAAACTTATCTACAATGTACTCTCATTATTAAAAAAAGAAATGTAAAAAAAAAATACGTATTTATCTTTAATAAAATAATGTTTTATTGCTAAATAAAAGTTTTTGATCAATAATAACCTAAATTAAAACAACTTGTTTATAATTTCTGCACATGAGAGACTTGGTGTTGTTTCAAAATATATCAGTATCTGCATCGGCTGTCAGCCAAAATGATTTGGAAAAATATCGGCATATCGACAAAAATCTAATATTGTGCATCCCTACATCCTACCATTTGTTAGCTCATATTTAGGCATACATATCTGTCAACTAAATGAATAAATGCAATATGAATGAATGTAATTTTTTGAGAAATTACTATAAATTGTTAATCTAATGTAATAATTCAGATATCTGTAACTTTTAATTTTTAGATAAATTTCACCCCAAAGAAGAACAGACATGAGTCGTGTTCGCTTCACTACGTTTTTGTCCAGTCTTGTACTTCTGGAAGACTTTCCCGTTGGGTTGTGTCCTCCACATCATTGTGACGTCCTCATCACTCAGCGTCTGCTTTAACTAAACACAGAAACAGCCTTCAATTACTCAGTGAATGAATCCCACGCAAACAAGTTTGAGGCATTTCAGCTCAGAATTAACATCTCTTACTTTACAAATCCTACAGAAAGAGCAGAAATGGGCAAAACTCCAAACACAAAGCATTGTTTTGTCTTTACATGACGACTGAATGATGTGTGTTTTTGTTCACATTGGAGGGGAAATATGATTATTTATTTTTGATGTTTAAACTGACTTGATATTTGCTGTTTACTATACGGTATGTTCCATGATTAATTCTAGTCAGCCGAGTATTATAAAGTTAACCTTGTTTAAGACGAGCGCCTTCAGTTTAGCTTCATCCACATTCTTAGCAGCTTTCACCTGCACTCGGATCACCTGCCTGTTCCTCTTGACTGTGGAAAAACACATGTTGTATGTTTTACCTAGTTTTACTGTATATTCCTTTTTTAACATATAAATCAGGGAGACACAGTATTTTTGTCAACCAAACCCCTTTGATCAAAAATTAAAAACATTTACTTATATCTGCCCCTTGAGATTTTAAGTTGAGATTTGTAATTTTTGCAAAATTTTTAACCTTGTTTGCTGAATTGTATAAATGTAATCTTTTTGTTAATTGTTTAATTAAATTTAATTAACCATTAAATGGAATTCAGAATAATGAAAAATATATATTTGGGCTAAAATAAAATGGAATTTGGGGAAAAAATAAAACTGATTTAATAGGGCCCTACAACTAGGGTTGGGTATTGAACTCGGTTCTTTTAATGGCACCGACCGAATTACGTTGGTACTACCAAGTACCGATTCACATTAAATCAATTGGTGCTAAATTTTGGTACCTGAGAATGCATCTGGCCCGAGAGTAAAGAGGGTCGCACACCAGAACGAGAAGTGCAGCGCCACATCTTTAGAATTTAAGCACATTGTTTTCTGTGAGTGTACACACACCAGCGGTGCCACTCAAAATCCTGCCATGCCACAGAACACCACTCACACCGTTTCCCATAGAATCACATTGTTTTTGACCCAAATTATTGTTAATGTACATAATGACTTGCATCTTTCAGCACAACATTTGTCTTTCTGTGGCTCTAATACAGTCTGTATGCTTTATATAAAGAGCTATAATAATATATAAGGGTGCTCCGATCAGGACTTTTGGAGCCCATCATCGATCACAGGAAGCAGTATCTGCCGATACGATCACCAATACCGATCTTTTTGAAGCCTTATTTTAATCATGTATAATTATTTATAGATGCTCCAATCAGGATTTTTACAGACTTTTATTCAGGGCCTGAATTTCATTTTTGAAAATGGGGGGAATTCCGCTCTTAGGCGACTCTTGTGACAGGGGATATTTTTAATTTGAGGGGTGGAGTGGGATATTTTTTAGAAATGTTTTAAAAAATATCTCACCTAAATGTTTGATCATGCAGTTAATTTTTGTTTTTACAATTGGGCAATTGTTGCACAATATCTTACACACAGCACAAACCTGATTTTGTGAGCTGTATGTGAGGCAGCCTTACTACTACTACTACTGTAACTACATACTCCGTTTGCAGTGCGTATGCAGTCCATGTAAGCGGTGCAGAAGCAGTGCGGACTCACTGCACTTTGACAGAAATTCAATTTCTAAACTTTAGTGACGATGCGACACTGCCTCGATTGTGCAAGAGACAATTACTGTGTTAAATGTGCAGCGTCAAGCTCGTAAATAGTGCAGACGAGATGTGACGATTTGAAAACATTTGCGCATTTTGAGAGGGAAAGAGAGAGAGCGTGGTTGATTCACTCATGCTCTTTGTGAAATTACGTCTCACAGAAAGTTTTCAAATTACTTTGTAAGTTATTAAATGAAGAAAAATGAATTGTACCTCACCTTCTGCATTATAATTATTTTACCCGCGTTGGACAGAGATCGAGACGGAGCTGCTGCATGTCGTGCCAAACCTCTGAAAGCAGGCGCGTCGTCAGCTTAAAATCGGTTTATGAGATCGGCCTTTATAGAGACCGCCGATCAAACTTCCCAAAGCGATTATCGGCCGATAGTGATCTGTAACCGATCAATCAGAGCACCCCCTACTTATATAGGTCTCACGTTCTCTTTCCGTTGGTTCTGTTTTTTTTTTTCAATTTTGTTCAAATTCATCAACTTTATTCATTCCTGATTTGAACTGTTGCCTGTTTGAAACGACAAGGAGTAATTGTCCTCTAAAACCATTGGGAATCGGGTGAGAAATAGTAGTTTCCTGGTACAACACTCAAAACTGTATTTAAAAACTAATTAGGTTTTGGGTCATTTTGGAAGACTGTGAAAAATATTTGTTTTTAGTACTCTTCACCAAACCCACACTACAAAAGATTCATATAAACCCAGTAAACCTTGAGAATATTATTTGTGACATTAGAATTATTTTGTCTAGTGTGTAAAATTTCTAAATAAATAACAAAATGTTAAAATTGAGTGGTTTGGCTTTTTTTTTTTTTTTTACTTAGTAAAGTACCAATAAAAGGTACCATTGAGTACCAGAACCGAATGTCACCAAATCCGTAGTTTGTGAATCTCTGATGTAGGTAATAATAATTTGATCAAAGTCACATTGTCCTATTCAGTGTTGTCAACAAATAACGAACAAATGAATGTACAAAATAGTTCAGGACAGACCTACCAGTGTTACAGAAGAAGTTATAATCCGAAGCGCATACCCAATCATCAAGTGTACGATAATTAACATTTGCACCAACACAGTTTTGGTTCCACAAACTAAATTTCTGAGTAGCGAGTTGAGTTGAGGAAGTGACGTTGGCTTGATTGGACCACTTCCAAGTGTCTCTGTACAATCCGATCCAGACATATGCCCCCAAACTATATATCAACTGGGTTATCTGATCATTGTCTTCTTGACTCCTAATGATAGCCAGGTCTGTATAGTGATCTCTGCAGTACTCCTGAGCATCAATCCATGTCTTTGTAGTCTCGCTCAAAACCATTTCCTCTGTTGCGTTTGTACTTCCTGTGGAAATTCAAAAATAGTCAAGATGTTAAAGCCAAATTAATTTTCCCTAATGAGTGTGAGCCTGTTAAACCAACAGCCAATTTTTTTTCAGATTGTTAATTTTTAAATTATATTTGCATAGTTTACATTGACAAAGTATGGATAAAATTAAAGGGATAGTTCACCCAAAAATGTAAGCTTAATTTTCATTATTTGCTTACAAATACTCGAAGACTTTTTATTATCACTGTAAAAAAATATTTTTTGAAGTTGTAAACTTATTGGAGTACAAGTATTTCTACTTAAAAAAAAAAAAAAAGTTTATTTAAATGTGTTACTTGCCATTTTCTTGTAATTATTTGTGAAAGTTACTAGCAAAAGGAAAATGGTTTTAAAGTAAATTCTACACCTTTTTTTTCAGTGTACAAACCTGGATGTTTCCTTTATTTTGTTTTCAGCAGAAGACACTAACACACAAAAAATTGTTGTAAAAAACAATTTTCACTTAGAAAATGCTATTTTTCTAGTAGTAGGGCTGCCCTCGACTAAAGTTTGTTCTGGTCGACTTGTTCTGATCGTTCATTTTAAGCATTAATCGACTATTAGTTGCACGTTTATTAATAATAAAACATATCATAATAATGAGCCTTTAATTGCCTACACAGTTTAAGAAGCGCTCAAGCGCATGCAAAAAAAAAGAAGCTTGCCACAGTGCACCGGCTGTTATAATAATTATGAATGTGTCAGGGAAAAACAGCAAGGAGACTGCACTAACATTTTATTGATAAACTAGTGCTTTCTTTGTTTTCGGCTTAAGAGATGAAGTCAGCGACACTGACTCGTCATCTCCGCAGTAGTGATGCGCCTGTATGCATGTTTCATACGGATTACATAATCTGAGAATATTTATTTTCCATTTTATTAGTTCATTTAAAAGTAGACATTTCAATCTCTATTGATATATTTTTCATGTCTGTAAGGCAAGTATACTCGGAGTTTCAAAGTTTCGCGTTCAAGTTCACAGAGGCAGAGACGGCAGAAAGCGCATCTTGTTGCTTTATTTTAAAAAGCGCAACGTTTCGTTGTTATTCTGAGTTCACACAAATAAATGTAGAGTCTTTACAGATTGGAAAGATGTATTAATTTTATCTGTATGGCTAAAAATGACAGAGTATTTTAAGAGCAAGTCAGCGCACTGGCGCCTCTGTCATGCAGTGAGCGCACTACAGTTCAGCTTCCAGACTGCGTGACTTTGCCACTTCCTGTGGAATTATTTTTTCTGTGACTAAGCAACTAATAAAATTTTGGTCGACCAAGCCTCTTCTTGTCGACTATTGGTTAGTCGACTATTAAGGGGCAGCCCTAGAATTAAGCATGAAAGCTCTCAGTGACAACTTGTAAAATGTATTCCAATAATCTTTATATTACAACTTTGAAAAATTATTTTCTTACAGTGGAGGTTTGAAATGACATGAGGATCAGTAATTTTGAGTGTATTTTTGGGTGAATTATACCTTCAATACCTCATTGTAAGTTTTATATGTCTGTTTTGAGAATTTTTAAAATTTAAAATTAAAATATCATGAAGGCTGGCATGGGGCTGCAATTACACTTACAAACTGAGTAAATATATATATATATATTCAGTCTGAATTTACCCATTAATCACATTCAGTCTGCAATTACACTTACAAACTGAGTATATATATATATATTATTATATATATATTTACTCAGTTTGTAAGTGTAATTGCAGACTGAATGTGATTGGATAAAAAGACTGGAGTTGTTCTCATAAAAATAAACTAGTGTAGTTCGATTCACAAACAAATGACTCATTTGAGCAAGTTCTTTTAATGATTCATTTTCACTAAAATGAAACAACATCTGAAAATAAAAATAAAGCAATTTTTGTGTACTGATTTTTGTGTATTTATTTTACTTCAGCTAGTTTTCAAGGCAACATTTCCTATTTTCATTTAGTTTATCTTGATGCACAAAAATAACTAAAACTGAAATAAAAATGATATATAGACGTTTAAAAATAACAAAAATTAATAAAAATAACCAAAACACAACAAAATAACTAAAATTTAACTGAATATGAAAACAAAAAATATACAAATAAACAAAAGTAGGGCCCTGTGATTTCCGCAATACGGAAAACGCAGACGGAATCCAGTCATAATAATGGAATTTACTGTATAATGTGGAATGTCATGTATTTTGTCAAATGAAGAATAAATCATAAGTAGGTCAGTGCACTTAAACGTGATATGGACTAATGTCTGTGAATATTAAGGCACAAGAAGACTATTTTAATACGAACCCTGCATGTTGTACACTTCTCTGGGTGAATGAATGGTGCAGACAACCAATTTGGTTTACTACACACACATTGAAGCGTGCCTCAATATACGAGTACATGAACACAATCTCTTGAACTGCTCTGAGAGTCACTTCATAAGCATTTTACTATTTCTTTTGAGAAAAACTGTCATCATATCATATACAAACAGAGACTTTAAAGTCGTCTCAGGAACTCGTCAAAATAAAAGTTCGGTTTAACTTGAAGAAACTGTGACAGAAATATATTACTTATGTAATGATAGTACTACTACTACTACTAATAATAAAATTGCTAGTAAACCTTATTTTTTTAAGGAATATTTACCAGAAAAATTTAAATACACAACACAGTATTTCTGAAAAAAAATATTATTAATTATGCTTTTGATTATTAAAATTGAATGAAACCATTAAAATGGAATCCAGAAAATTAATGGAAAACACAGAATTTGGTAAAACACAAAATTGACTTCATAGTGTCCTATAATAGCATCTCAATGATACTGGAATAATTTAATAAATCAATAAAGAGTGATTATACATGTTTCTCACCATTATAACACACAAAGTAATATAAGACGGTGCAGTAGAAATCTTGCCAGCCTCCATCATAACACATTGCAGCACACTCCTCTCCTTCACCGTAGTTATTTGGCTGGCCCAAAACCCAGGACTCGAACACCAGACTCTCCTCGTTATAAGACCAGCGCCAGCCGTTGATGTCGTTGTACAGTCCGATCCAGGCAAAGCCAGAAAAGAGTTGTTCATCTGCAGCTTCTTGCAGACGCGTCCAGTTTTCATTACTCTGAACGGTGGCCAGGTCAATATGGTGTGTCCTGCAGTATTTCTGTGCATTTTTCCACGTCATTAACTGCTTGATCAGAATATACTCTTGATCTATACACAGAGTTAATGACAGCAGTCCTGCAAGAGAATACAGTCATCTTATTATTTTCCATTGTCCAGCCATCTCATTTTTATTCTGACACCTTGTGTTGTCTCGATACTGTAATTTCTAACTTGGATACAATAATGCAAAAAAAAAAAAAAAATCATGTCCCGGGGGCGGGTCCTGGTTCAGCGAGGTCTGCAATTGGAGAGAGATGCAGGAGACAAGCGGTGCGTAAGTAGGTCAAATGCAAATGATAAACACCTGTGTCTCGTTTCAGTAATTGGTGTGGAGAGACCGGATAAAAGCCTCCAGGAAACGGGAGGCGAGGAGAGAGACTGACTGGGAGATCGAGTCGCACAGAGAAACTTTGCTGGCGTGAATTGTATGCTGCCTGAGACTTTGAGTTATTAGCTGAGAGCCTGAAAGTGCTGTGAGCGCCACTTATTTTGTTTGTATACAGAGAGCTTGAAATAAAGTGCGACTCCCAGTCACACCGACCTTGTCATCTTCACTCCTTTGAACCACATCACACAAATCAAATCAATCACTTTCAAAGCCACAGGGAAAAATTGCCACAGAAAAATTATTTGAAAAAATATTTGTGGGAAAAAAAAAACTTTTAAACCGTTTAACTGATAGTAATAATCAGTTAAAATTCTTACTTTTGGTTAACGGTTAAACGGCAAATATGAGCATCCCTAGCACCAATTGATTTAATGTGAATCGGTACTCTGTAATACCGACGCAATTCGGTCAGTACCCTTAAAAGTACTGAGTTTGGTACCCAACCCTATTTATGATATCAACATTTTTGATACCAAAAATGGCTAGAACATGTAAACTGGCAAAATAATCTGCGAATCACATGTGTGCCGAACTGTGGGGTCTGGTCCATCGGTATCACGGATCAACCGCGATCCATTTAACCCCTAATACAGTATATGACAGATCAGAACAATCTTTCATTTACTAATTTAACATTTAATATACATGAAATTGTCAAATTGCTACTCCATAGCAATCGCAAACAACGAAAATACAGAATAATTAGAACAACCATTAACAAGCAATAAATAACAATAAATACATTCAGTAGCTCCACCGGTAATGGGTCGCAACCTGGTGGTTGGGGACCTCTGGTATAATCAAATTTATAAAATCACTGTGTTTTCTTTGCTGTATCAATTAAAAATATATATTCTTATTAAAGTTACAAAAGTGATTTAGTCAAACACAGAGATTTTCTCTTTTGTTATTTGATGAATGACTGCTGTCACTTTAAGAGCTGCCCGGATCCAATATACTGTTACACATGTGTTTTCCTTCTCAGCCTGTGTTTATGAGTGTATGTCTTCATTTCTTAATTTGCCAGAGTTAAATCCTCAAGCATGGCTCAGTGCCAGTTGGATATTACAGGCAAAAAAAGATCAAACATAAGACAAGTGAAGTCAGTAATAATAATAAATAAACTAAGTGCAACCAATGGCACAAATAAATACAAATGAAAAGGGTGCTTTAAGTTCTTCAGACAGGTCTAACAATGATTATAGGTGTGTTCGACTTCATGCAGCGCCATGCAGACCGATCGCGGCTGACTTGAAGCAGTGCATGCCGGTTAGAAAATGTTTCCGACTTGAACCGGCGCCGATGCCACGTCACTGTCACGTGTGGCATCAAAGTACCACGATAGCGTTTCCAGAGCAGCCGGCTCACTCAGATGGCACAGTTTCTCCAGAACGACTGCAGGAGCGCTGATGACAACACAACTGTTTCATGATTGGCCAAATTCACCACATGACAACAATGACGTTTGTTTCTAACATCTTTAATTCCAATACTGCTCACAAATCTTATTTTACTTGGAAAATATCACATTCATGTGAAAAAAATGGACTAAAGCTAAGCCAAACTTTGAACATTTTTATAAAAGAGATTAAACAATATGGTACAACATTACATAAAATTAAGAACAAAAAAGCAAGAAAGACCTATGAAGCTTTTTGTTACTTTAAATTGTTGTAATTTTACCCCTGGCATGAATTGTTTCACTTACATATTCTTATGAATGTTTATTTGTTTGTGTACTTGTTGTGAGTTGTATATGCTTGTACAAACCCTTATATAATTTTTGCATAAAAAAAATACTGCTCACAAATCTGTTTTTAGAACAGTAAAAGTTTTTTATATTGAAAATGTTATATTGAGTCACATTTAATAAAAAAACACTGATAAAAGCAAATATACCCCCACTTTATTGGTATTTAAATAGTATATGTTTATGTTGAACTTTATTCTTGAACAGATGGCCCTGTATTAAGCAGTATATAAAAAGTGTTTCTGTTGCTCATGAAAACATTTCTGAAACGTCCGTGCATTTGACAAATATTGCATGTTATTCACTTCATCTGTGATAAGAGTATCCAAACACTGTGAGAGCATCACTACCGGGAGCAGAAAGAGTCCGACTTCACGTCTCCGCTTTCAATTCTACCCCCAACTGTAAGCGGTTACTCTCGCCGATAGGTCTGTGCGGCGCTGCATGAAGTCCAACACACCTTTTCTCTCTGTCTTTGGTTGTTTGAATAATATTAATGACACAGCTCTGTCACTTTAAGACCGAATGGATCGAACAATGATTCATGTGATTTCTTCCTCAGCTGGTTTCTTTCCGTTAAGACATCACCAACTGTGTTTATGAGGATATTCGCCAAGATGGGTATTTTGTCATAATTTGCCATTTTATCTGTTCAAGCACAAGAACATGTGAAATAGAACGAGACTAGTTTCGCTGAGCGAGTGACAGGAGGCGCATATATGTAAGACTGCGGTGTGCGTGAATTCTCTGATGGAGGGAAAGCGCAGCCGATATCGGTATATCGATATTGCAGAAACGCAATATTGTATTGATTCAAATATGTCAGTATTGATATGTATTGACATTTTTGACAACACTGCTGACACCTACAGTTTGTTTGGACATTCTAATTGATAATATACTGATAATAGATTGAGTTGATTAGATTGACCTTAATTCTCTTTATCTCACTCTTGCCTACAAAGTTTTGTTTGAATTTTTTGTAATATTGCTGAATGTAAACATTACATATTTTAAAGTTTTGCATGTTTTACCTGAAAGAAAAAGCAGAGGAAGCCAAATTTGGTCCATCACTTTGCCAGTGGTTTTTGTTACTGCAAAAATCTAAAAACACAAAATAATCCCAAATTAGTTCTCTAATATACTATCTGCATAGTTGATGAATTGGCATGATTGATTTTTTTTAAGGTTTAATTTATATATTTGTATGAGGAGAAAAAATACACAATTAAAAATTAAAATGCTAAAGTAATGTGATGTGAAAAGTACAGCATACTTAGTAATCAACTGTTCATCCCTTATGAATGAAATGGCACTAACCTGTTAAACTGCTCTGAGAGTGAACTGATGAACCGCTGGCCTATCTTCAGTGATCGTGAGTTATCAGGATGTCTTTGAAGTTCCCAATCTTGTGCTATTTAAATGGGTTTGTTACGTTAAGAAGGTAATTTCACAGTCTGATATGCAAAGTGTGTCCTGTATTGTTTTTTTTTGTGGTTCCTCCTTAGGTTTTGTTTTGGTGGATCACCTTAGGACACTCATTATCATGATTCCTCATTATACTTGTAAAGTAGATGTTACACATTTAGACTGAATCTTTGAATGACAGCCTCTGTTAGTGTAATATACAAGAATTGTGCCATCTCTGTATATTCATTAATTAAATGTTCCTTAATTTAGTATCTGCAAATGAATGATCTCAGATTGATCTCAGAGCCTTATTGGAGATGTTCAGTGGCCGATCGTGTGTGTGTGCGTGCGTGTGTGCGTGTGCGTGTGTGCGCGCATGTGTGTGTGTGTGTGTGTGTGCGCGTACTTGCAATAAAGCTCTTTCTGATTCTGATTTATTAGACACATGATAGTAGTCATGATAGAAGAGTGTATCTTTCACATAATTGTAACCGGATTAATAATATAAATAGAAAAACTGATTTAAAGTGGGATGCTATCACTTTAATTGTTTTGGGCGGCTTTGTGGTGTTTGTAATCTTAATATAGCTTTATTTTTCAGTTTAAATGTCCTTGTGGATCATGTAAATGAAGGACAACGCGATTCACAAGTCTATGCAAAACAAACACTATCACCTCAGATAGATTGTACTTCATGTACAAACATTTACAGATGTTTTATTCAAAAAAATCCACTTTTAATCTTTTAATCTAAAGTTAACTTTACATTTAGATGTGGGCAATTCCATGCAGAAGTCATCTTTAACATAAACAAAAAAAAAAACAACTGTTTAACTTGTGCATTTAGGTCTGTATTTTACAGCATTAATGTGCTTTAATAGAAATTTGAAGGAAATTGCTATGTTTATCCACCACATATGATGGTGCACCTAATATAAAATTATATTTTTATCCATTTTCATCCGACTGTATATCATGTTTTCAAAAACACATGTTTACCACATTGCTGATGACTGATAGACTATACTGTGTAGGTCTATACTGCTGTGATCTGTTTCAGGCTTTCCGTATCAGAACATGTTAGAAATTGCATTCTCAACGAGAACATCTTAGAGATCTGCATTTGCTGTGCTGGTCAGAAATGCACAGGCGGACTGAAGGACAAATCGCCAAAACTATTTTAAATGTCATATAATGTTCATTGTCATATAATGTTCATTCAGCGGTCCCCAGACAGCGTGAGGAGATCCCTCAGCAGGATCAATGCACGAAAAGCTCCGGGTCCTGACAACATTCCTGGGCGTGTACTGAGAGACTGTGCAGTGGAACTCACTGATGTCTTCACAGACATTTTCAACATCTCACTAAGTCAGGCTGTTGTCCCCACATGCTTCAAAGCTACCACCATCATTCCAGTCCCGAAGAAGTCATCTCCATCCTGCTTCAATGACTACCGTCCAGTAGCACTCACTCCTATTCTCATGAAGTGCTTTGAACGGCTAGTCATGCAACACATCAAGTCTGTCCTCCCCCCCTCCCTGGACCCCTTCCAGTTTGCATATAGGTCCAATCGCTCGACCGATGATGCCATCGCCACTGCCCTCCACCCAGCCCTCACACATCTGGACAAAACGGACACGTATGTCAGATTGCTGTTCATAGACTTCAGTTCAGCATTCAACACAATCATCCCTCAACAGCTCATTCATAAACTGGTCCATCTGGGGCTCAATACATCGCTGTGCAACTGGCTGTTGGACTTTCTGACCGGGAGACCTCAGGCAGTACGGGTCGGCAGTAACACATCCAGCACCATCACACTGAACACAGGGGCCCCCCAAGGATGTGTGCTGAGCCCCCTCCTCTTCACTCTGCTGACCCACGACTGCACACCGTCACACAACTCCAACCTCTTCATTAAATTTGCGGATGACACGACTGTGGTGGGTCTCATCAGCAACAGAGATGAGACAAACTACAGGAGCGAGGTGAGCCGCCTGGCCGGGTGGTGCAGTGACAACAATCTCTCTCTGAATGTGGAGAAGACATCTTTTGTTGTTGACTTCAGGACTGCACACTCAGCATGCTCCTCTTTATCAATTAATGTGGAGAGAGTGAGCAGCACCAAATAGACAGAGGATCCAGGACCAACAACACTGCAGAGTCAAGAAAACAACAGCGCTCTCTACTTCCACCGCAAATAGTGAGGCCCCCATCATGTACCTTCTACAGAGTCATCGAGAGCATCTCACTAGCTGACTGGCGCCTGCAACGCGTCCTGCCGCAAGTCCCTGACGGAGTGAGAGCACTGAGAAGATCGTTGGTGTCTCTCTCCCCTCCCTCCAGGACATCTACAGCACCCGTCTCACCCGCAAAGCCCTCTACATTGCAGGTGATACCACCCACCCGACACACAGCTTCTTTAGTCTGCTTCCATCAGGGAGGAGACTGCGGAGTCTCCAGGCCAGGACCAACAGACTGAAGGACAGCTTCCTTCACCAGGCTGTCAGGAAGCTGAACTCCCTCCCGTCCTTGCCCCCCCTCCCCTCTCGTACACCACGCACCACTGAACTCTGACCCCCGCCCCGCCCCCCGCACAACACACACCACACACACCACACACACACACACTGTGACAAGCACCAGTCACTTTGTACAGCATTGGACTGACCTCATTCAACTACCTCTTCTGACAGTCTGAATAAAGACTGCTCTCTTTTTGTCACTTTAATAGAACAGACTTAATAAGCTCTTTGCACTACACCATTCATATTCTGCACTGTATGTGTATTTCACTGGTTTGCACTATGTACCATGTGCCTTATGCCACTTTATCTATTTTTTTTATTATTATTATTATTTTTATTTTTATTTTTTCCTACATGTCCTTATTTGTATATTTGTGCGTTCTACTGTTAGTGTTTAGTGTTATCTGTATGCACCAGGGAGTAAGAGAGTAATGCAATTTCAATTCTCTGTATGTATGTACGGTACATGTGGTAGAATTGACAATAAAGCTGACTTTGACTTTGACTTTGATTGCAGTGGCGTAGCGTCTGGATATGCAGGTGCATATGTGCCCGCCGATCCGAGGGAAACATTTAATTTAAACGAGGGAACGAATAGAGCCCTGCACAGGCCAGGATAATAATAATAATAATAATAGTATTTTTTATTTGTATAGTGCCTTTCAAGAACCCAAGGTCACTTTACAAAGTAATACAAGCAACTGGCAAACATAATACACCAAACAATCAGAGGGAACAATCATACAAACAAGTGTTGACAACAAGGAACTACAGTTAATTAACAACAAGAGGTCTTGCAATCATTTGATGAAAGGGGAAACAGAGAGGTAGAAGAGTTATTTAGAGAACAAAGTGAATAGATGAGTTTTAAGTTGAGACTTATAGGTATGGAGAGGAGGCGGCATGAACATACTGATAAAACATGTATAGCCTGAATGCACTGTAAGTCGCTTTGGATAAAAGCGTCTGCTAAAATGCATAAAAAAATAAATAAAAAAAAAACATTATGGGGCAGCTTATTCCATAGCTTAGGGCCTATAATACAGAAAGCTCTGCCACCCACCATAGATAGTTTATACTTGGGCACAACAAGCAAGTTATCATTGCTAGATCTGAGAGTCTGTGCGGGAACATATGGTTGCACTAACTCGACTAGGTATTGAGGTGCGAGGCCATTATGGGCCTTATAAACTTAAACTAAGAGTTTGAACTGAATACGTTTGGGCACAGGAAGCCAGTGAAGTTGGTGAAGGATGGGAGTGATATGCACAGATTTTTTATTAAATGTAAGGACTCGAGCAGCAGAGTTTTGCACCATTTGGAGACTTAATAACTTTGGCAGGTAAGCCGCTATATAAGGAGTTACAATAGTCCAATCTCGAGGTTATAAAAGCATGGATAATAGTTTCAGCATCTGTAAAATTAAGTGAGGGACGTATACGAACAATATTTCGCAGTTGATAAAAGCATGATTTAACTATCTGACCAATGTGTGAATCAAAGCATAACGCAGAGTCAAACAACACTCCCAAATTTCGCACAGTTGTAGAGGGCCTAATCTGGACACCATCGATAACTATGAAGATGTCATGCTGGGAGGAGCTCTGTGATTTAGGGCCAACCAGCAGGATTTCAGTTTTGTCTGCATTTTAGTTGTAAAAAGTTATCTGATATCCAGGTTTTAAGTTCTTAAAGACATAAAACAATAGAATGGGGTTGGCAAACTGAGCTTGGTTGAACTGTAAAATAGATTTGAATATCATCAGCGTAACTATGAAAATTGAGACCATGACGTCTGATGATCTGACCCAGTGGCAGCACATAAATGAGAAATAAAAGAGGACCAAGTACGGAACCTTGGGGTACACCACAGGAAATAGTGACAGTGCAAGATCGATTCTTATCTATCCTAACAAATTGCTGTCTATCCGATAGATATGATGTTAGCCACTGAAGAACAGCACCATTGATACAGCAGATAGTCGAGAAAGAAGTACAGAGTGGCAAACAGTATCAAAAGCTGCACTCAGATCAAGGAGAACCAGGATACTGCGGGCACTTGAATCAGAAACCTTAAGGAGATCATTAACCACTTTTAAAAGTGATGTTTCTGTACTGTGAGAGGGACGGAAACCAGATTGAAACTGCTCATAAAGATTATGTTTCTCTAAATGAGACTGCAGTTGTGCTGCAACTACCTTCTCAAGTATGTTAGCAACAAAAGGGAGGTTTGAAATTGGTCTAAAATTGTTCAGATCTGTATTGTCAAGTCCAGGTTTCTTAAGGATTGGGGTGATGGCAGCTACTTTTAGGTCTTGTGGAACATAACCAGTGGCAAGGGATCTATTTATTAGGATCTTGTCCGACAGCTTATCAGAATTCTCAGCCCGAGTCTGACTGGATCCCATGTCTTTTTTCTCTCTCTCTTTCTTCTCCATTACACAGCTAAATTGCAGCCATTAAAATTGTTCAGTTTTGTTTTTAATGGCAAAGTGGACATTTATTTTCGTTTCTTTATTAAGTTAATTTAGAAATATGTTTGGAACATTTTATGTTTGTTAAATTTAAGTTTTTGTTTATTAAATGACCGATCAAGCTGCCAGTGGCAGACAGTGTGTTGAGCATATGTTTGATCAATTTAGCCTTCTCAAATCAACACGACTTGCCTAAAATAAAATCTATAGACATAAAACACGTCATGCATTTCACAATATTAAATTAAACATTTAACCTAGATAAATGTGTGCTGTTAGGCGCATATCCAATCGTTTGTGCAGAGAGTGGAAGCTGAAGTGTGCTTTGCTGGACTTGGAGGCGCCAGCACGATCACTTTTTGCATCAAACATAAGACAAGTACATAATTCGGAACTACAAAGGGTCTACTTTTATTTGTGTGCACTCATAATAAAACGTTGTGCTTTTATAAAATAAAGAAAACAAACAGGATGCGCTTTCTGTCATCTGTCTTGAGCAGGAGCGCCTCACAATGATGAACCAAAACTCAGCAAATAATTGCCTCACATTCTTGATAAATAAATCTATAGAATGCTTTAAATTACTACTTTAAAACTATACGATTCAAATCGAAAACAAAACCTTGCATTATGTAATCCATAAAGATGCATTTCTCTCTAAAGGTGCATCCAATGAGGAGATGGCGAGTCAGGTCTCAGAAAAGCTTGACCTGTTTTGTATCTTAATTGTTTAATGGATAAGCGAGTCATTAAAACAAGTTTATGACTGTGACATCCGTTTAATCTTGATCAACAACTACAACGAATGATCAACGAATTGGAGCAGCATCAGCCCATTAGATCATTTTAAATCATCAAATAACTTTTAAATTTACAGGTTATAACTGCATCTGTCTCAGATGTGGACTGGTGAAGATTTAATGTGTATCCTATAGCCTAATAAACCTAATAGGCCTATAAATTTGCTTTATTCACATTCAAGTGTTTGTGTGGAAAAATATTAATGCGTGGCATGACAGGGAGGCGCCCGTGCGATCACATGTATTTTTTCCTGATAATGAAATTTAAATTGGGGTGCTTCACATGCGAAATAAATCTACAGAAAGCTTGAAATGTCTACTTTGGAACAAACTTATTCAAAATGAAATGAAATACTCCCTCGCTATGTAATCTGTATGAAGGTTGCATTTCTCTCTAAAGGGGTGTCTGTGGAGATGAGAGTCAGCACCGTGAATTTCATTAGGCTACTTTTGCCTGTGCTTTGTGGAAAACGTTTTGCGTGTGCTTGAGCACATTATGGCTCATTATGGATTATAATGTAATATAAATGTGCAATTAGTTAAATAATGGCTTAATTGAACGACTACCAGTTAACTAGAAAAATATTTAGTTGGGGGCAGCCCTATTAAATACCCTCTAGACATCTCTGTGAAAGTTTTTAAAGTATTTTATGCACATTTCCATAGTCGGATAAATTCTGCTTTCGGAACGGTCACGTCCGTAACGGAGAGATGTCACGTACGTAACATTGATTTTTCATCTGAAACCCAAAAATGAAAATGTAAACAATTGATATTTTATGTTTTGTGAACAGCCAACCCTTCTCCATTCTGCAGATATTGTTGCTTCTGATTTGTGCATTGTAAATTGCAGAAATTCTACAAAATATGTTGTCTCCCAAAAACTGGTAATGGTATCACAATTATATTGGTAATGAATACATTCTGTGAGAATTTATATATCAGGTTTTGACTGTGAATGTCACGTCCGTAATGATGGAATTGCCCATATGTATAAATATGACACACAAAACTGACTTGTATTGCATTTACAGTTGAGCAGTTCTTGCATTAAATTGAATAGAATCACACACGTTTGGTCAGAGCCATGTTTTTGATGATGTGTTCAGATATGCAAAACATTAGAAATGTGTTTGTTTCCAGGTCAGGTGTATTTGTGTAAATATTATGTGTTCGTGATTAGTAGACTATGTTTTCAGATCTTGCCGAATTGAATGCCTTTTTTGACTCTTCAGCAGTTATTTCCCTATGCAAATGCTAGTAGGCATGTGCTTGGCTCTTCTCCTGGAAATTTAGAGAACAGAATAGGGATGGGTATCATTTACATTTTACCGATACCGATACTGCTTATCGAGACCGGTACTTATTGATACTGTTATTGATACTATTTGATGCAAAAAGATAAAATGTGAAAAGTTATTTTAATACTGCTGAATTTTAGCAACTGTAAAGTTCTTCAGTCAAGAGTATTATTTATCAAAGTCAGTGTGAACTAGCAACTGTTTGGTTACCCACATTCTTCAAAATATCATCTTTTGTTTTCAGCACAAGAAAGATATTAATTTGGTACAACATGACAGTGAGCAAATAAGGACATAATTACATTTTTTGGGTGAACTATGCCTTTTTATGACAATCGACAGCATGTTTAGTACTATACCTTTAAGAGCCGTTTCTCTCTCAACTGTTTACTTTCACTTTAGACATAACTAACATAACTGTGTTTATATATAAACTGTGTTTTTTGACAGTATTGGCGCAATCAGACAGTGGTGCTGTCTTTTAGTGTTGCACACGCTTCAGGTGTACGCTCTCTGAATAAGCGCATGTCAGAATAGCACACAAATAAAATGTTTAACCGGCAAGGCTTTAAAGCACATGCAAATAATGTACTTTTGTGATTGTGAATAAGTGCAGCGTCTCGTGAGTGTAACTCTACCGCTGAATCAACATTTGATGTGAATGTGTCTCGTGAGTTGCAGTTGGAGCCGGAGCCGGGAGACAAAGTACAGTGCATTGCTTGAGGTAGATGTTGTGTTATGTTAGTAAATGTTTCATTATAGTACTAGTGTTGCCTCCTTTGTTCACTATTACACTACTGCATACAGTATATTGCATCTGACGCTGATGTGGCTTAGTTTTGTATCATGAGCCCACACTTTCGACGTTACACTCTTGCCGCGATGACTGATTGTATGGAAACACACTCCGCACATGTGCATGCACATCACACGCATGTCGAGCAAATGTCGGCCACATCATTCAGTGAAGGAAAATGACAAGCAGCAGCTTCTAATTCGTCATTAACATTGAAGTATACGGAGATAAAACAACTCAAGTATCGATAACAGTATCGTTTGTCCTGAAGCTTATCGGTAGTCCGGTATTGAAACAATTATGTGCCGGTCCAAAAAACTACCGGTTCTCGGTACCCATCCCTAGTACAGAAACAACTAAATAATAGCATTTTATAAAACGAGATGTTATATTTTATCAATCACTGCTCTTGACTGAATAACATTTGTATCTTTAATAATGGTCAGTTTTTTTGTTATTAGTACATTAAAGACTATACAGTAGCCTAATTATTTTTACATTTGATTCATGTTATTTCTTGAAAGTTAGATTTAAAATGAAAAAAAAGTAAAGTTAATTTAATTTGTTTCTTATTGTATTTGTTAAATTGTTTGTTATTTGCATAATTGTTCTTTTTTCAACTCAAACCTCATCTTGACCTGATCATGACCCAAGAAACGAGTGTCACTGAAGAACAATTAGGCTGCGGGCACCATTTTTTTCACCATCGAAACTGGAGTCAGACAAGGCTGTCCGCTTTCGCCTTTTCTTTTTCTCTCGGCCATGGATTTTGTAATGTGACAAGCAATGGATGTGATGGAATTCCATGGAAACTCCTGGCCCGACTGACTGATTTGGACTTTTGGATTTGGAAAATATTGCATTGACTGCGAAGCGCAGCCTGTGCTGCACGAAGAAGACCAATATATGTGGACAGCACCAGACCAGATGCGTCTATCAGTGATCAGAACATAAAATATGTTGAGAAATGTACCTTTCTTGGCAGCCACTGCAACACTGAACCAGACGTCAACTACAGAATCGGCAAAGCCTCCGGAGTCCTCCAGAAAATGCGCCCAATCTGGTCATCAGCAGTGATCAACCTCAAGCTGAAAAATCCAGCTGTTCAATACAATTATTATCCCAGCTGCGATATATGCCAGTGAGACATGGAAGATGACTGCTCAGTGTGTTCCAGCACACATTGCAGTGTTGTAGCGCTGTCTTTGCAAAGTCCTGCAGGTCACATATCGCGACCGCAGTACAATTGAGGAGATCCTTCGGTGATCAGGCTTGCGAAAATTACAAGATATTGTCACAGAATGGCAACTACAACTTGCTGGTCATGTTAAGTATGGCCAATCATTGCCCCCCAAAGACTGCAATACATTGATACTAACTGTGGGTAAGAGACTACATGGAAGACCAAAGAAGACATTGTACCAAATAATTCAAGAAAGATCTGCAGAGTATTAACATCAAGGCAATTGTAGCTGATCAGGGTCGCTGGAGGGATGTTGTGGCCCAATGCGCTAACATGTGCAGGAGGACCTAAGTTCTTATTTTTTATTAACAAAGGTAACAAAAAGATCTGCATTGTGATTTATTAATATAGTAATTATTAATAAATAATTGGAGAAAAATAGGTTGTCATGCATCAATAATTATTTCATTATCAAATTGTTACCCTCTTGTGTCTCTTGAGGCAAGTGAAGATTCTCACCTTTAGGTGCCATAGTCTAGTGATTTAGCTACATAAATGTAAAGCCCGGTACACACCAAGCTGATGGTCAGTCGTCGGGCAGTTTTTGTTTGTCGGCCGACTAAGTTTTCTCAGTGTGTTCTGCACCGTCGGCTGAAGTTGGTCCTCGTCTGTTTTTTCGTCCAATTCGAGATGTTGAATCGCATCGGAGCACGTCGGGCCATCTGATAATTCTGATTGGCTGTTCAGCTGGTGAACCAGTGCACGAGAAAGGCGTAGAATGGACGTGCTACTTGGCCGTCAGGTGTCAAGTGTCGGCTTGGTGTCAGGGCAGCTTTGGACCCAGACGCTGCCGATGTGAGCCGAACTCGCTGTCTGCTTTCGTCGCCACTAGTTCGTTGGCGTCGGCTTGGTTTGTATCGGGCTTAAAGATCAGCAAAAGAATCTTCTGTATTGTTAGTCTATATACATATGTTCAGCGATTATATAATGTGTATCTATAGATACAAAAAAATTGTGTTCTATCATCAGATAAACATTACAGATAATGTAGTTTATCAGAATAAGGTAGGTTTTTTTCAGTGTGTTTTGGATTGACTTATTAACTGATTTCCCTATCTCACCTGCTTTGGCTCGATTGGAGAGGATTTGTTGCTTGTCTTTGAATAAAGTGTCCTTATGAAGGTCAGGATGGAAATCAGTGTGGTCAGGATGGAAATTTTTCACAGTCGGCTGGGTTATTTGATGTATTTGCTGTGCAGCAGAAACTACTGCTTAAAAAAATAGAGAATGCAGTGTGAAAGAATAAATGTATATGGGTCAAAGACGAGACGTCACCATTTTGGTCTCCCCATCAAATTACATTTACAAAAGTAATTTTAAATGCAAGTAAATTGTCTACTTTCATATTTCAAATAACTTTTATGACAATAAAATGTCAAAATATGGGGGAAATAATGTTCCAAAGTGTAAAATTGTCATTCAGCGTAATGGTCCAGACTTTGATTTTACCAACACATTTTTAAATAAACATATAAAATACCAAGTAAAAATATATATGTGTTGTCTTAGCATTTTCAAGTAAGTATTGGCTGTGTTATATTAAAAGGACTCGGTCTTATTGTTTTTTTTTTAAGTAATTAAATGGACAGGGGACTTTTGTCCCGAAAATGCAGTTTATCTGAGATCATTCAGTGTAACAGGAATAAGAAGTTATTCTGAAATCATATAAACAACTGATAGTCATTCGGCACTCTGTGACATCATTAAATGGCACCTGGAAGACCGTGTGGTGCTGCAGAAAAGTGAGTTTATTTCTCTTAAATACTTGATAATTTCACCTTTTCATGGTGTGGTAACATAGGTTACAAAAACACACGTCATTCAATGAAATGGCAAAAAATACTTTTAATGTTAGATTTTTTTCTAATAAAAGTGGATGGTATGAATAAATGTGATTAACTTTACTGGTCAAGTTCACTGTTTGAAATAAGTGGCCATTTGATGGCCTGAAATATTAGCTGATGTAGAAGTTTCGTCATTCAGGGTAATGGTTTTCTCATTCAGTGTAATGCAAATTCTCTGTTACACCACAGTGTCATCCATTACACTGAATTACAGTATAAAAAACAAGTTTATCATCTTATTTATATTACAGATAAATGAGGAATGTTTAGCATTGACGTGTTAAACTTAATAATTATTGATATTTGAATGCATTTTGGTATTGTTTAATTTGATTATTGATTAATTATAGACACCCAGGAAAAGAGGGAGTCACTAGGCACTGTAAAAAGCTAAGAACCTAAGTGTGGATCCAGTAGCTTGGGTGGCACTCTTAAAGCCCATTCACACCAAGAACAATAACTATAAAATAACTGTAACTAACTATGTTAGCCTCCACACTGATGAACAATAGCACTGTTCATTCTAAGCATGCGCTGCAGATTTGTTGTCTGCCACTTTAAATGTTTCGAGCTCTTTAAAGTTGAATGAATTCTAATTGGCTGTCAATGCTTTTATCATTCATCAGCTGGAAAAAAATCCAACAATATAAAATATATTTCAACAATATTGTTTCTCTGTTGCAGATATTGTTAGTTGTGCTGTGGAATATGCTATTCTTTTATAAAGAAGTTTTTTTTTTTTTTTTTCACTTTTGATTATTATTATTTTTTTTTTATCTTTATCCTTACCGTGCTTGGTGTGAACATGCCTTTAGCCAGGACAGAGAAGGGTATTGAGGATTGTAATTGTTGGAATAATAGCGTGCCAATAAGTCTGGGCAGAGAGACCCCCTCACTGCAGTATGTCAGTAGTTCAAGAGAGATCACTGAGGGGATTCTCCACCCCCTGATAATGTCATTTATGTTTGCAAACAAAGTATTAATAAATGTGCTGCAAGCAGGAATTTTTTGAGACAGAGCAAGTCAGAAACAAAGTGACAAGCTAAGCAAGCATGGCAGGGGAGCATCAGGAAAATGCTTATTATATTTCAACATCTGTTTCTGCAGTCATTTACTCAGGATTATTATTAAAATTTATTTAATGACACAGATTAATACTAAAAATATTTCAGTTATGGGAACAATGGCAATGTTATCTCTCTTTTTTGGCAAATCGTTATTCAGAGTAACACATATATTTATGTAAAAATGAAACAATATACTTATTCTGACCTGTACTTATTAAAATACAAATAAGAATATATGATCATACTAAATTGTAATATATTTTAAGTGATTTTCCACTTCCTTACAAAAACTTCTTGCTGGCAAATTGGAAAACACAGTGGTTTGAAGGACATTAGCAAAGTATAAAGATTTAAAAATTAAAGTTAATTGATATTTGAGGGCTGCACTGTGATGCTTAAATAGTCTTTTAATATGTCATCAAATGATTCATGTTTTAAATATGCCTAACAAGATTGTTTGGTATATAAATATTGTTACACTGAATGACATTTTAGTGCATGTCTTATGGCAAAAAGGGCATGCTAATAATTATTTTTTTTGTTCAGAAAAATATAAACTTAAACAGGACACCTTCTAATGTATGGGGAAAAACAAAACTTAAAGCTGTATAGCACTTATTTTTTTGATGCTTGAAACACCCTTTTTGTCTTTGAGCCATTTGCATATCAAAATTGATGATATTTTGAGGTCTTGTGAAGCGAAACGATTGGTCTGTGCAAGAAGCTAAGCATTATTTATAACATTATTACCTGTTGTAAATGTACCTGTAAGTTGAACATTTGAATGAAGAGGCCAAATTAATGTTTTTATGGTTTCTCATGGCTAATGTAAAAACATGGGCTGATGAAGGCTAGTTTATTCACTTTTATATACATGTGAAACATCCACATCACACATCATTATTGGGTGTTTTAATAATATAATTGCATATATGTTACCACATTGTGTGATTACATAAATTAACTAGTGAATTGAACATGTTCATTAATTATCACCATATTTCTGATGTTATCTATCAAACTAATTTTACTGCTAAACATTTTAAACCTAGCTCTAATGCTAAATGTAAATCCAGTAAGATTGTTTTTTACATCGGTGCTAATCATGTTTGACTTTGCCAGTCGGAGATCACTAAAAATACCCTTAAAGAGGTGTGTGAACTTGCAAGTACGATTTCAGAGACAGTAATATGCTCTGGTCCCCTCCCTGCTTACCGGGGTGATGAGATAGGGTAAACGTACCTATTAAGCTCACCAAAATCTACATGGAGTCATTTTTAGTGCACAAGATATTGGTTTTAGTACAAGACGTTATGTTAAAATAAAATATTAATCTCTCACACAAAAATATTTAATTTTATTTTAAGTGACAAAAGCATTTCAATTAAGATGTACATCATTAAATGCAAAAAGTCTGGTTGTGCTTAATGGGTACATTTTTGTACCCTTTAAGCACACCCCTGTTCCCATTAAGCTCATGTTTTATTAAAAAATCTTGTTTATTTTAAAGAACCTTTTTAAAGAATAATTGAAAAGTTTTATTTGAAGGTACGAAGGCAATCACTAAAAAAACAGAACACTAAAATCAAGCAACAAGGCATACAATTTGATCAGTTATATATTCATAGTGAAGTGTCATTTAAGCAACATCTAGACTAGTCCACATTCAGTGAAGTAACACATATTTAAAAAAAGCACCTCTGCAGCGCGTTCATAAGAGAAAAAACAGTCTTTTCTGCTTGCTGCAATAAATCTCTATTTTTTCTGCACTAAACAAGTGAATTTTGACGATATTTTCAGAGATGATAGACGATGTTATAGAATAATAATTTAATGAAAACCCAATTTTTACAAAAAAAAATTACATTCGACCCATTTTTCGAATTTCCTGAAAAGGTCCTAGCACGACATCCGACGGGTTTTCCCAGATCGCATCACAAATAATCTAGGTCATGTATCATCTAGGTCATGCGCCCTCCAGAAGCTTGCGTTCTGCAAGTGAACGACGTCTTGTGGTGCCATCCCAAAGAGGTACCAAATCACTCTCACGGACCTTTTCCTGGACTGTGTCCAGCTGGTGGAATGACCTCCCGATCTCAATTCCAACAGCTGAGTCTTTAGCCATTTTCAAAAAACATCTAAAGACACATCTTTTTCGCCAGCACCTGACTAACTAATACTAACACTTACCTATTCTATTAAAAAAAAAAAAAAAAAATAAAAAAAAATTCCTAGCTACGTGTACTGTGCTAGACTAACTGAGACTTGTCATGGCACTTGTATACTGTTGCTCTCTCGATGGTCTGATTGCTTCTATTGTTCTCCTCATTTGTACGTCGCTTTGGATAAAAGCGTCTGCTAAATGATTAAATGTAAATGTATTAAGTTCACACATATTTTAATAGGAACAACTATTACTTCGAACAACTACTTTTTCTTATTGATGTCTCACTGGAGCTGTGTGATTTTCATAGTAGTGCATAAACTCACTTTACAATAATATGAAATCTTTAAAAATAAAAGCAGTGTAAAACCAGACCAGCAATAAACTGTCGATTTATAATATTATGGATGTAAAAGTACAAGCCAGTAATCCCTGTGAAGTAATATGTTAGCGTAGCACACAATCTTATACAGCTGGTCAGATAAACATATTCTTTAGCATCTGCGCTATGTTGCTAAATCTATCTTTTGGATCTAATGTAATTATTTCCCACATCCAAGTTCCAGGTTATAATATGCAAATGTCTGAACATTAATCTCTTAATTTTACAATAAGTAGTGAAACTTAAGGCTTAAACATCTAAAAAATGTGTGAACACATGGAGACTCATATCTCAGTGTGTGATGATCTGATTGACTTCAAATTACAGGAGGTATATAGTAACAAACATATCAATTGATTAAGACTTCAAGTAGGATAATAAATTATTTTTTATCTGAGCTCAAAATGGAAGTGAGTTTAATAGGTACGTTTACCCTATAAATTAAATAATTTATACAGATTTATTCATTATCATGTTATATTTCTTTTTTTCAAATGGAATATGAAAACTTATTTAGGCCTACAATGTACCCTCATTAAAAAATAACTTTAATAATGTTTATTAGTTTCAATGTTTATGTCAAGTTTTTGCTCAAAAATGACCAAAATTAAAAACAATGTGTTTATAATTTCCACACAGGAGAGACTTGGTGTTTCAAAACAAAGGGAAATATATATCAGCATCGGCTATCGGCCAAAATGATTTGAAAAATATCGGCATATCGGATATCAGCAAAAATCTAATATTGTGCATCCCTACATACTACCATTTGTTAGCTCATATTTAGGCATACATATGTCAACTAAATTAATAAATGCAAAATTAATATATGTAACTATTTTTGAGAAATGACTATAAATTGTTAATCTAAAGTAATAATTCAGATATCTGTAACTAAGAATAAATTGCATTAATTTTAGATAAATTTCACCCCAAAGCAGGACAAACATGAGTAGTGTTCGCTTCACTATGTTTTTGTCCAGTCTTGTTCTTCTGGAAGACTTTCCCGTTGGGTTGAGTCCTCCACATCATTGTGACGTCCTCATCACTCAGCGTCTGCTTTAACTAAACACAGAAACAGCCTTCGATTACTCTGTGAATGAATCCCACGCAAACAAGTTTGAGGCATTTCAGCTCAGAATTAACATCTCTTACTTTATAAATAAAAAAAGAGCAGAAATGGGCAAAACTCCAAACACAAAGCATTGTTTTGTCTATACATGAAGACTGACTGATGTCGGGGGGGGGGGGGGGGGGGGGGGGGGGTTCACACCGAAGGGGAAATCTGATTATTTTCTTAAATCTAAGTTTTTAAACTGATGTTTAACCCTTGTAAGCTGTTCGTTTGGGGTGTACACTCCGGCTGTTGAGGTCTCCAGAGAATCCAAAGGATAAAATGAGACTGTAACAAAACTTAGAAACAAAAAAACAAACAAATGTAATTTTACTCGGTTCATTAATATTTTTACATTTGTGCAGTTTTGGGAGGATTTATGGTATTTTTTTAAAATGTATATAAATTTTAGAAATATTTATATTATTATATATCATAATTATATAAAATATTTACAAATATTTATATTTTTGAGCTGCGCGCGCTGAAGATGACCAGTAGAATGAAGCATATGATAGCAGGTTTTTAATCAATGGGATTTAATTTATCTCATGTAGAATAGGCTTCGTTATTTATACAACATAACGTTAATATTACGACTTATAGGGTATCTACAGAAAATGCCCCAAATGCACAATGTGTCTGTGTGGCTCTGAATGAACTCCTTTTGTGGACGCATTCTTCACGCAACAACATGCAGAAACACGCCAACTAAATTCTAAAAATTCACAGCGTTTTATTATAATAGTGTTCTCATTATAACGTTATGTATGTCCTGCTCACGCTGAACGCTGAAGAGATAATCACCGTAGTACTACAATGCAGTTTTTTTCTGCAGCGTAACTCAACCAGTTGCATCTTATACAAGATAAATAATATATACACAATATATTAGTGGTCGACCGATATTTCGCCAAGGCCGATATATCGGCCGATATTTGGCATTTTTCGAATATCGGCATTAGCCGATAAGTTTTCTGTTTGGCCGATGCGTTCGAGGCGTTCAGCATGCCGGACTTTTATTTTGACGGCGCTGAGAGCGGCAGCGCCTGAGCACACAGTGCTCACATTCTCCCTGTAGTTCGCTATCGTTGTAACAGTTCTGTCTAATATGGATAGAAGTCTGTCTAATCAGATAGAACTGTTAAACAAAGGAATTAAATGTATACAAAGTATTATAATGATTTATTTTATATTATTAGTAACAGAAAGGCAAACATTATAATACTTTCTCGTTTGCCGTCACATCAGCATTCAGCAAATACGCATTTTTATCATTTAAACAAATCTTTGAATGAACATTTAACATTTAATTTCAGAAACCTTGCAAACTTAGTCGAATCCAGTTGTGAGATCTTGTGAAGTGTGCATTTGTATCCTGCACGATCGCATGTGATCTGCGTGTCGGTCGGTCCGTGCGAATTGAATGCGGACAGGAGGAAATGCACGATCAACAAACTTTAAACTCATGATTTCAAACTATGCTGCACTTTATGCATTTGCCCACTGTCATATTCATGTAATTTTCACTGTGTGCTGTATGTAAAATGAGTGTTACCTTGGCTTTATTTGAACAATATGATTCCCAATGCACACAAACTTCCCCGAATACTGAGTGCCCTGTTGGTTACAGTGTTTACTTCCTTTGTCATTTAAAGTATAAGTATGTTTATTTTACACATTCATTTTTTTTAATCCATTTTCAAATGATTTCAAATTTATTGAATATTAATTAAAATAAAATTATATCGGCTATATATCGGCCACTCAGCTTTCCAAGATATCGGCATCGGCTGTCAAAAAAACAATATCGGTCGACCACTACAATATAAACTGGCTGAAAACATTTTGAAATCACTTGTATCCTACCTGATCGAAAAAATCCAGTCTTTTACTCTACCTGTGTCAGTTTGAGTCTTGTTAAAGATTTAAATCCCTGCCGCCTAGATGCTTCTGTCGGTCACGGATTATGGAAAGTGAAACATAAATCTATAGGGGTGGTTGGATTTATTCACGCACGTTAAAATATTTATTTAAAGCTTCTTTCTTTTCAGATTCTTATTTACAGCATTATCATAATAGGCTGTATATTTACTTATTGGGAGAAAACCAGTAGTTCTATGTGAAATCAGACATATGAGCACACCCATATTGCCAAATTGGCATGATCATAACACCCCGCGAATATTCGACTGTGAGATTGGTATCGAATCAGGCTCCTCCTATCGAAGCATCGAATCTTCTACTATTCGGGGTCACTCCTAGTCATTTGGGGTCAAAAAGACGCTGAACAGCTTAGAAGGGTTATACTGACCTGATATTTGCTGTTTGCTATACTGTATGTTCCACAATTAGGCCTAATTCTAGCCAGAGGAGTATTATAAAGTTAACCTTGTTTAAGACGAGCGCCTTCAGTTTAGCTTCATCCCCATTCTCAGCGGCTTTCACCTGCACTCGGATCACCTGCCTCTTCCTCTTGACTGTGGGGAAAAACACATGTTGTATGTTTTAATAGATGGGCAATTCCATGCAAATGTCAACCTTACCATGAAAAAATAAAGATTTTACCAAAAGAACAAATCCCTATTTAAGTTGTGCTTTTAAGCCTGTATTTTACTGCATTAACGTACTTTAATAGAAATTTGAAGGAAATCGCTATGTTTATCCACCACATATGAGGGGTGCACCCAGAGTAAAATTACATTTTCATCCGAATGTATTTCATGTTTTCAAATGGCTGCCCATTTTTTAATTTATGTCAACAGTAAGCAATTTGTAGAAAGATGGAGGCCTGTCTGAAAAATGAATAAACTCACTTTGTCTAAACAGCGATGATTTTTGGATTTATAAGGGCTAGATTTATGATGTCAGGACGCTTCAGTGCTGTGACGTCTATAACGTTTTAAAGATTGTTTATATCATAAAGTAATTATTATTGCAATTAACTTGAAACTTTCTGTACAAAGCCAAATTATGTCCATTCTAATTATGATCAACAGCTCATCTCCAGTCTTTGCTCTTATTAACTATAAAAATGCGTTATGGACGTGAGCATTACGGATGCTTCATATCTTATGCGGCACACATGTTACCATGGTGCTGATGACTGATAGCCAACTGTGTAGGTTTATACTGCTGTGATCTGTTTCAAGCTTACAGTATCATAACATTTTAGAAATGAATTCATTCTAATAACATTTTAGAAATTGCATTCTCAACGAGAACATCACAGAGATTTAGCCTGGGATTCAGCAACTTTCACAAATGTTTACAGAACAAGTGGGAACCCAGTGTGCCTGTAGCTTTCTCTATCTCTGTTTTATCACGTGATAGAAAGTCTAAGGCCTTCTCAAGCCGTACGGCTGACCCATCTAATCTGCGGCCTGTTATGCATCAAACTAAGATTGCTGAGACATAAAGTAATGCCATCAAGTTAGCATTTTTAAATATTCGCTCACTAAAAAATAAATCATTTCTGATCAATGACTTAATAACCACAAACAATCTGGACTTTATGTTTCTAAATGAAACATGGCTAGAAGACAGCTGCAGTGCAACAGTCCTCAATGAAACAGCCCCTCCTAACTTTAATTTTATAAGTGTCTGCAGGACTGTTAGGAGAGGTGGAGGTGTAGCTGCTCTATTTAAAGATGTTTATCAATGCAAGCAAGTGTCATTTGGTCAGTACATGTCTTTCGAATACCTAGGTATTGTGCTGAAAGGTGCTCCACGCATTCTGTTTATCATTATTTACAGGCCCCCAGAATACTCTCCAGCCTTTGTTGAAGAGTTCACAGACTGTTATCAATGATTTCCTCAGAGTTTGACTGTTTGACAAAACTACAAAATAAATTATAACTGTTTTAAACACTTTTGACCTGATTCAGCATGTGCATGGACCCACACACAATCGAGGACACACTCTAGATTTGCTCATCAGTAGAGATCTAAACATTTCATCCATTGTTATTAACGATGTAGCACTATCTAATCACTTCTGTATTTTCTTTGATATATTGATCTCTGTTACCACTGAATCTAGATCTGTCTCTGTCAGAAAGAGATGCATTAACGAGAACACTACACTTTAAAAAATGACCGTGATTTTAACAGTAAAAAACTGTCAAAATGCTACAGTAAAAACCTGTTAAATGGTTAACAGTAAGTTCCTGTAAAATTTACAGGGAGAAACCATAAACTGACGTTCCCAGAATTCCCTGCGTTGCATTTCAAATTTTGTTTGAATTTGGTGTTTTTTCTTTGAAATAACAGTTTATTCTTATCAGTTATGTTTATTAGGGTTGTATGTTACATCTAATGTTGTTAAATTAATGTTTATTGCATATTTCAGTTTAATGAGTCTCATCATGATGGTGATTAGTGTTTGTGTGAATGATGCTGTGCATCTTCTATATATGTTATTAATTAAAAGCTGCTTGTGATTGGCTTTGGTTCATCATGTGACTTTCTCATCACCTCCTGCTTTTGGTGGTTATCAGTGTATTACAAATTTACAAAACAGATTTCAGTACTTCAATAGGTTGGCATATTAACATTATATCAGTTAATGAAATTACAGTATTTAACTGTACATTTAAGTTAAAACCTAAAATGTTGTTACCGTATTTTTTACGGTAGAAATACGGCAATCACAACCGACGAAACTTGAAATTCACTATAGCATCTATAAAGACAGCCTTCATGCTTTCAATGTGGAACTAGCCACATCTAGACAGACCTTCTTCTCAAACCGTTGAGAGACTGACAAACCCCCCAAGTCAGATTCCTAGTGAAATGCTCTCCGACAGCAAATGCAATGATGCGTCCTCCTTTTCTGAGAAGATCAATAATACCAGAAAGGCGATTGGCACGTCTTCAAGTTATGTAGAGGTCACACAGATTCGACCACAATTTCAAAACGAAGTGACTATGTCTGTCTGTTTTTGAAGCAATTGATAACAACATTTTGGAAGAAATAGTACAGCACCTTAAATCATAAACCTGCTATCTTGACACACTAGCCTAAATGTGCGTTTTGAATAATGGCTTAAATTAACAACTACTAGTTAACTTGTAAAATATTTAGTGGTGGGCAGCCCTATAAAATACCCACTGACTAGACAGCTGTTAAAGCATTTTATACACGTTTCCATAGTCAGATAAATTCTGCTTTCAGAACTGTCATGTCCGTAACATTGATTTTTTTTCCTCTGAAACACAAAAACTAAAATTTAAATAAAATTAATATTTTGTTTTGTGATTAGCCAACCCTTCTCCATTCGGCAGATATTGTTGCTTCTGGTTTATGAATTGTAAATCACTGAAAGTCCACAAAATATATTGTCTCCCAAAAACTCGGGCCTTTTTTTGTCACAACCATAAAGCATGTGTATTTCCCTCATGTAAAATATAAAACAGGTTTATAGACTGATACTTTTCTGATGTCTGGACTCTATTTTCAGGGGTTTAGAAAAATATAAAGAGATGGTTCAATATATTTGTAATGAATACATTTTATGAGAATTTATATTAAAATTTTTGACTGCGAATGTCACGTCAGTAACGCTGGAATTGCCCATATCTTACTTTATGAACATATAAATCAGGGATTCACAAACTTTCTGTCAGCCAAACCCCTTTGACCAAAAATCAAAAACATTTACTTATATCTGCTCCTTGAGGTTTTAATTTGAGATTTGTAATTTTTGCTAAATGTTTATCCTTTTTGTTGACTTGTACAAGTTTCATCTTTTTTCAGTTAATTTAACCAGTAAAATGGAATTCAGAAAAATTTAAATACAAAAAATATATATATATTTGGGTTAAAATAAAATGGAATTTTGGGAAAAAAATAAAACTGATTTCATAGGGGCCTACAACTGGGGTTGGGTATTGAACTCTGTTCTTTTCACGGCATTGATTGAATTACGTTGGTACTACCGAGTACTGATTCACATTAAATCAATTGGTGGCAAATTTTGGTACCTGAAAATGCATCTGGGTGTGAGAGTAAAGAGGTTTGCACACCAGAACGAGAAGTGCCACCACATCTTTAAAATTCAAACACATTGTTTTCTGTGAGTGTACACATACTGGCACAATCACAGAGCGCCAGTCACATCGTTTTCCATGAAATCACATTATGTTTTTCCCAAGTTATTGTTAATGTACATAATGACTTCCATCTTTCAGCACAACGTTTGTCTTTCTGTGACTCTAATACAGTCCAAATACTTTATATAGAGAGTTATAATAATTAGGGCTGTCACTAATGATTATTTTGGTAATTGAGATGATTATTCTAACGATTAATCTGATAATTATAATATTTTTTTTGTAAGTAAATTATCATTTTTTTAAGTAAAGTACTTAAAATATATAAATAATAGTAATGAGGCAATAATAATTAGTTAATTATTTTACGAGGTGGCTAATTCGTACGAATTCGTACGACCTCACTCGTACAAATTGATATGATTTTTGCTAAACCGTACGTATTTTACGAGTTTCCAATTCGTACGAATTCGTACGAATGACCTACACCTAACCCCGCCCCTAAACCTACCCGTCAGTGGGGTTTAGACAAATCGTACAAAATCGTACGAGTGAGGTCGTACGAATTCGTACGAATTAGCCACCTCGTAAAATACGTACGAATTGCCGTGAGATAGCGTTGGCAGAATCGGGTGAGAAGTAGTAGTTTGCCTGTACAGTACTCAAAACTTGCAGTCAATTAGTTGATTAATTAATTAATCACTTTATGTAAAAACTGATTAGGTTGTGGGTCAATATTTGGAAGACTGTGAAAAATGTTCATTTTTAGTACTCTTCACCAAACATACACTACAAAAGAATCATATAAATCCTAGTAAACATTGAGAATATCATTTGTGAACATTATAATTATTTTGTCTAGTGTGTAAAATATCTCCAAAAATAAAGTTAAAATTGAAAGGTTTGGCTTTTTTTCACCAAAACCGTACTTTGTAAAAGTCTGAAGTAGATAATAATTTAAATCAAAGTTGCTGTTTCCTATTCAGTGTTTGTCAACAAATAACAAACAAATGATTGTACAAAATAGTTCAGGACAGACTTACCAGTGTTACAGCAGAAGTAATGAGCTGTGGTGCATGTCCAGGCATCAAGGTCAGCAGCATAAATATATGCACCAACGCAGTCATAGGTCCGTACAGTAAATGTCTGAGTAGCGAGTTGAGTTGAGGAAGTGATGTTGGACTGATCTGACCACTTCCAAGCGTCTCTGTACAATCCGATCCAGACAAAAACTCCCAAATTATATATCAACTTCATTATCTGATCATTGTCTTCTTGACTCCTAATGATAGCCAGGTCTGTGTAACGATCTCTGCAGTACTCCTGAGCATCAATCCATGTCTTTGTAGTCTTGCTCAAAACCATTTCCTCTGTTGCGTTTGCACTTCCTGTGAAAAATCAAAAATAGTCAAGACGTTAAAGCCAAATTAATTTTCTCTAACGAGCGTGAGCCTGTTATAGGAATGTCACAAGAACGAAGTCGGTATATACATTTTAAAATCCTGCCGGTGTTTTTCTTGTTTTTCTTCAGTAGTGTACCGATGCTACCGAAGGTAGCGACTAGCGAGGCTGCAATTCTTGCGGAACTGACAGGAGCAACCAGAGCCTACACCTGGAAGCGTTTCTGTCGGTCCTCAAAGGGTAAAGAAGAAGAAAAAATGCCTACAAGCACACAGAAGAACTAAACATGGAAGATGGCGACGATATATGAATATGATTGTGTGAGATTTAAATGAGAGCGCGCAGCTCTGACAGCATGAGCGCTGTGCATGCTCACACACACACATAAAGTTACTGACTGTCTGACAACTTACAGCTTGTTCATTTGTTGTGTATCCGTCTGTGTATTATCCTCATTAACATTATTGGCTATAATATTACTGGTTTAAATAGTTGTTGTTTGTTAATGTTTTAAAAAATATTTTCGGCCGGTCAGTATGTCAGTAAATTTAATTAAAGCTGTTAAACAAACAGCCAGAAATTTCCAGATTGTTCATTTTAAAATTATATTTGCATAGTTTACATAGACAAAGCATGGATAAAATTAGTTTAAAGGGATAGTTCACCCAAAAATTTAAGCTTTATTATCATTATCATAATTTATTTACAAGTACTCTAAGACTTTTCAATATGCACTGTAAAAAAATATATATTTTTTTTTATTTGAAATTGTAAAAAAAAGATTATTGGAGTAAATTTTGCAAGAAAACCCCATTTAAGTTGTTCTACTTCAACATTTCTAATTTATTTAATGTGTTAATGTAATTTCCTTGTATTTAGGCCTATTTGTGAAATTTACTAGCAATTTCTGAATGAAAATTGTTTCTAAGTAAATCCTACACCATTTTTTTTCTGTGTACAAATTAGGGATGGGCATTTTTGGCATTTTCTCATTTCGATCATCGATAAGTTTCAAAAACGAGTACTTGAGTACTTGGGGCGGGGCATGTGTGCGGGGCGGGGCATGGCCATAATGGAGATAATAAAAATATCTGAAGACCGTTATGAAAATGAATGTTAAAAATAAATATATGACATGAAAACCTGTCTATGAAAACATGAACACATGATTAGAACACTCTTAGATTACGATTATGAGACAGCAATGTTATTAAAAAAGGAGCATCTAAAAAGGAATAGCTGTCTGAGGTGAAGCTGAGTGACTTTTTGCCAATAAACTGAAGCCCGTTCTATGACACATCCTATGATATTAATCAGACAACTTAGATACATAACATAGACGTAACATTACAACTTGTGTCTGCACAAAAGGATGGAAATGCTAGGTTACGCGCTATAGCGAGAGAGAGAGAGCTTCCTCCGTGATGCATTTTCATGACCACGCGCTGAAACACAGGCAAGTAAAGAAGACAGAATATACTATAGATTTCTATAAAGTTTGCATTATAATGTAGGGGTGGGAGAAAAAAATCGATTCACCTAACTATCGCGATTTTTTTTAAAACGATTAAAAAATCGATTGGTATACCTCAGAAAAAGTAACATAGTACTTTATTTTATTTCAGAAAGTAATTTTTCTATTCATTTTATTGAACATTTGACTATTATATTCATGGTTCAAGGTACTTACACTGTGTATGTGTACTCTCCTGAAATAAAAGTTCAGAAAGATGTGATGCATTGTTTTTGTTAATATGACTCATCATATACAGTCTCTTTTAAGGGTATAATTAAGTATTTTCCATTGTCTAGTCTTTTAATAAGCAAACAAAAATCACAATAAATTGTAATATCGAATCGCAATAGTTATATAATTGCAATACTCAATTATCGCAATATATATTGAATCGGCACACAAATATCGGGATAGTATTGAATCGGCAGATTAGCGTATCGTCCCAACCCTATTATAATGCTATGTTTATGGCAGATTTGTGCTATATTTTCATCTACATTATCAAGTGATTCCTGAAATCGCCTCTGCATTTTCGAAGCCATATGACGTACAAAAACAATTTTATTTGAAGTATGTCTACTGTTGAACAAATATGATGAAAAAAAGCACTGCTGCATTATTATAACATCATATTTTAAAAAAAAGAAACATCTAAAAGCAATATAACCATCTCAAATAACAATATTGTGCATTGCATTTGAGCATAAAACTAAACACTGGTAATATGCAGCGCATTCAGCATGTTAATATCACAACGCATCCTATATTACATTAATCAGATATGTATGTAGCTAACCCAGACATCACTACGTGACTTCGAAGCCATGCTTCTCTCTCTTCTCACGTCTATACTTTGAACCGCATGCTGTGGCAAGCTAAACAATCAGAGCTCAGGGTGCCGCCCAAAGTGCTGCTATAACCAATCAGAAAAAAAAACAACAACTTTTCTTTCATGATTGATCGTCGCTGTCACGGCCGAGTATTCGAGTACTCGATCGCTGTTGCACATCCCTAGTACAAACCTGGTGAATTATATGTTCAATCTCTCATTGTGAAACCTTTTTTTTTTTTTTATCATATTTAATGGTTACATTAAATATGATTAATCAAAAAGCATGTCTAATGAATTAAAATCATGAAACTTATACAATTTTTCATAAATTTCTTAAACATTTTACAAAAATTACATGTTTAGGGCCCTATGAAATGTTTTATTTTTTAATTATTTGAATGCATAAAAACAACTTAATTTTATTAAAATGTATTCTGAAAATAACACAATGTCTTCAAGTTAAACTGAACTTTTATTTTGATGGGTTGCCGTGAATACCTTTATATTTATGTATGTATATGAATTGACACTAGAGTCCCTTTCACACTGCACGTTGGTTCCGGACAATTGTGCTTCTGTGTGAACGCAAACACGTCCCGGGATTAATTCCGGGATCGATCCCGGGTTGGGACCTAGTAACATTGCCGGGCTCAGTCCCGGAACGAGCGCTGTGTGAACAAAAGCCGGATCAATGCCGTAAAGGGTGTGTCGTAGTGATGACGCACTTTATCGTTCGACTGTTTTACCGGGTGTTTTGAAGGCAGATCAACGTTCACACGACGAAAAATGTGTAAACTGGAATGAAGCAGCGATCAGGGAGCTCCTCACTATCTGCGCTGAAGCTGAAATCATTCTCCAGTTTAGTGAAATGGTGCGCAGCGCATTATACACGTCACATGAAATGTCACGTGTCTTTACGGGTTGTGTGTGAACGCACGCACCGATTCCGGAAAATCACTGGCAGTGTGAATGAACCAAAATCAAACGATCCCGGGATGATTCCCGGAACACATTACCGGTGTATTTTCCGGAATCTCTGTGTGAAAGAGGCTTAGTTTTACTCAAATGAATGGTGACTCTCAGAGCAGTTCTGGAGATTTATGTCTTCATTTAGTGAGACGACAGACGCTAAAATCACTGCGAGTGTCACGCGCGCTTCACTATGTGTGTAGTAAACAAAACCGTGCGGCTTCGCTATTCATTCACACAGAAACGCAGAACATGCAGGATTCATATTTAAACAGTAATTTTGCAGCTTAATATTCACAGATACTAGTCCATATCGCGATTTGATTGACAAACTTTTGATTAATTCAAAGTTTGACAAATTCCGTGACATTCCACATTATACAGTAAATTCCAATTTTATGACTGGATTTCACAATTCCGTCCATGTTTTCCGCATCGCAGAAATCATATGGCCCTAATCATATTATTAACTGATTATATAAAATAATAGAAATATAAGATGGTGTCATGGGTGGACGATATACAGTAGGCTACTTCTGTTATTGATGGTACCAATATGTTGTAATTGCAGAATAAGTATCACATGTATGTTTTCCAAATTGCCTTTCTGAAAGAGCTTCTTGGCACTCTGTAAGGCTAATGTTGCTAAAGCTACCATCGTTTCTGTCTGTTTTCACCAATTCTGCCTTCACATGCTTCCAGAATGATCGTAAATGGGAATGTGGTAGTTAAAAATTGCATATGAAAGCCATGTGAAGTCAACCGCTTGAATTTTATCGAACTCATAATCACAAGTGGGACTTAAAAAGTTAGTGATAGCATGATACTCAAAGGTGCCATGAGACCAGCTCTGTCATTATGTTATCTCTCTGTGCTCCCCATCTGTATAATTCATAAAAGCGCATTTATAATGCACAGTAAAATCAAATGACTGACTTTTAAACCGATTCCGGTTTGAATAAGGTTGATCACCGCTACTGAGAGTTTCTGACATTTTCAGTGCAGTGAGATTGTCCTCTTTTGTTTTTGCCAGCTCTTGAAGCTCTGCCCTCACCTGAAAGTGGGCCGGAGCACCAGCTCATTTGCATTTAAAGGAACAAACACAATTTTAGCAAGCTATAAAATATTGTCTGTGGGGTATTTTGAGCTACAACTTCACATACACACTCTGGGGACATTAGAGACTTATTTTACATCTTGTAAAAAGGGGCATAATAGGTCAACCTTAAAAATAACAAAAAATAATAAAAATTACAAAAACACAACACAATAACTAAAATTAACCTAAAAATTAAAACAGAAAATACACAAATAAACAAAAGTAGGGCCCTATGATTTCCGTGATGTGGAAAACGAGGACGGAATCGCAGAACCCAGTCATGAAAATGGAATTTACTTTAATGATGATATATTAAATGATGAGTAAATCAAAAGTAGGTCAGTACACTTAAGCCGCAAAAAGACTATTTTGAACACAATCTCTGGAACTGCTCTGAGAGTCACTTCATGAGCAATTTACCATTTCTTTTGAGAAAAACTATTATCATATCATATATACAAACAGAAACTTAAAGGTCTCTGAACCCATCAAAAAGTTTGATTTAACTTGAAGAAACTGTGACAGAAATATATTACTTATGTAAGGCTAAGGAATATTTACTAGAAAAGTGTAAATACACAACACAGTATTTCTGATAAAAAAAAATGTTTTGGATTAAAATTTAATTAAACCATTAAAATGGAATTGATGGGACAATTTAATGGAAAACAAAGAATTTGGTAAAATATAAAATTGAATTTTAGAGAAGTTTTCATGGGGCCTAAAAAATAAAATGTTTGTTAAAACTTTTCTCAGCAAACTTTTAATAAATTGCTGATAAATTGTAAGTCATGTTTTCAATTAAGTAGACATGCTTTTTCAATAATATATATACTCTAAGTTTCAAAAGGTAAGGAAAAGGAAGTATGCTTATTTTATTCTTTTTTTTGTTTTATGTTCTTAAAATATCAGGAGAGTTAGCTATTGCAGCAATTAGAGATCCATCCGTGCTGGATATAAATCTGGGTCGCTAAAGACCAAAATATGTAATGATTGGTGAAATATTCATGCAGTTTAAAGTTTTAAAATGTCTTACATTTTACAACATTAAGCCTTAAATATCAAATAGTCAACAATTTAAATGATGGGGTCTTAATTACAACAATAAACGTCAGCATGTTATCTCGGCCATACTGATTTAAAGAGAATGACATTTTCCCTGTCCTGCTTTTTATGGAATAAAGTCCTGGTCAGATGGATTAGAGTAACGTTAGCTGCCTTAACTGTTCCCTTAATAATGTGATTAATTACCCACTATAATCCTAGCTAAAATTAACATTAGCACTGAACAACATATATAGTATTGCCCTTTGTGCCTAACTTAACCAAGAGAAAATTATTTGTCCTAAAATATGGAATAAATGTGATAAAGAAAGCATAAAATGTACCTATCTCATACATGTTGACACATTGTTACAACACTAATTTTACGTTTTAAAACAAATTATAAAAAAAACTATTTGTATTTCTTGAAAATTGTTGCTTCAGTTAATGTTTTGCAAGATAGAACCTTATAATTCCAAGTGGAAAATGACCTTTTTAGAATTTGAAGGTTCTATCTGCATTTGACCTGTTCCAAAAAAACACATTTAAACATTTGAGAGGATTTTGATATTGTTCAGTTAGAATACATTTAGGGTCTCTGTCATTTTCATGTAGGACAGAGACTTGTTCCCCATATCATTTTTGCTATATGGAATGCAAAATCTTAAATATCTCAAATATCTCAAAACCACTCAGAATACAGATAGAACCTTATAATTCCAAGGCGACGAAGTGTCTAACTCTAACGTTTGGTAAATTCTATTCAAAATCGCGATTCCTCGATTTCTAAAAATAAAATTGTGGCAAAACATTAAATTCGAATTAATCGATAAAATCGGAAATATCGCCCAGCCCTAACCCATACCTAATGTCATTATTTTAGCGTCTTCATTCATACACCGAATTAATGAGTATCTATAAAGAGTGAATATGCATGTTTCTCACCATCATAACACATGAAATAATTAGAGATGGTGCAGGCGAAATCTTGCCAGCCTCCATTATAATTTATTGCAGCACACGCCTCTTTTCCATAGTAGTTATCTGGCTGACCCGAAGTCCAGGACTTGAACACCAGACTCTCCTCGTTATAAGACCAGCGCCAGCTGTTGATGTCGTTGTACAGTCCGATCCAGGCAAAGCCAGAAAACTCATCTGCAGCTTCTTGCAGACTTGTCCAGTCTTCATTACTCTGAACGGTGGCCAGGTCAATATGGTGTGTCCTGCAGTAATTCTGTGCATTTCCCCACGTCATAGACTGCTTGATCAGAATATACTCTTGTTCTATACACAGAGTTAATGACAGCAGTCCTGCAAGAGAATACAGTCATCTTATTACTTCTCCTTCTTAAAGTTTCCATTTGGCTGCCTTTATTTGTCCCATGTCATCTCGTTTTTATTCTGACACCTAGTGTTGTCGAGAGACTGTCATTTCTAACTTGGATACAATACTGTAAAACAAATTGATATTTGATATCACTTTCAAAGCCACAGGGAAAAATTGCCAAAATTAAAAAGGTAGCTTAGTGTGTGGGGTTTTATTGTGAACAAAAGTTATGTTTACATTTCTTTTCAAGGTCTAACAAACATGTGAAAAGTATTACCTTCCCCATTAAAGGCTAGATAAATATCGGTATTGTATGATATGAAAATATAATTGTGAAATATCATATCACAATTTATTATTTTAGTTTACTGTAGTTAAATTACAATGTGTATTGGGGTAATATTATAAATATTATATCACGATACAAGTAATTTCAATGCACGGTAGCGATATATCACAATATTGCTATTTTGGTTTAAATAAATCAAAATTTTTGATACCAAAGAAATTTAATAATTCTTGTCACCACTGTCAATATCACAAATGAACTAATACTAGCCTAAATAAAAAATAAAAAAATAAATAAAAAAAAACTCAAGCTCACTGAATACAAGTAAACAATCAGTGATTAAATAAGAATAAGAAACTAATTACAAGCAATAGGACAAAAAAAAACACTACAGTGGCACAAATAAGCAATGCTACATACATTGTATAAAGTAATCAAATGTATAAAAACACTGCATATTCATCACTGTCATTTAAATATATATTTCTTAAAGTTACAAAAGTGATTTGATCAAAAGCAGAGATGTTCTCTCTTTTGTTATTTGATTAACTTGAATGACTGCTGTCACTTTAAGAGCAGCCCAGATCAAATATACTGTACACGTGTTTTTCTTCTCAGCTGTCCGCTTTCACTTAAGACCTACTGTGTTTACGAGTGTATGTCTTAATTTCTTAATTTCCCTCAAGCATGGCTCAGTGCCATTTGGATATTACAGTAAAAAGAAAGAAAAAAAAAACTATTTATACAAATATTATCAAACATAAGACAAGTGGAGTCAGTAGGGCTGCGAAAATAAGTCGATGCATCGCGAACTGAGAAATGATTCAGTGTTGATTCTAAGATTTTCCCAATGCATCGTGATTCTTTCGAGTCGATTCGGAGCTTAGTTTTGAACAGCAGATGGCGCTGCATGCTTTAGAAACACATGTACTCTGCTTGTTTCCAAATCCTTATACACACTTGAACCTAAAATAATCATTCATAAAATTCGAAAAGGTTGAAGCGAATTACAAGGGTGTTCACAGTGGGCTGTGTGTACATTAATCTAAAGCATTCTGAGCTGAGGTGAAATTACATGACACAAGCGCTCTTCGGCACTCTTCTTCATGAGCATTTGAATGTGTGGATAAAAACTAGATTAGAGCGCCATCTGCTGTTAAAATGTAAGCTCAGAATCGATTCCAGAGGAATCGCGATGCATTCTGAAAATCATCGATTTATCATCCCAGCCCTAGAAGTCAGTAATAAAAACAAATAAACAAAGTGCAACCAATGGTACAAACAAATGCAATAGAACAAATATACAAACAGTGCTTTGAGTTCTTCAGGCAGGTCTAACAATGATTTTCTCTGTCAGTTGTTTACGTTTCCTTAAGACATCACCGTCTGTGTTTACGAGGATACTCGCTAAGACCAGTATTTTGACATAATTTGACATATATTTGACAAGCGCAAGAACACGTAAAACAGATCACTTCCGCGCGCTGTCTGAGAGACTCGGGTCTCTGTATGGACGAGTCCTGAGTTCTCTCGCGTCTTTTTGTGCTTGAATGTTTAAACTAACAATACTTAAAAATGTGCATTGAGTTCACAGCGTCAGATATGAACTGAGCTGCACTGAGCCTCTGAAAACACTGGATAATGAACAGAGTGAAACTTTGACACAACAGATTAGATTGTGGTGGGTTGTAACACCTTAACAGAAAGCTTCAACTGGACTGAATGAGACAAGTGTCGCTGCATGAGTGACAGGAGGTGCAGATATGCAAGACTGCGGTGTGCGCGAACTTGCAGCTGGTACCGGTATATTGATATGGCAGAAACACAATATCTTATAGATTCAAATATACATGCCCGTAGCCAGCTTATGAGCTCACAGAGATCCGGACCTCTGTCAGTTTTTCTTGTTCAAACATAAAATTTGTTCTCTGAATGACTAATTTGCTGTTTAAAACTCCTCGTACGAGTATCTGCATGTAGGCTATAGCCTAATTCAGTTTAGACAGAAAATGATTGCTGCGAGACTCTGGCGGGGTGAATGAGGCGAGGTGAGTGAGGGTGCGGGCACAGCCAGATCCAGCTATTATAAGCCTCTCTGGACTTGTCTTTTCTACTTAATTTGACACTTTATAATGGGAAGTTGCAGTTTAGGGTTATATACTGTAGTTATGTTATCTTATTTACAAAAGATTTGAACTAATTATGTTTTTTATTTTTTTAATATATTTTTTTTAATAGCAATATCTGGCGACACTGCATCGCTGGCACTTAAAGTGACTGTACTCAAAAAAGCCCACGGTTAGGATACCACATTCGGTAAGGCAAATGCAAAACACCATCATGTTATTATCTATCATAAACATTATCAACACTAGTACACAGATCTGTAGATCAAGTGGTTACAGAATGAAATGAAATATGCAAACACTATCCATGAAGAAGTCTATGCTATTTCATTCAGTATAGTAGTTAAATTTTCACAAAATCATGCTAAAAACCTTCATAAGTGCACTATACAAAGTTATCATCTATATGGTTAATGAAAGCTATAACAGTAATATGCATTGTTGCATGAATAATAAACAACTGATATAATTGTCCACTCCTAACTAAGTATTAACAAATTTTGATGCAATAAATATGGTATGATTTAACAATGTTCATCCCTCCAAAACAGAGAAAACATCTTTCACAAACATCTACATGTCTGTCTCTTTTAAAGTGTTTTGTGTATATAACGAGTTGTATTTATTATAGCCCAATTCTTAACCACACCCCAGACCTCACTAACTTTCGAACCCTGGCTACGGCCATGTTTCAGTATCGTTATGTATTGAAAATCAAGATTTTTGACAACACTACTGACACCTACAGTTTGTTTGGTCATTCTAATTGATAATAGACGATCTGAATTATTGAGTTGATTAGATTGACCTTAATTATCTTTGTCTCAATCTTGCCTACAAAGGTTATTTATTTATTTTTGTACATTTTTTGTAATATCACTATGTAAATTTGCAAGAATATGGAAATACCATTTATTTTGTAATGCTATGTTTTAATGTTTTTAATGTTATTTTAATGTTTTGCAAAATGTTTTACCTGAAAGAACAAGCAGATAAAGCCTAATTTGATCCATCACTTTGCTGGTGGTTTTTGTTACTGGAAAAATATAAAAACACAAAAGAATCCCAAATTAGTTCTAATATATTATATGCATAGTTGATAAATTGGCATGATTGTTTTTTATATATTAGTATGAGAAAAAAAACAAACAAACATGGAATTAAAAAAAATGCTAAAGTAATGTTTCGTTACCAACAATATAATGTGAAAAGTATAGCATGATTAGTAATTATCTTTTCATCGTTTATAAATGCGAGCACTAACCTGTTAAACTGCTCTGAGAGTGAACTGATGAACCGCTGGCCTATCTTCAGTGATGGTGAGTTCTCAGGATGTCTCTCAAGTTCCCAATCTGATGCTCTTTAAATGGGTTTGTTACGTTAAGAAGGGGATTTCACAGTCTGATATGCAAAGTGTGTCCTGTATTGTTTTTTTGTTTTTTTAAGTTGTGTTTTGGTGGATCAACTTAGGGCGCTCATTATCATATGATTCCTCATTATACTTGTAAAATAGATGTTACACCTTTAGACTGAATCTTTGAATGACGGCCGTCTTTTAGTGTAATATACAAGAATATCACAAAAATCATTGTGCCATCTCAGTATATTTATTAATTAAATGTTCCTTAATTTAGTATCTGCAAATGAATGATCTCAGATTGATCTCAGAGCCTGACTGAAGATGTTCAGTGGCCGATCACACATAAATCTGCTTTAAAATGTTAGACAGATGATAGCAGACATGATTTGCTAAGTGGTATAAGAGCCAGAGTGTATCTTTCACATAATTTTAACCTGATTAAATCATATACAGTGGCATGAAATGTTTGGGAACCCCTTGCAGAATCTGTGAAAATGTAAACAAAATAAGAGAGATCATAAAAAATGCATGTTATGCATAAACTTTTGAACAGGATGAAGATGTTCAGATTTTTCTTATTTTGTTGAAATTTAATTTTTTTCCCCCCATTTAGTACTGCCCTTCTGAAGCAACAGAAGATACTTGCATGTTTCCCGGAAGTCAAATTAAGAACAATGTTTTACCTTGATCTTCAAATTCAAAAAGTTTAATAGTTAGTTGTATCTGAGTCCCTCAATTGTCCTCAGTGTGAAAAGATGGGTCTCAAAATCATAGTCACTGCTGGAAAGGGTTCAAATATGCAAAAGATGCTGGAAAACTGAAGAATCTGCAGAACATGGAGGATTTTTCTGAAGAACAGAGCTCAGTTTAACTGTTCAGAACAAACAATCACAAAACAAACAGTCGTAGATCATCCAGGTAACAACACACAGTATTAAGAACCAAGGGTTCAATGGGGTTATTTTAATTATTGCAGCTATTTTTATATATATGTAGCTATATGTAGACATCTTTTTATGTAAAATATCTTAGGACAGTAATAAATAAAAATAACATGCATTTTGTATGATCTGTCTTATTTTGTTAAAATTATTCACATTTTCACAGATTCTGCAAGGAGTTCCCAAACTTCCGCATTACACTGTAAATTGATAAACAGATTGATTTATAGTGGGATGCTGTCACTTTAATTGTGTTGGGTGGCTTTGTGGTGTGTGCAATCTTAATAAAGCTTTATTTTTCAGTTTAAATGTCCTTGTGGATTATGTAAATGAAGGACAATGTGATTCTTAAGTCTATGCAAAACAAATAGCATCACCTCAGATAGATCATAATACATGAACAAACATTCACAGATGATTTATTCAGAAAATACACTTTTAATCTAAAGTTAACTTTATATTTACATGTATGCATTTCACAGACACTTCTGTCCAAACTGACTTGTATTGCATTCAAAGTACACATTTACATTTGATCAGTTCTTGCATTAATTGGATAAAATCACACACCTTTGGTCAGAGCCATGTTTTTGATGATGCATTTTGATATAAACATGAAATGTGTTTCTTTGTTAGTTTCCAGGTCAGGTGTATTTGTGTAAATATTGCGTGTTTGTGATTAGTAGAGTATGTTTTTAGATCTTGCCAAATTCAATTCCCTTTTAATCTCTTCAGCAGTTATTTTCCTATGCAAATGCTAGTATGCGTGTGCCTGCCCTTCTGGAAATTTAGAGTACAGAAACAACAAAATAATAGCTTTTTATAAACAAAATATGTTATATTTTATCATTTAGAATTATAGACATAATACTATTAATGTCATGGCAATGACAAGCTGTCAAAATACTAATATTAAAATTATCTATGAAGATATATTAGTGTCAAAAACGTCTGTAAAATATATTTAGCCTTTCCTCCCTGTCTCAAACACTTTTGGGACTGAATTTTGTTGATGAACAAAAAGGGTGAATCACTCACTGCTCTTGACTGAATAACTTATGAAGCTTTAAGTTTAAGCAGTTTTTTGTAATTAGTACTTTAAAGACTAGTATTTTTTTACATAAGATTATTCAGTTTATGTATGTTATTTTTGTAAGCTTCTGTTGAATAGATTTCAAATGAAAAAAAAAGTAAAGCACCGTTTATTTCATTTGTTTCTTATTGTATTTGTTAACTGCTTTTTATTTGTATCATTGTTCTTATTTTTCAACTCAAACCTCATCTTGATTTGATCATGACCCAAGAAACGAGCGTCACTGAAGAACAATAAGGCTGCAGGCATTGAACAAATCCTTGCAGAATTCCTGAAATTTTGTTGGTAATTAAATGATACAGCAGCTGACAAACCTGTTCAATGTAGGGATGTGCAAAAGTGATCGCGGCGACGATTGATCATGAAAACGATGATCTGCAAAAAATATATATTTATTTTTTTCTGATTTGTTATAGCAGCACTTTGGGCGGCACCCGGAACTTTAATTGTTTAGCTTGCCACAGCATGCACAGCAAAGACGTGAGAAGAGAGAGAAGCATGGCTTCAAAGTCACATAGTGATGTCTGGGTTAGCTACATACATATCTGATGAATCTAATATAGGATGCGTTGGGTTATTAACATTTATTAACATGCTGAATGCGCTGCATATTACCAGTGTTTAGTTTCATGCTCAAATGCAATGCACGATATTGAGTTATTTGAGACAGTCATATTGCTTTTAGATGTTTCTTTTTAAAAAATACTGATGTATTAATGTACTAATACTGATGTACTGAGCTGTGCCTTTTTCGTCATATTTGTTCAACAGTAGGCATACTTCAATTAAAATAGTTTTTGTACATTGTATGGCTTAGAAAATGTGGAGGCGATTTCAGGAATCACTTGATAATGTAGATGAAAATATAGCACAAATCAGCCATAAATCTAGCATTATAATGAGAATTTTATACACTGACCAAAATTATAAACGCAACACTTTTGTTTTTGCCCCCTTTTGTTTTTGCCCCCATTTTTGAAGCTCAAAGATCTCAAAGATCTAACTTTTTCTATGTACACAAAAGTCTTATTTCTCTCAAATATTGTTCACAAATCTGTCTAAATCTGTGTTAGTGAGCACTTCTCCTTTGCCGAGATAATCCATCCACCTCACAGGTGTGGCATATCAAGATGCTGATTAGACAGCATGATTATTGCACAGGTGTGCCTTAGGCTGGCTACAATAAAAGGCCACTCTAAAATGTGCAGTTTTACTGTATTTGGGGGGGGGTCCAAAAACCAGTCAGTATCTGGTGTGACCACCATTTGCCTCACGCAGTGCAACACATCTCCTTCACATAGAGTTGATCAGGTTGTTGATTGTGGCCTGTGGAATGCTGGTCCACTCCTCTTCAATGGCTGTGCGAAATTGCTGGATATTGGCAGGAACTGGAACACGCTGTCGTATACGCCGATCCAGAGCATCCCAAACATGCTCAATGGGTGACATGTCCAGTGATTATGCTGGCCATACTCACCGGACATGTATGATAGTCAAGTAAATTCAGTAGTTAAATCTTGCTGCTTTCATCGCAGTCTTCTCTCTCTCAAATCAAGCCTTTTCTCGCTTTCCAAGAGTAATTCATGTTTTTATATCATCACGTTTAGACTACTGTAACTCATTGTACTGTGGAATGAATGCCACTTCTTTCGCCCATCTCCAGTTGGTCCAAAATGCATCAGCAAGACTCTTAATGGGTCTTCGTAAATTTACTCCTATCACTCATGTATTAGCTTCTCTGCATTTGGCTGCCTGTGTGGTTTAGAGTGGAGTTTAAAATCCTTGTTTTGTTTTTAAGTTTCTAAACAACTTTGCTCCCTCATATTTATCTGAACTGCTTTCTCTACATAACCCTTCTCGAGCTCTTAGATCTGGTAGTCTTAGACTGCTGTAGACACTGTTTCCAGAGTTAAGTTAAAACAAAGGGGTGAACACGTGCATGTGCTGTTTTGGACCCTAAACTCTGGAACAGCTTACCAGTTCATATTAGATCCGCACCTACTTTAGATTTTCAAATCTTTACTCAAAACACACTATTTTTCTATCGCTTTCAATGTCTCTTGATGATCTACTTTGGTACTGTATTTGATTCTTGTTGGTGATTTTGGCTTTTATTTTTTACTACATTTTGTTATATCTTTTAAATGTTGATATAATGTGGCTTTGTTCTTAGTCGTGATTTTATTTTTGATGTCCAATGACGACTTATTTTATCTGATGTTGTAAAGGACATTGGTCAGCTGCTGCTGCTGTTAATTGTTTAACAGTTTAAAGTAAATTAAACTTTGAAACTTATTACATTATGTTGTGCTTCTATGCTCATGATGTTCAAATGTTGTGCTGTGCTATGCTAAGGAAGTCTCTCTCTTTGAAGGGCATTTATTTATTTTAATTTTTCAAATGTGCTTTGTGCACTTTTCTGTTTGCATTTGTAAACTGCAGTACTAAAGTTCAGCAGTAATAAAATAACATTTTCACATCATTTCTATTTACACCAAATTATAGAGTGTAGTATCGATAACAGTATCGATAAATACTGGTATCGATAAGCAGTATCGGTATTGATATCGATAAAATGTAAATGATACCGATCCCTAGCTATAGATATTAAAATGTGTGTTGCATCATCAGATAAACATCATTACAGATAGTAATGTTGTTGTTGTTTTTTTCAGTGTGTTCTTGATTTACTTATTAACTGATTTCCCTATCTCACCTGCTTTGGCTCGATTGGAGATCATTTGCTTCTTGTCTTTGAATAAAGTGTCCTTGTGAAGGTCAGGATGGAAATCTGTGTGGTCAGGATGGAAAGTTTTCACAGTCAGCTGGGTTATTTGATGTGTTTGCTGTGCAGCAGAAACTACTGCTTAAAAAATAGAGAATTCAGTGTGCAATAATAAATGTAGGCCTATTTGCATATCAGACAACACAACATTTTTGATATATTGAGGTTTTGTGAAGTGAAACGATTGGTCTTTGCAAAAAACTGACCATTATTACCTGTTGTAATGTGTCTGTAAAGCGAACACTTGAATGAAGGGGCCAAATTAAGATTTGAAAGTTTCTCATGGCTAATGTAAAAAGGTGGGCTGATTAAGGCTAGTTTATTCACTTTATACATGTATAACATCCACATCACACGTCGTTATTGAGTGTTTTACTAATATAATTGGGTCAAAGACGAAAACAATGTTTCAAGGATCAATTAGAATGTGTCCTGTTTAACTTGAAATTTTTCTGAACAAAAAATAATGACTATTAATGATTTACAGAAGAGCCCACTAAAATGTCTTTCAGTGTAATGATATTTATATACCAAAAAATCTGAAGCATATTTTAAACATGAATCGTTTGATGACATTAAGCATCAATATCGATTTAATATATCAGTTTACTTTGGTCTGTTACTCTGAATGATATTTTGCCAAAAGGAGAGATAATATTGCTGCTTGTAGCCATATTTATTAACACTATATATTAATTAATTTATTAATTAATTAGCTCTGTTTGCTAACATAAATGACATGATCAGGATGAGTATTTGGTGTGGAGAATCCCCTCAGTGACCACTCTTGAACTTGTGACATACTATAGTGAGGGGGAGACTGTTCAGAAATACTGGCAAGCTATTATTCTGACAATTGCAATCCTCAAAAACTTTCTCGTTCACACCAAGTACGATAACTAATGTTAAAGATAAAGATATAGTTAAAAATAGAAATTCTAAATATAAAAGAATAGCAGATTACACCGCACAACTAACCAAAACTGCAAAGAGAGACTGTATTGTTGGAATATTTTATATTGTTGGATTTTTTATTTTTTTTTTTTAACAGCTGATGAATGATGAAAGCAATGAATCCAGAATCCATTTCACTTTAAAGATCTTGAGCATTTAAAGCGGCAAATGATAAACCTGCAGCGCATGTTTAGAACAAACAGTGTTATCGTTTATTGTTATGGAGGCTAGCATAGTTGTTATAGTTATCTTTATAGTTATTGTTCTTTGTGTGAACGGGCTTTCAGAGTGCCACCCAAGCTACTGGGTCTGCACTTACTTTATTAGCTTTTTGGCTTTTTACAGTGCCTAGCAACTGCCTCTGTTCATGGATGTCTAAAATGAATCAACACAAACTAGAGATTGTCACAATACGCTGCCGGAAGGAATGAAGGAGACGAGAATAAGCAAAACTGTCTTTAATAATAGTGATGTTCGGTTCTTGAACGAATCGTTCTTTTGAGCCGGTTCTTAGGAAGTAAACGGTCGAGCCGGTTCACAAATCGAACTGAATCGAACTTTAGTTCCGGGTTGATGATGCAAGACGCACAGCCGAAGTAGCACGTCCGACTCAGAAAGAACGGTTCGACCAAATGTCGAAGTTTGCCGAGGATTCAAAAAGAACTGAATGATCCGTGACGAAGTTTGCCGATGATTAACGAAGATTCTGATGAGTGAGTTGCTGACAATGCGTGTGTATCACCGCGGACTTGAATGAGCCTGATGCGCAAAGTTTCTTTATAACAAACAAAACGTAGGATACCGGAGATATGCTTTGTTTTATTAAAAAGCTGAGTTTTTATTAAAACATGGAAAAACCTGAGTTTTAGTACGGTTTATTGTGCATGCAGATCATATTTTAAGATGTTTAACTTAAATCAATGAGTTATCAGACTGGTTTATTCTTTCTTTATACTTAGACAAGTAGGACATATCCGTGTTTGTGCATCAGTGTCTGTAATGTGTGCTGTAGGTGCGAAACCTTTAGGAATCCTATCGTAGGCTCATCAATATTAGTCAGTCGTATCTGCCATAAAGGATCCGCGAATGGAACTGTGACCACAAACATTATTAACTTAAGTGAATGAAAGGCAATAATTTGCGTTCACAAAAATAGCTTTTTATTTGAATGTTTCAATATGTGTTGACACAAATGACTGTATTCGAATGTTTCATTGATGCAACATGGCACAGAGTTGTTAAAAAATAAATGCGTAGTGACATTATTGCTTGATAACGTCAGGAGCTGATGAATCGGCTTTTTGAACCGGTTCAATGAGCCGAACTGTCCAAAAAGAACCGGTTCGCGGAAATGAATCGGACTTTGCATCACTATTTAATAACTCCACATTACAGGGTTAATCCACACTAGGAAGGGAATATGACACACGTACACAACATGTAGACACAACCGAGACAGAATGCACAGACCAGGACTGAAATACATGACATAACGAGGAAATTAAGAGGAACACAGGTGCACAGAATGATAATCAGACTAAACTAGACCAGGAACAAAACTAAAAATGGGCATGACACACACGAAGGAAAACAAGGTCCGGTTTCCCTCCGTTTAACAAAAACCTGGCTCAAACCAGATGATTACATTACTTTGAATAAGTCTACCTCCCAAGATTACTTTATAATATGAGCCGTGTCCAAAAGGTAAAGGAGGTGTGCTGCTACAGTTGATAGCAATATTTTCAGTAGAGCTGGCCAATTAAAACAATAATGATAATTATCACAATATAATTTTCCTCGATAAAGCTATAACAAGAGTTCTGTCATGACAACTCTTGGAGGGATTGGCATGGTAATGTACATGACAATGTTACTGTTTTTTGGTCTTGGCAGAATAGATCTGCTGCTGCTGTGGCAGAGCAAGTACCGAGAATTGCCAATACATCCACAACAAGCCGCTGTGAGCATGTAAGAAATACTGCTGCTGCACATAGGCTATAACATATATCAGGGGTCACCAAACTTGGTCCTGAAGGGCCGGTGTCCTGCAGACTTTAGCGCCAACTCTAATCAAACACACCTGAACCAGCTAATGAAAAAAAAAGTGAATGTGAAAGTTTCTCTCAAGTATATAATCAAGGTTTTGCTAGTGTTGCGGTCCTACTCGCCCCGCTCCGAGCGGGATTCGGGCGCTCTACCAAGGAGGCTAAAGGCCACGGCCTCTAGTGTCAAGTCGCTAGAGCGCCACTTGAGATCGGGGAGTGAGGTTTAACCTGCACAGCACTTACCCGCTGGCCTCTGCTACACTCACCCCCTAAACCTCACTCCCATCCGGGTCACGGCACCAATGTTACGGTCCTACTCGCCCCGCTCCGAGCGGGATTCGAACCGCATTCTCCGGCGTGGGAGGCGGGCGCTAAAAGGAGGCTAAAGGCCACGGCCTCTAGCGTCTGTCGCTAGAGCGCCACTTGAGATTGGGGAGTGAGGTTTATCCTGCACAGCACTTACCCGCTGGACTCTGCTACACTAGGTATACTAAAACGTCCAGGCAGGTGTGTTGAGGCAAAGTTAGAGCTAAACTCTGCAGGACACCGGCCCTCCAGGTCCGGGTCTGGTAACCCCTGACATATATGAATAGCCCCTCACAAAGCAGGAGACACAGAAATGGACAATTCAAGCCAATATGTGCATGCCGTGGAATATAAGAATATAACTACTGCATCAGCAGACAGGCAAATATCCAAACACATGAAGATTAACAGACAGGATAGAACAAGACTAGAGTTGCCAACTTTGTCACTATGAAATAAGGGACCAAAGTTGGCCTGCTGCAGCAGTGTGGGTATGTTTTTTTTTCTGTGAAAATCGGTCAAGGTCAATTTTATTTATATAGCACCTTAAAAGCAACAAGTGCTGACCAAGGTGCTGCACAGCCAAAACATCAGAAATATCAACCAACAAAAAGCATTAAGACATGAAATTTAAAATCATTAAGTACTACAATAAGTAATACAAACATCACCAAACAAAAGAAAACATAACAGAAACAAAACAAAAAGGAGTTTTCAAGTTAAGCAAATGTTTGAGGAAAAAAAAAAACGTAAGAGATGATTTAAATGAAGATAACGTAGGGGATGATCTGATGGATAAAGTTAAAGAGTTCCAGAGTGTAGGACCAAGAACTGAAAAAGCCCTGTTCCCTTTAGATTTTAATAGGTACGTTTACCCTATTTTATATTGGTTTTAATTGTTCTATTATTATTAATAATAATTTATCTATACATCATCATAGCATAGACTGTAGACTTAGATTAACTAAGGAAAAAAAAACTTAAATATTTCTAATTTTCTCATCATCAGGAACACATAGATTTTTTTTTTCCATAAACATAAAATAATTTTGTAGTATTTTTAAAGTAAATCTGTAAATTACCCCCCAATCTAAAGAGAAATACAGTATATTGACAGCATCAGGTGAGGCGCAGCGTTGGTTTTCTGTTTCACATTGTGAGAGATTTAACCTCAAGATTATTGCATGATGCATTGTTTCTTAAGATAAACATTAACTGAAATAAAATAAAATACAAAAAACTCATTTTATTTCTGATAGTTGCCAAATATTTTCATTTAATTTAACTAGAGGCATTGAAACTGATATAGTAAATAAGCTAAAACTGATCAATTAAAAGCAATAAATACTATAAAGACCATTTAAAAATGTTTTTAAAAAAATGTGGTGCTAAAATAACACTAATCTGAACACAAGAACATGAAATATGCACAATTACCTTCATTAGATATTTTATTACAGATAACAACCATAACCACAAATCATAGTACGACACTGTTTATTTTAAATATTCTTATCTAATATTCTACATTATTCTGAATCTTTAAATATAACAAAATTGGGATGCACCAGTACCATATTTGATCTTATGTGCTCAGTGAATAAATATATGACCACAGCATGATTGGTTATTTCAGTTCTTAACAGGTCTCTGCTGTATATCTGAGCTCTAAAACACCAGGAATCAAAACACATTATAGACTCATGAAGTCATTTTTAGTATTAGGTAAGTATTGTATCAGATGGTTTTGTAGTGTTTTAACAGTAAGTACAAGCGTTGAGGAGAAGCGTTTGGTTTTCAGGTTATTTGTTGGTTTTCTGTCTGTAGTGTGAATGTCTGAGTTTTACTGTTGATCTGATGGAGGTGTTGTGCAGGTGTGATGAACACCAGTGTTTTTGAGTACAGCTACGAGTATCAGTGCATCATTACTGCAGGAGCTCATCTCTTCTGCTCTACACTCAGTCTACTCTCGTTCTTCTGAAAAAACATCCCATACTAACACTGATCAGTGAACTTAAACAGAACTGTACTTGCTTGACGCCTGAAAACAAAGCTCATTGGTTCTTACAGATACTTAAACATGCCGCGTAACGCACAATAATGAACCTTATTGGTCCTCACATGCTTTGACATAACTGATGTGTGCTTTGATTAATGTTTTATGTGAATAAAAGCCTAAATTAAATCTGTTCATTATATAAAGTGATTGAGTCTCTTGGTTTAAAGCGCTCCATTCAAATTGAATTAGTATTACTTTTTGAAGCGTCAAAGTGGTAGTTGTGAAGACTGTCAATGAAGGGGCATAAATCAAACGTGTTTTATTACAGATATAAAGTTTTTGTCTGGATTTGTCTGAAGTGTTGTGAGTGCTCAAAAGTGTTTAATAGATTAAATGCTTTTTGCTTCATGCTTTAGTGAGACTGCATTTTTATATCCTCCCAAAGGTCCTAATTTATTCGTAAAGAATGCAAATGTAGCAGTAAAATTACAGTGCTAAAACATACATCTATTGGCTGGCTCATATTTGAGACATACATATCTGTCAACTAAATGAATAAACGGAAAATTCATTGCAAATATTTTTTGAGAGATTACTATACATTTGTTAATCTAATTTTAATATTCAGATATCTTTAACTAAGAATTAATTAATTTGAGATAAATTTCACCCCAAAGTAGAACAAACATGAGTAGTGTTCGCTTCACTACGTTTTGGTCCAGTCTTGTTCTTCTGGAAGACTTTCCCGTTGGGTTGTGTCCTCCACATCATTGTGACGTCCTCATCACTCAGCGTCTGCTTTAACTAAACACAGAAACAGCCTTCGATTACTCTGTGAATGAATCCCACGCAAACAAGTTTGAGGCATTTCAGCTCAGAATTAACATCTCTTACTTTATAAATCTTACAAAAAAAGCAGAACTGTCAACATTCCAAACACAAAGCATTATATTTTGTCTTTTTGTAAAGACTGACTTTAGTCTTTAGCTTTGTTCACTGTGGAGGGGAAATCTGATTATTTTCTTAAATCTCATTTTTTAGACTGATGTTCCATGATTCATTTTAGTCAGATGAGTATTATAAAGCTAACCTTGTTTAAGACGAGTGCCTTCAGTTTAACTTCATCCACATTCTCAGCAGCTTTCACCTGCACTTGGATCACCTGCCTGTTCCTCTTGACTGTGGGAAAAACATGTTGTATCTTTTACTTAGTTTTACTATATCTTACTTTATGAACATAAATCAGGGATTTACAAACTTTTTGTCAGCCAAACCCCTTTGACCAAAAATCAAAAATATTTACTTATACATTTATTGTTTCAGTTAATTAGACATGCCTTTTGAATACAAAAATGATTAACCATTAACAATAAAAAAATAAAAAAAATGAAAATAAAATGGAATTTTGGAAAAAATAAAACTGATTTCATAGTTTCCTACAACACCCCTGCCGTCCTTTCATGAACCGTAGTTTGTGAAACTCTGATGTAGATAATACATTAAATCAAAGTCACATTGTTCAGTTTTTGTCAACAAATTAATTTATGTACACAATAGTTTAGGTCAGACCTACCTGTGTTACAGTAGAAGTAATAGGCCGTAGTGCACAATCTATCGTCAATTGTACGATAATAAATATTTAAACCAGCACAGTCTTCATTCCACCGAGTAAAACTCTGAGTAGTGAGTTTGGTTGAGGAAGTGACGTTGGACTGATCTGACCACTTCCAAGTGTCTCTGTACAATCCGATCCAGACAGCAGGCCAGAAAATATTTATCAAGCTGGTTATCTTGTCTTGGTCGGCTTGACTCCTAATGATAGCCAGGTCTGTATAACGATCTCTGCAAAACTTCTGAGCCTCAATCCATGTCTTTTGTGTGTTGCTCAAAACCATTTTCTCTGTTGCGTTTGCACTTCCTGTGAAAATTCCAAAATAGGGTTAAGATGTTAAAGTCATTATTAGCAAATTAGTTTTCTCAAATGAGTGTGAGCCTGTTAAACCTGCCAAAAAAAAGCCTTTTTTCAAGGCAACACTTCTCAGTTTAGTTTAGTTTACCTTGTTGTACTAAAATAACCGAAACCTAAAACTGAAATAAAAAAATAAAAGCTTATGAAAATAAAAAGTATAAAAACAAAATTAAAAAGTACAAAACTAATAAAAAAATATAGGTGCAAGCAGCAATTAAGGGGCCAAGCACAACAGAGGCAGAATGAGAGGTAAGCATGGCAGGGAGGATCAGACCAAATTCAACAATGAGTAATTAAACAAATTTAAGGTGATTTTACTCAAACTGGCTGAAAAATCATAAATTCAGTCATTAGTAATATGATTAATGGTTTATTATTTTTTACCAATGGGTGGCACTGTTACCAAATTGTAACAAAACTTTGCAGAGATACAGTCTCAGACGCAGTTTGGCATCATGCCATCATGCCATCAAATTTGTTAATGCGGTAAACAAAAATCGCTTCACCTGTCAACACGAAATCCATAGTTTTTTTGCTAGCATATTCTGAAGATGATTTGGGTCAGATATGGTGAAAATTGGACCAACAATCTAGGAGGAGTTCGAAAAAGTAGGTTTTCAGCTGATTATGGTATAATTGGTATCAATGTTTTCGGCATAATCCAAGGAATCTATCAAGACCTGTATCGTGATAACAGGCAAAACTAATCAAAAATCATTAGCATTTTTTAAATTATAAAAAAAAAATATTTCATTATTTTTGACCACAAGGTGGCACTTTCTTGAAACTTTCTAAGTACCTTCAGAGCATGGTGTCAAAGACACATAGCCAGTTTTGTGACGGTACACCAATGTGTTTGTAAAATGTAGCATTTTACAACAAAACTCAAAATGGCTAACATGGGAAAGTTTGGTATCATTCAACTCTTGTTTGTTGTACCGAAGCTAAAGATATGAGTATTTTTGGCCAAACCGTTCAGAAGTTATAAGCAAAAATATGACAAAGAAATCTTAGCTCCTGATCACTAGCTGGCAATCACAGAAAATTGGCTGAAATCAGAGGCAAATATGTACTTTTTCACACGAGTGAAAATCGAATAGTTTGTATTATCAAAGTCGCGATCTGAGAGAAGTGCTGATCCGTCACCGGTTTCCACGAGATATTTAGCATGCTAAACATTTAGACCTGCCGGCAACTCAGAGTCCTGCAATATGAAATGTGTTTTGTCTGGAAATAAAATCAACGATCTACAGCCAATGAGAGAGCAGGATACAAGGCAAGGGAAAGTTCAGGGGGAGGAGTCATAATAGATCTTCAACAGACCATCAGCAGGCAACCATTTTCTCCTTCATAATCTTCTTTGTTTATTTATTACTTTTTATTTTTCATTGTGAATCAGTGTACAGACAACTTGGATTGCAAGCTTTTTGCAGGCTACTATTTTTGACAGGAATAAATTAGGGCTGTTCAAAATGGCTGAAAAACTAAATTCAAATTTTGTACTTTATATTCGAATTTAAAAGGCATAATTTTAGTTAGGGGGAAAAAGCTTTGGCTTCGCTCCTGAGGCCACAAGAGGGCACATCGAGCAAAATATGACTAATGCACGTTTCTTCAAAGCAATAAAATAAAACGACTATCTTTGAAAAAAGTGCATAATGTTTAAAATAATATTTATAAACCAAATATAATTAAGTTGCTTAAACAATTGGAAACAAAACAGCATCATGTATATATGTATAGTTTAATACAAAGGACTGAAAACCAGTCACAAAGAGTACTTTTTCTAAAAACATGAGATGCAGTGGGATGGGGAAAAATCTGCCATAAAGTCTCGAGACATGTTTTTTAAAAGTTGAACTTACATTAATTTTACTTGGCTTTCTAAACATGCACTCTCTTGTGCGAGACGCGAGTGCAACGGTGATAGATGTCCCTCTAGAAAATGCAATAAATATGCATTCTGTGTAAATGGCTTGCTTTCAGTTTTGACGGAAACAACATCATCTCCGCATTGATGTTCTCTTTTTCAGCAATATCTTGAATGATCAACGTAGCAGTGCCGCATCTGGATAAGCAGTGGGTACAACTGGATAAGCTATTTTAAAAAAGCATTATTTTGTGTATTTGGTGAAAGGGGTCAGAATATGATGCTATGCTTTAAGTTCAAAAAACACATTATTTTTCATTATTTTGTGTATTTGGTGTACTGTAATTATGTTGAGTTCCTCTATGCTTTAATGTTCAAAAAACACATTATTTTTCAAATACTGTACATTACTGTAGTTCCTCTATGCCCCGCCCCCTATACCCTCAAACACATTGGCTGTATGAAATGAGGGGACAGCTATACCCTCAAATAGTGCACTATTTCGAAACCAGGGGAGTGGAGCCATTTTAAGTGGTGTTCGAAACCATTATTTCCCACAATGCACCGCAAAAACGAGTGCACTTATCAATCCCACAATGCACCGCAAAAACGGTGAATCCCCATACAACTGTGAGAGTCGCGCGCTGAATCAACGGCTAGAGAATCCCCATAATCGCCAGAAGATGGCGCCCGCTGTGAGAGCTCGCGCGAATCATCCATTCTGAATGAATTTTCGCCAGAAGATGGCGCCCGCAGCTCGTGCATTCATTTATTTTAAAAGAGCTCGTCCACATAATACAGCTTAATACAACACGGGTACAAATTTTGCAAATTTCCGTGACTATTCAAGATAAATCCTTACATAATTTCCGTGGAGCTGCCCGTTTCAAATGATTATTAAACAGCAAGATAAATCCTTCAATCTTACTACTGGCAGCTGCCCGTTTCAAATGATTATTAAACAGCAAGCAAACTGCAAAAGCGGCAGTCCTTCCGGTGTCCAAATTCACCTGAGTGTCCGAATTCACTCACTCATTTTCATTCACTCCTTCAAGTGTACTGTATGAGTGGACTAATGTAGGGAATAGTGAATGAGGGTATAGGGGGCGATTTCGGATACAGCCATTGTTTTCTACAAAGCCCCACCTTCTGACAAGCACAGTCTGCTCTGATTGGCCAGCTGACCCAGTGCATTGTGATTGGTCGAACACCACAAGTGCGTGTCGGAAATGTAACACCCATAATCGCGAGCTTGTTTAATATGTCCTTGTTTTACCATGATAGCAAAGTGGAATTTCTTTTTTTTTTTTTTAGAAATAGCCTTCAAGCCACCACTCTCAAGTTCACACGGAAATGTCATCCATAAAATGCTATGCACAAATTCGAACATTTGGGTTGTGCTGTAAACAAATCTTAATCAATGATTTCTAATTGCATCTACTTTCGGAAGGCCAAATAAAGTGCTTTTGCTTTCGCATAGAAACACACAGTGTCTCCCTCGAACATGGTAAACAAATCTGCATCAACACTACTGCGGTTATTTCTGAAACCAACCTTCTTTCTTTGTGTGAACATTTGGGCGGCATTATGCAAATACAACCCCAAATCAGAAAAAGTGCTTTTGTTGGGACAGTCGCATGGAAAACGCAAATAAAAAAAGAAAGTAGTGATTTCTAAATTTACTTTGACTTGTATTTCATTGCAGACATATGAACACAAAATATTTCATGTTTTGTCTGGTCAACTTCACGTCATTTGTAAATATACATCCTTTCCTCTCATTCAGACCTGCAACACATACAACCCCAAATCATAAAAAGTTGGGACAGGAGCATGGAAAAAGCTAGTAATGAGGTAAATTGGTTAAATAATGATGTGATTTGAAACTAAATTTCAACAGGTTTGACTTTATGATTTTACAAAAGCAGCATAGAACACAAAATATTTCATGTTTTGTCTGGTCGACTTCAGGTCTAGTAAATATACATCCTTTCCTGTTTAGGAGCAAAGACCTGCAACACATTCCAAAAAAAGTTGGGACGAGGAGCAATTTAGGGCTAGTAATGAGGTAAATTGGTTAAATAATGATGTGAGTTTGCCAACAGTTGATGTCAATAGGTGATTGTAATTATGATTTGAAATACAAAAGCAGTTTCCAAGAAACAATATTCCTAGGAGCAAAGAAAGATAGGAAGATGGGCCGATTTGGATATTTCACCTTCAACAGTGCATGCCAACATAATTAAAAGACGTGAGAAAATGATTGAAATGTTTAAAAAGGAATGTTCCTCAAAGAAAGATAGGAAGAGATTTGGAGGATATTTCACCTTCAACAGTGCGTAAAGGACAAGGGCGCAAGCATAACATAAGCTGAACAACCGTGATCTCCGATCCCTCAGGCGGCACTGGAGGCATCAAGAATGTCATTCGTAAAGGACTATAGGGCGCAGCGATAAGCTCACCACATGGGCTCATCCCTCACACTTCAAGAATGGCAAACCTCTGTCAAGTACCACAATACGTCAGGTTACATCCACAAATGCCAGTTAAAACTGTACTCAAGTGCCAAAAGGAAGCCCTATGTTAACAGTACATCCAGAAGCGCCGTCGACTTCTCTGGGCTCAGTTAAAGGCATCTGGGATGCCAAAAGGAAGCCCTATGTCACACAGTGGAAACGTGTACTGTGGTCAGATGAGCGCCGTCGACTTCTCTGGGCTCGGAGGTATTGGACCATCAGGTATTTTTTGGGAGGAATGGACGCCGTGTGCTCCGGACCAAAGAAGAAAAGGATCAGGTATTTTTTGGGAGGAATCCAGACTGTTACCAAAGAAGAAAAGCAACAAGTCCAAAAGCCAGGTCTGTCATGGTATGGGGTTGTGTCAGTGCCCTTGGCAAAGGTAACTTGCACATGGTATGGGGTTGTGTCTGTGATGGCAAAGGCACCATTAATGCTGAAAAGTACATAGAGATTTTGGAGCACAATATGCTGCCTTCAAGAAGACATCTTTTCCAGGGACGTCCATGCATATTTCAACAAGACAATACAAAACCACATTCTGCACACATTATAAAGTCCTGGCAAAACCACATTCTGCGGAGGAAGAGGGTACGGAGGAAGAGGGTACTTGACTGGCCTGCCACTGGCCTGCCTGCAGTCCCGACCTGTCTCCAATAGAGAATGTGTGGTGCATTTTGAAGCGCAAAATGCGACAACGAAGACCCCGTACTGTTGCCCACCTTAAGACTTGTTTGCAGGAAGAATGGGACAAAATTACACCTGAAACACTTCATCACTTGGTGTCTTCAGTCCCTAAACGTCTTTTAAGTGTTGTGAAAAGGAATGGCAACATTACAAAGTGGTAAATGCTTTACTGTCCCAACTTTTTTTGGAATGTGTTGCATGTATATTTACAAATGACATGAAGTTGACCAGACAAAACATGAAATATTTTGTGTTCATGAAATATTGTCTGCATATTGTGAAATACAAGCAATCAAAGAAATACAACAAAGTAAATTTAGAAATCACTACTTTCTTTTTTTATTTGCGTTTTCCATACTGTCCCAACTTTTTCTGATTTGGGGTTGTATTTCCACATCGTGACATAGTCATGTGGGGCATGTTTGAATGAGGCGTTTTAGCCCGGTCTGGATCAGCCTTCACTTTTAGATAGAATATTTCCTTTTTGTGGGAGACTTTGAGCTTTGTAACTCTGCAGATCTTATACATGCACAAACAGCTACTTAAATAACACACTAAAGAAAAGGAAAACAAGAAATCGCATTATATGACCCCTTTAAATGCAATGACACCTACATCGTCATCGCATTTTGTGCACCACTGATAAGGCAGCCTGATGCACACCTAAAATTCGAATGCAACGGTTTTGCATTTGAATGTAGATTTTTTTTATTTTAAATTCGATGAATATTCGAAATTCGATTTTTTTTTTTGACAGCCCTAGAATACATCCATTCTTGTGCAAGAAATCCTGTCTCTCACATGATCTTATGTTATATTCCGTATCAGTTCTCGTATGTGTTTGGTTGTGAAACGTAGTTTGTAGACGAGCCAGAGGCTTCCTATTGAGAAGTTGCATAATGTGTGACCCCCTGTCGCCGATCCTTTCGTGTAGTGTGCACACAACAGCAACTTCTATGGGCTGCCATAGACTTCAAGAGCAGAAGACGACGACTAACAGATACAATAGGTTCCTGTGTGTCCTATCGGTGCTTGGCCCCTAACAGTAAATGCACAATAAAATAACTAAAATAAAATAAAATGAAAACCAAAAATGTAAAAATAAACCAAAGTTGACAACAGCATCTCAATGATACTAAAGTAACATTGATTTATGATATGAATATTTACTTCTCCCACCCCTAATGTCATCATCTTATTGTCTTCATTCATACACTGAATTAATGAGCATCAATAAAGAGTGACTGTATGTGATTCTCACCGTCGTAACACACAAAATATCTTGAGTCAGTGCAGTATAAATCAAACCAGGCTCCGTTACTAAATATCGCAGCACACTCCTCTCCATAACCATAGTTATTTGGCTCGCCAAGACCCCAGGACTTGAACACCAGACTCTCCTTGTTATAGGACCAGCGCCAGCTGTTGATGTCGTTGTACAGTCCGATCCAGGCAAAGCCAGAAAAGAGTTGTTCATCTGCAGCTTCTTGCAGACGTGTCCAGTTTTCATTACTCTGAACGGTGGCCAGGTCAATATGGTGTGTCCTGCAGTATTTCTGTGCATTTCCCCACGTCATTAACTGCTTGATCAGAATATACTCTTGTTGTATACACAGAGTTATTGACAGCAGTCCTGCAAGGGAATACGGTCATCTTGTTATTTTTCCATCTTAAAATTTGGCGGGCTTTATTTGTCCCAGTCAACTTGTTTTTTTATTCTGACACCTATAGTTCCTTTGGTCATTGTTGGACAAGAGCTTCTCAAGTGACTGTCTTTGATTTTGCATGTATTGATAAAGAATGTACAAATACTATAGCATTTCTGTTGTAAAGCACTGGTCAAATATTGGAGAGCCTGTTGATTGTAAATATAGTTCACAGGCCAGTTCTTCGTATGTCTCTAACTCCGTTAGCTGAATTTGATTGTTGTAGATTTGGCTTGATCTTGGATCATTTGGTTCTTCGAAGCTCATTGTGGAGTTGTAGCAACAGGTCTGTAAGCTTAAACCGGCTCTGGAGCAGGTTATTTCATGTAGACACTGCCAGTTTTACCCATTGAAATATTTATTAGTCATGAAATAATTAGTTTATAACTGTACTGGAGTCTTACACACATGCTGTACAGTTAATCTGAGCCGTGCATTAATTTGAGTGATGACAGATATTATGGGATGTGGCTTGATGGAGCGCAGGAGATCCAGATAACTGGATCTTGACCCTTAAGAAGCTTTAATTAATGCTGTCAGGTAACAAATCTGCTTCAAAGATAAAATTAAATGAATTGCTAATTACAACATTGAAATAAAATGTAAAGCCTGTACAAATACTACAACCCCAAATCAGAAAAAGTTGGGACAGTATGGAAAACGCAAATAAAAAAAGAAAGTAGTGATTTCTAAATTTACTTTGACTTGTATTTCATTGCAGACAATATGAACACAAAATATTTCATGTTTTGTCTGGTCAACTTCATGTCATTTGTAAATATACATCCTTTCCTCTCATTCAGACCTGCAACACATTCCAAAAAAAGTTGGGACAGTAAAGCATTTACCACTTTGTAATGTTGCCATTCCTTTTCACAACACTTAAAAGACGTTTAGGGACTGAAGACACCAAGTGATGAAGTGTTTCAGGTGTAATTTTGTCCCATTCTTCCTGCAAACAGTCTTAAGGTGGGCAACAGTACGGGGTCTTCGTTGTCGCATTTTGCGCTTCAAAATGCGCCACACATTCTCTATTGGAGACAGGTCGGGACTGCAGGCAGGCCAGTCAAGTACCCGTACCCTCTTCCTCCGCAGCCAGGACTTTGTAATGTGTGCAGAATGTGGTTTTGCATTGTCTTGTTGAAATATGCATGGACGTCCCTGGAAAGATGTCTTCTTGAAGGCAGCATATTGTGCTCCAAAATCTCTATGTACTTTTCACCATTAATGGTGCCATCACAGAAGTGCAAGTTACCTTTGCCAAGGGCACTGACACAACCCCATACCATGACAGACCCTGGCTTTTGGACTTGTTGCTGGTAACAGTCTGGATGATCCTTTTCTTCTTTGGTCCGGAGCAGACGGCGTCCATTCCTCCCAAAAAATACCTGAAATACTGATTCATCTGACCACAGTACACGTTTCCACTGTGTGATGGTCCATCCCAGATGCCTCCGAGCCCAGAGAAGTCGACGGCGCTTCTGGACACTGTTAACATAGGGCTTCCTTTTGGCACAGTACAGTTTTAACTGGCATTTGTGGATGTAACTACGTATTGTGCTACTTGACAAAGGTTTGCCAAAGTAGTCCTGAGCCCATGTGGTGATATCGCTTATAGATGAATGACGATTCTTGATGCAGTGCCGCCTGAGGGATCGGAGATCACGGTTGTTCAGCTTAGGCTTGCGCCCTTGTCCTTTAGGCACTGAAATTCCTCCAGGTTCCTTGAATCTTTTAATTATGTTATGCACTGTTGAAGGTGAAATATCCAAATCTCTTCCTATCTTTCTTTGAGGAACATTGTTTTTGAACATTTCAATAATTTTCTCACGTATTTGTTGGCAAACTGGCGATCCTCGGCCCATCTTTGCTCCTAAAGGACTAGACCTTTCTTGGATGCTGCTTTTGTACCAAATCATAATTACAATCACCTGTTGACATCAACTGTTTCAAATCACATCATTATTTAACCAATTTACCTCATTACTAGCCCTAAATTGCTCCTGTCCCAACTTTTTTTGGAATGTGTTGCAGGTCTGAATGACAGGAAAGGATGTATATTTACAAATGACATGAAGTTGACCAGACAAAACATGAAATATTTTGTGTTCAAATTGTCTGCAATGAAATACAAGTCAAAGTAAATTTAGAAATCACTACTTTCTTTTTTTATTTGCGTTTTCCATACTGTCCCAACTTTTTCTGATTTGGGGTTGTAGAAATCGTGAATATAAATAATTGGGAATCACATACAAAATTACAAATAAATTAACAGTGCACATTTCATTCATCTATTATAACATTTAAGTAGTTTTGTTCACTTGGTAGCATAAATCGCATGCGATATTCATGTGCATCTTGTCAGTAAAGCCGGTTCTGTGATTAGTAGTAAATCTCCATCACGTGCTTTCAGATGGAGCAGCATTTACTACACAGAGACATAGTTCACCGGCATGCTGTGCAAAACCACTTTCATAATCGCAGACGATATCATCGATATTATACATCGATATTATGAAATTGCGCAGCGTTTGCGTAGCTTCTCAGTGAACTACGGTTCGGTGTAGTAAATGCTGCTCTATCTGAAAGCAGGTGAAAATACCACATCTAATAACATCTAATTTACTCCAAACTCACTTCATAACATCAGTCGAGTGTTTGAAATAAATCCCTCTGTGAGATGATGTGGATTCTTACACAGAATATGGGAAACAACATTTCATAGTATTCCAAGCAGTGATAAAGGCTTTGCATTATTATAAGGAAAATTATAAAAAGAAGAACTCAGATAAACCATATATTGTTGTAGTCATGTGTTTATTAGTCACGTTGAATCAATGAAAGCAGTTAAATCTTCTGTTTATTCAGCTACCGCTATAGGCATTTCCTGGGTTTCTTCTGCGGGGTGTATTTGGAGTTTCTATGGCCTCCGGATGGAGATTTACTACTGATCACAGAACCGTGCTTCACCGACAAGATGCGCATGACAATCGCAGCTTTTGCCTAATATCAATTGTGATATCATTGCGATTTATCGCGATTTATCGTGCAGCCCTGCTTGGTTGTTTCCTTATAAAAGTCCAGAAATTTGTTATTGAAAGTTTTTCGTCAGGTGTCTTTTATAATTATGTGATGTCATTACGCTGCAGTCCTGCCGCCAGCCAATCACTGCGTTGCTGATCGTGGTTTCGAGTATCGATACACCTGCCATTTTCGGGGAACACGAGAAGGCGCAGTAATCTTAGACAACTTAATCCAGATATTTTAATCAAATCCGCAAATTCATTTGAAGAACCAAATTATCCAGAGATCAGTTATCAGGATTAGAAGATCTGGAATGTTTCAACCCATCTCAGATGTAATAAGCGGTGTACAAAGAACGGGTCCCAGGTGAGATTAAATGAGGGTTTGTTTTTAATATTGTTCTTCAACAGTCGAAGTGCGTCGCTTAATCTACATTATTACATACACTAGTGATGAAAATGACAAAACATAAAAAGTGCAGTTTACATTATGTATTTTAACAGAGTATTTCAATAATATTTTTTGATCCAGTCATGAGTTGTATTTTAAGTTACTTTTAAAAGCTTGTTATTTTTCTGTCAATTTTCCATTCTTTAAAATGAAAGCATGCTGTATTATTGTTTACTTGAGTTTATTACTCAGTTTCAGAATAAATGGCCAGTAATGACAGACCTAGGGTCTGTTCTTCATACTTCGCTTAATAAATGTGACTGTTGAAGAACAATATTAAAAACAAACCCTCATTTAATCTCACCTGGGACCCGTTCTTTGTACACCGCTTATTGCATCTGAGATGATTTGAAAGATTCCAGATCTTCTAATCCTGATAACTGATCTCTGGATAATTTGGTTCTTCAAATGAATTTATAGATTAGATTAAAATATCTGGATTAAGTTGTCTAAGATTACTGCGTGTTCTCGTGTTCCCCAAAAATGGCAGGTGTATCGATACTCGAAACCACGATCAGCAATGCAGTGATTGGCTGGCGGCAAGACAGCAACATAATGACATCATATAATTAAAAAAAAGACACCTGACGAAAACCTTGACAAATTTCTGAACCTTTATAAAGAAACAGCCAAGTGAACAAACCTACATAAATGTTATAATAGGTAAATGAAATGTGCACTGTTTTTATTTTATTTATTTAATTTTAGTTTTTTTACATGATTCCCTATTATTTATTCATGGTTTCTAGTATTTGTACAGGCTTTAAATATTTTCTTCAATGTTGTAATTAGCTATATATTTACTTTTATGTTTGAAGCAAATTTGTTTCGTCACAGCTTTAATTAAAGTTTCTTAAGGGTCAAGATCAAGTTATCTGCATTCCCTGCACTCCATCAAGCCACTTCCATAATATATGTCGCCACTCAAACTAATTCACAACTCAGAATAACTGTATAGCATGTGTGTAAGATTCCAATACAATTAGCTATAAAGTAATTATTTCATCACTAATATATCTTTCAATGAGTAAAACTGTCTGTGTCTATAGAATTACAGACTACACAACATTTTATTTTCAAAAATTTTTTTTTATTATTATTTTAAATTATTGTCCCTGGACCAGTAGGGTACTCTTGTAATAAGGTAGCGGTGGCTGGGACAGATATTAAGAATCAATTCTGCTTAAAAAAAAGATTACATGAAATAAGCTGCTCCCGAGCCGGTTTAAGTTTACGGACCTCTTGTTAGGAAAGCAACTCCACGATGAGCTTTGAAGAACCAGCCAATCCAAGATCATGCCAAATCATCAACAATCAAATCCACCTAACTGAGTTAGAGACATACGAAGAATGGACCCCTTGTCTGGACATTTTTTTTTTTAAGTCATATTTATTTGGTTCTCTGTAGATCAAAGGTGTCAAACTCCAAGTTCCCGGAGGGCCACAGCCCTGCTGAGTTTAGTTCCAACTCACATACTATGTAGTTGTCAAATAAGTCTTAATGACTCGATTAGCTGGATCAGGTGTGTTTAATTAGGGTTGCATCTAAACTTTGCAGGGCTGTGGCCCTCCAGGAACTGAGTTTGACACTTGCTTTAATTATCCATTGATTGTTGACTTGATTACACAGACCTTAATTCTCCTTGTCTCACACTTGCCTAAAAGTTTTTAAAACATTTTATTTTGTTTGTAATATTGCTGCATGTAAACCAGCAGAAATGTGCTAATCTGGGGCCTTTTTCTTAAAACAAGTTTACAAAATAAGCCAGGTTTATTTCAGTAAGTCTGACTTATTGTCAGTTGATTTGGTTCAAAATAAGTCAGACTAACTGAAATAAGCTTGGCTTATTTGGTAAACTTGTTTTATGGAACAGGCCCCTGGTCTAATTTATTTTGTAATGTTTTGAATAATATTTTACCTGAAAGAAAAAGCAGATGAAGCAAAATTCGGTCCATCACTTTGTTTTTTTGTCACTGGAACATACATACATACATACATACATGAATTAATCCAAAATTGACTTGATTCTTTTTTAACATTTATTTATTTGTATAAGGAAAAGTGTATATTTGCAGTTTTATGGACAACATTTGTTTTTTGCTGTGCAGCCAAATTATTAAAATTTAAGAAGATAATGCAGAAAAATTGAATGGCAGAATGTCTGTCCACAATAACAACAGGTAAATCATAACAGATTAAAAAAAAAAAAAACATACATAAAATGAAGGAATATGCTAATGTAATTCCCATTATCAAAATTACGAAGTGATTCAATTGAGAACACATTTGTTAAAGTACAGCATAATTAGTAATCAACCATTTCCCCAGCCATGAAATAGCACTAACCTGTTAAACTGCTCTGAGAGTGAACTGATGAAGTGCTGGCCTACCTTCAGTGATGGTGAGTTATCAGGATGTCTCTCAAGTTCCCAATCTTGTGCTCTTTAAATGGGTTCATTACTTTAAGAATGGAATTTTACAGTCATGTATGCAAAGTGTGTCCTGTATTGTTTTTTTTTTTTTTGCATTTCCTCCTTCAGGTGTTTTGGTGGATCATCTGTGGGCACTCGCTGTACTTCATGTAGAAACATTTACAGTTTTTATTTAGAAAGTCCGTTCCTCTGTTAAAAAACAACTTTTAAAATTAGCTCTACATTTACATGTATGCACAATTACATTGGATTAGTTCTTGCATTTCTATTGTGCACCGGTTAAAATCACAAATGTTTGGCGAGAGCCTCATTTTGGATGATGTGTTTGGATATGCAAAACATTAGAAATGTGTTTCTTGTTCCTTCAGGTCAGCTGTATTTGTGTAAGTGTATTGTATGTTTGTGATTAGTAGAGTATGTTTTCAGATCATGCAAAATGTAACATCATTATTGACTCTTCAGCAGTAAGTGTCCTATGCAAATGCTAGTAGGTGTGTGCTTGGCCCTTTTCCTTGAAATTTAGAGTACAGACACAAAATAATGGGAAAAGGAAAGGACGTGACGTGTGGCCAAGTATGGTGACCCATACTCGGAATTTGTGCTTTGCATTTAACCCATCCAAGTGCACACACACAGCAGTGAGTAGTGAACAAACACACACACTGTGAACACACACCCAGAGCAGTGGGTAATGGTCGTGGTATTGAGGGACATTCACTCCCCCCACCTACAATCCCTGCTGGACCTGAGACTTGAACCTGCAACCTTTGGGTTACAATCTGAATCTCTATCCATTAGGCCATGACTGCCTCAATAGCAGTATAATAGCATTTTATAAAAAGAGATGTTACATTTTATAATTTAAAATTCATAGAACTAACAATATTATGGTAACAACGAAAAAGCTATTCAAGAAAAACAGCCTAAGGTAAATTGTAATAAGTGGATTTGGTTTCACTTTATTTTGATGGTCCCTTTAACACATTCTGTTGACTATTCATACCTTTCAGTCACGTGACCGGCTCGAAGACCTGGAGGGCAAAACATCCATAGAACTGCAGGACAAGCCTGTTATTTTTCCATCTGTTTCACAGCTGCAAATATTTAGATCACCCCTCAAAAGAATAAAACAAAGGTATGTGAACAAAATGCAAGTTTGGGCAATTTGCAATCCATTAAGCACCCGCGGCAATATTTCAATCATTAAATAGTGTGACAAAACGTTGCAAAAACACTTAAAGTGCCTTTAATACATTTAAAACAGTAATATTAAAACATTAAATTCAGTAATCTCTATATTAATGCATCTGCATTACTGTAAGGGGTAGGTTTAGGGTTGGGGTAGGTGTAGTCGTTAATAAAACAATCTAATAGGTAGAAAACATTTTTTATTGTTGGTTTCCGGTAGCTGTATCCCTTCTAGCCACAACCGCGAATATAACACAATTACTGTATTTGCATTACTGTAAGGGTAGGTTTAGGGTTGTGGTAGGTGTAGACATTAATAAATCATAATTTTACATGGTAGCATTTTTCATTGTCGAATTGTACTACCTACTGTTTTAATGGGAGGTAGGAAAATCTGACAGGGTAGCACAAATCGACAGAACACCGGCTTGTTCCAGCACAAATTAAGCCATGATTATTCCATTTCTGTATTATTTCTTTCTTAAATGCTACTGTTGAATAGATTTAAAATGGAAAAAGTTAAGCAGTGTTAATTTCATTTTTCTTATATTTGTTCTACTGTTTGTTATTTCATACATGTTCTTATTTTTATAACAAAGGTATAAAAATATCTTTATTGTGATTACTGAATTGGAGAAAAAGATGCATCGTGCATCAAGAATCGTTTCATAATCAAATTGTTACCCACTGAGTCATAATTGAATCGTGAGGCTAGTTAAGATTCTCACCTTTAGGTGGCATATTCTAGTGATTGAGCTGCAGAAATGTAGAAATCATCAAAATATCTTATATTATGTTAGTCTGTATACATATGTTCAGCTATATATGATGTGTAGCTATAGATATAAAAAAATGTGTTGTATCAAATCAGATTAACATCATATCATATAATGTAGTTTATCATAATAATGTAGTTTTATCAGCATGTTTTGGATTGATATTTCCCTAACTCGTCTGGTTTGGCTCGATTAGAGACTATTTGCCTCTTGTCTTTGAATAAAGTGTCCTTGTGAAGGTCAGGATGGAAATCAGTGTGGTCAAGATTTTTGTTTTACATTCGGCTGGGTTATTTGATGTGATTGCTGTGCAGCAGAAACTACTGCTTGGAAAAAAAGCATATCAGGCAACACAAAATTAATACCTGTGGCTCCCAATGATATATTGAGGTGTTGTGAAGCGAAATTATTGGTGTCACGATCACTGCCAGAAGGAACACGGAGCCGTGGATAACACGCAACAGTCTTTAATAAATACAGGAAAGTGGCTTTCCTGTAGCTCAAATGGTAGAGCATGGCGCTAGCAACGCCAAGATCATGGGTTCGATTCCCAGGGAAAGCAAGAGCTGATAAAATGTAAAAACTGTAACTTGAATGCAATGTAAGTTGCTTTGGATAAAAGCGTCTGCTAAATGCATAAATGTAAATGTAAATCCAGAAACACAGGGTGTATCCACACAGGGAACAGGAGATGACACACAAAGAGAGAACTCACAGACTGGAACTAAAGTACATGGGATAACGAGGGAATTGGGAGGAACACGGGTGCACAGAATGACTAATTAGACTAAACAAGGACAGGAACTCAACCAAATAAGGGAAAACAGGATCAGAAAAAGGGGCAAAAAATGTCCATAATCCTTGACAATTGACAGTCCGCAAAACCCGCCCACCCTTAGTTACTGTTGCCATGACCGACAAACAATGCCACTCTCACACTACACACATGTTCTCATGCAGTGAAAAATACATTGCAGAGCAAAGAGGAAACTGACAAAAGAAGTCAGGGCAGGTTACTTCTGATATGAAACAAGGTATCGGGACCCTCAGCTTTTAAATTGAGTCATTTTAAAAGAAATTCAAACAATAAATACCGTTTTGTGGCTCTTCAATGTGTCGTGACAGATCACTGTATTGCCTCAGTTCAAACACGTGAACCGATCATCTTTTCATATTTACTTAAAGCACGAAATGAACATGAATAAATGTCAGAAAGTGTTTTATTTCAACCGCGGAACACAGCATTTTTCAAATGTAAGTCCACCAAAGTTATCTGCTCTCCTATCTGATGTGTGGTTAAGGCTGAAGGCATACAGCAGCTGCGGCTATACTGGCCATGCGTATTTACATATTTTTCGAGCCAACAATATAACATGAAACCTATAAAACTGGTTTTAAAAAGGACATAGCGCTGTAGTTTCATCACTTTAGAGTGTCGCAGTGACTGTCTTTTTGCAGTAAAGGACCTGTCATAGTTTAATGAGTGGGAAGATGACATGAAGCGATGTGAGGTTAGCTGCATTGAAAACAGATCAGCGCACATGTGCATATACAGCTCCCATTCGGGGCGAGGTTCACGATATTTTGTCCACAGAATGATAAGAGCATACGTTTTAACATTATTTTATTATTTAACACTCAGCATTTAACTTTAGCGCTGCAAGCCATGCATACAGTGCCAGACATGACCGATTTTCTGGTACGCAAAACAATTACTTTAAAGGAATACCTTAGCTTATTACCGTTACCGTGGCAGCCAACAACAGCACAGCTTAACCCTCCGCACATTTTTATATTTAGTTATATTGAAAAAGTTTCAATTCAGTCAATCTTTTTTACCCCGTTTTAACATGTATTTCAATGGAGACAGGCTGTAGCTGTCAGGCAAGATGGCGGATAGCAGCGGTGGCACAATCTCTGCGTTCTGATTGGTCAGATCGCCTGTCAATCAAGCTCTTTGCGAATGGTCAATTGGTCTGTGCAAGAAACTGAACATTACTTTTCCAACCAATGGGGCTGGATTGTTTATACCCACTGTAGAATAGGTAATTCCAGGTTGCCACACAAGTTTTTAATACTAGAAGTTAGGGCTGTGCAATTAATTGAAATACAGTTTTGATTTCGATTTCGGACTCCACCTATTATGAAAATACAATAATCGAGATAAAACGATTTATAAAACGATAAAACGATTAAAACATAAGTGTTCCTGTGGCTCAGTGGTAGAGCATTGCGTTAGCAGCGCAAAGGTTGTGGGTTCAATTCCCAGGGAACACACATACTGATAAAAAAATGTATAGCCTGAATGCACTGTAAGTCGCTTTGGATAAAAGCGTCTGCTAAATGCATAAATGTAAATGTAAAATGTAAAACGATTATTGCACCCCATTCCACCTCCTTTCCAGTGGTGCGGTTTCGCTCCTCCATAAAAGCCCAATTTCACGTGCAAATCAGTAAAATCATATAACGTGACTTTTGCAAAATGACATGTGCTTGATTTATTAAAGTTGATTAGCTTTATTCATGTTTTTAAAAACGTGAAAGAGAACTTGCGCTGTTCCTCAGGAGGATTTCTGTGGATGCGCTCAGAGATGGAACAGAACACGGACATGTAAATTAGGGCTGGGAAAATAAGTCGATGCATCGTGAATAGAGAAATGATTCAACATCGATTCTGAGATTTTCCGAATGCATCGCGATTCTTTCTTGCGTCGATTCTGAGCTTAGTTTTGAACAGCAGATGGCACTGCATGCTTTAGAAACACATGTACTCTGCTTGTTTCAAAATCCTTACACACAGTTGAACCTAAAATAATCATTCATAAAATTTGAAAAGGTTGAAGCGAATTACAAGGGTGTTCACAGTGGGCTGTGTTTATGTTAATCTCACGTCATAAAAGCATTCTGAGGTGAAATTACATGACTCAGCCGAACGCACAAGCGCTCTTCAGCGCTCTTCTTCATGAGCATTTGAGTGTGCGGATAAAAACTAGATTAGAGCATCATCTGCTGTTAAAATCTAAGCTCAGAATCGATTCCAGAGAGAATCGCGATGCATTCGGAAGATCTCAGAATCGATCCACAAATCGATTATGCATCGATTTATGGTTTTTTATGTTTTACTAATATTATTTACCCTAGTATTCTGCTGTGGTATTGAGAATTGTGACATTTCGCTGGTCTCTAAAATGTAGATGTCATAGCAACCTTATTTACAAAAAATATATATTTGATATATATCGATATCTTTAAATAAATCATTCATATAAATTTTGGTCATATGGCCCACTCATAATCATGTTAAATAATCGTGATTACAATTTTGACCAAAATAATTGTGATTTTTGTCATAATCGAGCAGCTCTACTAGAAGTATTAGCTGTGGTTTTTGGTGGTTTTAACCCTGCGAAAAAAAAAAAAAAACTTTTTTATTTAGCTAACTCTTTTAAAGAGATTTTTAACAGTGTTAAGCCAAAAATAGTTTTAGACCTATTAGTGAAAATGATTATTATTACAACATTATTATCTGTAATCCAGAGCCTCAGGCAAATGGTCCAGAGTAATGTTCGGTTTACGAACGAATAATACTTTTGAACAGGTTTTTTTTTTTTTTTTCGGTGAGCTAGTTGAAGGGTTAGTTCACCCAAAAATTTTAATTAGCCTGTTATTTACTCACCCTTAAGCCATCCTAGGTGTATATGACTTTCTTCTTTCAGATGAATCCGATCAGAGTTATATTACAAATTGTCCTGGCTCTTCTAAGCTCTATCATTGCAGTCGGTAGGTGCTTCTGTTTCACAGTCCAAAACACGTCAAATAAAGCGTGCGCATTCATAATAAAACATGCATCACATGGCTCCGGGGCATGAATAAAGGCCTCCTGTAGTGAATCCATGTGTTTTGTAAGAAAAATATCCATATTTCAGACGTAATAAACACTTCACCTAACTGTGGTACGCGAAAGCCGCTCCGGCGGATGACGTATGACGTTGGTGTTGCGTGATTAGTGACGAATGCAGAGAAAAAACAAAACAAAATGCCGGTCATGAATTAGACGTACAAACCGAGGATTTGTAAAGAAAAATGTCGGAGGATTTCGATATAGGCCAAGAGACTGGTTTTCCTTTGCTAAAGTAAGGAAACTTTGCTTCCTTTGCTCCTGTAAACAAACTCGTGAGACTAGCATATCTCACAGGCACAAGCGCGACGCATACGACAGATACCGGAAGTGAGAGAAAAGTGTTTATTACGTTTGAAATATGGATATTTTTCTTACAAATACGCATGGATTCGCTACAGCAGGCCTTTATTCACCCCCCGGAGCCGTGTTAGGCATGTTTTATTATGAATGCGCAAGCTTTATTTGAAGTGTTTTGGACTGTTGCACAGAAGCACCCACCCACTGCAATGATAACACTTAGAAGAGCCAGGACAGTTTTTAATATAACTCCGATTGGATTCGTCTGAAAGAAGAAAGTCATATACACCTAGGATGCCTCGAGGGTGAGTAAAACACAGGCTAATTTTCATTTTTGGGTGAACAAACCCTGTTAAACCAGTTCACCAAATCAGACTAAATCATCTGAAACCGTTCAATCTCGAGCAGCAGAGATCTACAAGTTAATCAAAACTCACTTTCAGACGCCGGACAGTCACTCCGACTGGAAATAAGCCAAAGTAGCCACACACTTCTCATCTTAAGATATGAATTGTGCCACAGATAGGGTAAACATACCTTTTATCTCACATACCCTTTAAGCACACTTCCATTTTTGAGCTCAGATTATAAAAAGAAAAAATAATTTGTTTTCCTAATTGATGTCTAATCAATTGATGTGTTTGTTACTATATACCTCCTGTAATTTCAAGTCAATCGGATCATTGCACCCTGAGATATGAGTCTCCATGTGTTCACACTGTCTGGCGGCCATTTTGAAAGCTGTCTAAAAACTTTCACCAAAACAGGAACCCCTTAAATGTGCATTTTTTTGAGGAAAGTTTCACTACCTACTGTAAAATTAAGAGATTAATGTTTAGACTTTTGCATATTATAACCTGGAACTTGGATGTGGGAAATAATTACAGTTAGATCCAAAAGATAGTTTTAGCAACATCGCGCAGATGCTACAGAACACAGATAGCTGACTAGCTGTATAAGATTGTGTGCTACGCTAACATATTACTTCACAGGCATTACTGGCTTGTACTTTTACATCCATAATATTATAAATTGACCATTTATTGCTGGTCTGTGGTTTTACAGTGCTGTAATTATTAAAGATTTCATATTATTGTAAGGTGAGCTTAAAGGGGGCACTACTATGAAAATCACACCGCTTCAGTGTGACATCAATAAGAAAAGGTATAATTTCATAGATATTGTTAATAAAAGTTGTTCATGTTAAAATATGTGTGAACTTAACACATGACCTAGAATATTTATTTAGCAAAATCTCGTCATTATAATAAATATTACATGAAATGTATTAAAAATTGTTGCTGCTCCAATTAAGCTCAGTGTGATCTCTTTAAGCTCTTCCACATTGAACGTCTATGTAAATACTTCATAAACAGACTTTAAATATTAACTGATGGTTGTCACTTTAAGCTGATCTTTATAAAATGATTAATAACTTATTTTAACAGCTTTAAGATGACAAAATCGAGACATAACTATAGTTTATGCCCAAAGATGAAAGCCATCCCTGCTATAAAAAAACAATAGAAGCCCAATAGAAACCATCACAGAAATTGCAATGGTTTCCATTAAAATACCATTATAAACCATTAGCTTTTTCCAGTAAAACCATTACAAAATTCCTTTTTGTAGTGTGTTTTGGGCATTTTTCCAATAGGATTTAACATCCCACCAATAGAATCCATCACATACCAGTAGACACCATTATCGTTTCCATTAAAACCAATACAATTCCCATTATAACCATTACATCCATTACATTTTCTATTGTGTTTTTCAGCAGGGATAAGAAACCTGTCGTATCTGTCCAGGACAAAACTACTAAATGCTGGAATACACTACACAACTTTTAAAATGTGAACAGATTTCTAAAACACTAGGCTTCATACACTTATCTACTTTGTAAAGTTAGTTTTTTTGAATATGTGTTACTTCACTGAACGTGGACTAGACTAGATGTTGCTTAAATGACACTTCATTATGAATATATAACTGATCAAATTGTATGCCATGTTGCTTGATTTTAGTGTTCTGTTTTTTTTTTTTTGTGATTGTCAGCAGCCATATCACCCTGTAGCCCAAGACCGGTTTCCCACTGAAGCTAAGCAGGGTTGAGCCTGGTCAGTACCTGGATGGGAAACCTCCTGGGAAAAACTAGGTTGCTGTTGGAAGAGGTGTTAGTGAGACCAGCAGGGGGTGCTCACCCTGTGATCTGTGTGGGTCCTAACACCCCAGTATAGTGACAGGGACACTATACTGTAAAAAGCACCATCCTTCGGATGAGACGTTTAACCGAGGTCCTGACTCTCTGTGGTCATTAAAAATCCCAGGATGTCCTTCGAAAAAGAGTAGGGGTGTTACCCCGGCATCCTGGCCAAATTTGCCCATTGGTCTCTGACCATCAAGGCCTCCTAATCATCCCCATACACTGATTGGCTTCATCACTCTGTCTCCTCTCCACCAGTAAGCTGGTGTGTGGTGGGCGTTCTGGCGCACTATGGCTGCCGTCGCATCATCCAGGTGGATGCTGCACACTGGCGGTGGTTGAGGAGATTCCCCCTTGTATGTAACGCGCTTTGAGTGCCTTGAAAAGTGCTATATAAATGTAACTAATTATTATTGACTTTGTATCTTCAAATAAAACATTTTTTTCAATTATTCTTTAAAATTGGTACAATTAAAGGGTACAAAAATGTAACCATTAAGCACAGACAGACTTTTTGCATTTAATGATGTATATCTTAATTGAAATGCTTTTGTCATTTAAAATAAAATAAAATATTTTTATGTGAGAGATTAATATTTTATTTCAACATAACTTCTTGTACTGAAACCAATATCTTGTGCACTAAAAATGAGTCAATGTAGATTTTGGTGAGCTTAATAGGTACGTTTACCCTACGTTATTTTCTACCCTAACTAGCTGCCTAGACAATATCTGTCCTATTTCCTCCAGACCAGCACATGTTACTCTCTCTAAACCCTGGTTAATCAATATCCTCCGCAAACATCGGACTAAACCAGGGATCCACAAATCTGGCTCGCGAGATCCACTTTCCTGAAGAGTTTAGCTCCAACTCAGATCAAACTCACCTACTACCTGTGATTTTCTAATGATCCTGAAGACCTGATTAACAAGTTGTGTTTGATTACATTTACTGATTAACAAGTTGTGTTTGATTACATTACATTTACATTTGGCAGACGCTTTTATCCAACGACTTACAATTGGCAGACGACTTACAATTAGAATTGTGAAGAGTGATTAGGGTTAGAGCTAAACTCTGTAGGAAAGTGAATCTCCCGAGACAGATTTGAACATTTCTGGACTAAACTCAGGGCAGCGGAGAGAAAATGGCACAAATCAAAACACTCTGCTGATCTCAGCAGGTATCAGTCACTGCTATCCTCGTTTTCCATGCTGCCAAAACTACCATCTTCCATAACAAGATCAACAGTGCATCAGATGAACGCAAATTCTTCAAAACATTCAATACTCTCCAAACACTCACCCAGCTGACCTTCTTCTCTCCTCCTTCTGTCAAGTCAAGTCAAGTCACCATTATTTATATAGCGCTTTTTACAATGTCGATTGTGTCAAAGCAGCTTAACAGTATTAAACAGGGAAATAGTGTGTCAAATTAGTGTGCCGTTCTCCTCTGGCCAGACGAAACCAGCAGTTTAATTCTAGGCTGCAACAAAGACAGATTGTGCAGAGGACTCGTCTGGTTCCAGTGGTCTTGTCCTGATGGCCGTCTAGGTGATGAGGTCTTCACTGGGGATCAGTCTCTGGGGCTCATCTAGAGCCCCTTCACACAGAGATTCCGGAAAATACACGGGTAATGTGTTCCGGCATTTGTTCCCGGATCGTCAGATTTGCTGCATTCACACTGCCAGTGATTTTCCGGAATCGGTGCGTGCATTCACACACAACCCGTAAAGACACGTGACCTTTCATGTGACGTGTATAATGCGCCGCTCACCATTTCACTAAACTGGAGAATGATTTCAGCTTCAGCGCGGATAGTGAGGAGCTCCTTGATCGCTGCTTCATTTCAGTTTACATATTTTTCGTCGTGTGAACGTTGATCTGCCTTCAAAACACCCGGTAAAACTGTCGAACGATAAAGTGCGTCATCACTACGACACACCCTTTACGGCATTGATCCGGCTTTTGTTCACACAGTGCTCGTTCCGGGACTGATGTTACTAGGTCCCAACCCGGGATCAATCCCGGAATTAATCCCGGGACGTGTTTGCGTTCACACAGAAGGCACTCTGGCAATTTTCTGGCAATTTTCCAACACGGGACCAACATGCAGTGTGAATGGGGCTTAGGTGTCCTGATCTCCGCTGACATTCAGGGCTGTAGAGGTCGCCTCTAGGGGCTGATCCACCATCTGATCTGGATACGGACTGGACATGTTGGCTACGGTGATCTCGGAATAAGAAAGAAACAGACTATTATTAGCATAGTTGCCATTCTTCTTACTATGTAACAAGTGCATCGGGTGTTATGGGAAGTGTCCCCGGTTCCGGTTGACCTAATTAATGCAGCCTAACAATCCTTTAACAGATTTTAATAATAGAGATGTCTTAGTGTGTTATGTGTAAGCCAGGTTAAAGAGATGGGTTTTTAATCTAGATTTAAACTGACAAGAGTGTGTCTAACTCCCGAACAGTGTTAGGTACATCGGGTGTTAAAGAGGTAAAGATAATGTGGCCAAAGAAAGACAAGTTTGTTGGTTAATCAGTTGAAAGTAGGACCTCTGAGTTCTATTTGTTTGTTTTATGATGGTCAAAGTAAGTAGGGGGTGAAGTTGTGGAATAGTTAGACATTTTGGAAGGATTTTTCACTTAGTGGGGAAGAGTTTGAACAAAGCTTGAGAATGTTTGTTTATGTGTGTTGCCAGAGTTTTGAGATCATAGTGGGCGTGAAGGACTATAATGCAATAAGAGCGCACTCAAATACTCAGGAGCTAAACTATTCAGGGCCTTACAGGTAATTAGCAAGATCTTAAAATGTATACGATGTTTAATAGAGAGCCAGTGCAGTGTTGACAGAACCGGGCTAATATGGTCGTAATTCCTGGTTCTAGTAAGAACTCTAGCTGCTGCATTTTGAACTAGTTGGAGTTTTTTATTAAGCGTGCAGAGCAACCACCCAATAAAGCATAACAATAATCTAACCTTGAGGTCATGAACGCATCTTATAGAAGAAGTCGTCTCTAATCATATCCTCTCCAGCCACACTACCACCTGCCCTCTAGACCCAATCCCCTCACATCTCCTGCGTTGAAAGAAAAGGTGGATACCTTCACTCTCGCACATCGTCAACACATCTCTTATCACAGGCATTTTTCCACCGCATTCAAGCAGGCTCGGGTAACCCCACTGCTTAAAAAAACCTACATTATACACCTCACTTGTTGAGAGCTACAGGCCCATCTCTGTCCTCCCATTCATAGCAAAATCACTTGAACACGTTGTGTTCAACCAAGTGTCTTCTTCTCACAGAACAACCAGCTGGACAATAACCAGTCTGGATTTAACCCTCTGGGGTCTGAGGAGGTTTTGTGGCCCTGGAGAAGATTTGACATGCCCTGACATTTGAGCTTTTTTCAGTATCTTAAAAATATATTTATGTCTAAAGTCTGATTACACTGTAATCAGCACAAACTGGGCTACAGTATAAAATGTGAACAGCATGAAGGTACATGTTTGTGTTTGAGAGAACAACATTTATGCGTGTGAAAAACTAGGGCCTATTTTTAAGTCACTGAAATAAGACCATAAAACACATACAGAACATTTGGAACAGGTCAGGAATAGGACTGAGAACAGCTTCACATAGTCGAGTTCAAGCAGCAAAAGATCAGATACAGCGTCCTCTAGAGGACTTATAAGGCATCTACTGGGGAAGATGAGCATAAAAACTGACATTATTCTAAGGAAAAAATTGATTTCTAGGACTTTTTTTAAAAAAAAATTACAACCACCTGTCGTTTAGAGACCAATCAGTTCTTCATGGATAAAAGTCCCACCCTTTTTTGTCTCATTAAAGAACATGTTTTACTTTGAAATACACCAGATTGTGGAGGTAAAATGGGTTGTGAATTGCATTTTATATTGGATTTAATTTTTTTTTATTAATACACTATATTGCCAAAAGTATTGGGTCACCCCCTTCAAATGAACAAGTTTGACTACTTTAGTAATTTCCGTGAGTACAATGTTTAATGTTTAAGCATATACATTTACATTTATGCATTTAGCAGAAGCTTTTATTCAAAGCGACTTAGTGCAATCAGGTTATACATTTTTTTTGTCTGTATGTGTGTTCCCTGGGAATTGAACCCACGACCTTTTGCGCTGCTAACGCAATGCTCTACCACTGAGCCACAGGAACACTTTTTTATGCATATAATGATATTCTAGGAAATTGTGTGCTTCTAATATTATAGCAACAGTTTGGACTCTTTTCTATTCTAACATGACAATGTCTCTGTGTATAAGACAAGGTTCAAAAAGAAAATGATTGATTGAGTCAGTGTGGAAGAACTTGACTGGTCTGCATAAAACCAAGTCCTAATCCCAGTTTAACACCTCTGGTGTGACTGTAAATGCAGACCTTGAGCCAAAAACTCATCACCAAACACCAATGACTTGTACATACACTATATAGACAAAAGTATTGGAACACCCTCTTCAAAACAGACAAATGCACTTCCAAATCTGTGGCAACAAAGAAAAAAAGAAAAATAACAAGAGACACAACAGAATTATAACTAAAACTTAAACTTTTCCAAAGTTTTACCAAAAACTCGTTAACAAAAACTATATTAGTATATCAGTGGTGCTAAAGCAACATTTATCTGAACACAAGAACATGATAAATGTACTTTCATTAGATACTTTATTACAAAGAACAACCATAACCACAAATCATTATACAACACTACGTTTATTTATTGTAAATTTTGGTAACACTTTATAATAACGTTCAGTTGTAAGTAATTTATAAGTGATTAGTTAATGATGAACTAATCATTTACAAAATATTCATAAGCCATTAATAAGTGACATGCTAATAATTTGATGTATGTTTTGTTAATTCATTTACAAGTCATTTACAAGTAATTAGTTAACGATGAACTAATAATTTACAAAACATGACTATGCGTTCATAGATGATTAATAAGTGATATGTTAATATTTTTATCTATGTTTTGTAGATTAAGTTATGTTTTACAAACCTTCTGGTTACAGGTTGTTTGTGTGTGTATATATATATTTACACACACAACTGGAAACCATAAAGTTTGTAAAACATTTACAACTGATGAGTAGTTTACTCTTTAGATTAGGGGATGTAGAAAGTGTTGTAAATGTCTTGTATACACCTACAGATCAATTGTTACAGGTAAGAAAGATCTAAAAAATGATGTGTAACAAGTGATGAGTAGTTTACACTCTAGATTAGGAGATGCAGAAAGCTTTGTAATATAAATGATTTATAATGTTTATTGAGATAATAGTACAATGTTGACATTTCAATGATTTATAAGTGATTAATAATATATTAACTAGTAACCTAAGTAAACTATTAACCATTAAGGATCTGTTTGATTACTTTGTGATGCTATTTTTTAAAGATAACTTATGACAGATTTGTAAATCGTTACCATATTAATTAATCATTTGTGAATGTATAGTCATGTTTTGTAAATGATTAGTTCATCATCATCACTTGTAAGTGATTTATAACTTAATCTACAAAACATAGATAAAAATAGTAACATATCACTTATTAATCATCTATGAACGCATAGTCATGTTTTGTAAATGATTAGTTCATCATTAGCTAATTACTTGTAAATTAATTAACAAAACATACACAAATTGTTAGCATGTCACTTATTAATCGCTTATGAATGTTTTGTAAATGATTAGTCCATCATTAACTAATAACTTATAAATGACTTATAACTGAACGTTATTATAAAGTGTTACCTAAATTTTAGTCTATGTCGTTTAATATTCAAAGTTTGTCTGGACTTTACATATAAATATAACAAAATAGGGATGCACCAACACCATATTTGATATTTACTTTCTGGTACTCAATGATTAAAAAATGTTTGTTTATTTCGGTTGTTAACCACATACGGGTCACTGCTGTATATCTGAGCACTAAAACATCAGGAATCACAACACATTATAGACTCATAAAATCATTTTTAGTATTAGGTAAGTATTGTATCAGATGGTTTAGTGGTGGTTTAATAGTAAGTACAAGTGTTGAGGAGGAGCGTTTGGTTTTCAGGTTATTTGTTGGTTTTCTGTCTGTAGTGTGAATGTCTGTGAGTTTTACTGTTGATCTGATGGAGGTGTTGTGCAGGTGTGATGAACACCAGTGTTTTTGAGTACAGCTACGAGTATCAGTGCATCATTACTGCAGGAGCTCATCTCTTCTGCTCTATACTCATTTTACTCTCGTTCTTCTGAAAAACTGGCCCATACTTACACTGATCAGCAAACTTAAAGACAAGCACAACTGTACTTGATGTGTGAGAACAAAGCTCATTGATTCTTATGGACGTTCAAATGTGACTCGTAACTCACCACTGATCTATGTAAAGACTGGATTGCTCATTGCGTTCTAAACTGCTGTCAGGCGGTGAAGCCACTGGAAGTGTTCGAGTGGCCGTATTACTATTGTCTACCAGCTGAGAGCATCATTGACTGACAGCCAAAATACTGCCCTAAAATCACCTGATTTGAAGCGTATCAGTCACATGGAATTAGGTTTTAAGATATGTGCATCTAAATAAATATTTCTTTAGATGTTATCTGCAATGTTTATGGTATTTTTGGGCAGGAGAATCTGTATATTGAAATCGTGCAGGTGGATGTGTCTGCTGCACACTTGCCGATACAGGTAACTGAAAAGTTCTGTCATGAAATTCTAGATGGCACAGTCTGATAGGTCAAACTCTATCTGACGTGATTACATCATCACATGACACAGCTGATTGGTTCTCTTTTGTATTAGCAGCCAATGAGCTCGCTGCTCAACATTCAAATACTTGGCTAGTGCTTGTGGTAGCAGTTGCAGCGAGCTTCAGAAACCCTCCAGCTCCACCTGTATAGATCTGCTACGGGGTGATCATGTATGCCATGGGGGTTGTTCATATATCTTATATGTGCAGCAGTAGTATTTCTTACATTCAAGCACATTTGAGCTTCCTTTTGTCATAACTGATGTGAAGCCTGAATTAAAACTGTTCATCATAAAAAAACAACCTGGTCTCACAGAATTCCGTGTAATGACCACGGACCCTTAACTCCGATTCTGTGGTGGCATCACGGAATCGCCGAAAATTCCGGGATGTGCTCACAGAAGTGATACCAATGTAAGTCAGTGACAGATATCAGCCGTGGTCCACGCACGGATCCACTGGTTCAACACCAGCGCTGCCTCAACTGACGTGTGTGGACCACGTAAAAAGAGTGACTCCGATGCAGTTATATTTGTATATAAATACTTTCACTGGAGCACCTAACCCACCCCTACCCTAAACCTACCCACCTCTGAACAATATAAAACACGTAACAGGCAAAGATAAGTGCAGTCACAGGTATTTATTGCAAAAACTGACCATAAACAAGCAGTATAAAAGCATTACAAACAAGTCGTGTTGCATTCCAAGTCTTCTGAAGCCATACGAAGTCTTTATGCGAAGAAGAGAGTAAAACACAAGGTTTTAATCGCTGAAAATGATCCCGCTCCGTTAACACGCTCACATCTCATTCAAAAACATACTCCTGTCCCGTAGCATGACGCAATCGGTCACGAGACATACAAGAGCCAATAGACTGTCACAACAGCATGATGCAATCGATCACGAGACACGCAAGAGCCAATGGCATTTCACAACCAAAGCTGACGTAAGGCATTTTTTGAATTTACGCACAGAGACTGCAGCACATAGAGACGGTGATCGCGTCTATTCCTCTCACAAATCAATCGTTTTGCCTCGGAAGGCATGGAACATTAATATTTTTTGAATAAATTATGACGCTAGTTGTGTCTGTCTGTTATATCTTCTGTTTTACTGACAAATGGTAGGTTTAGGGGCAGGGGTTGGGTTACGTGCTCATAAATGTGTAATGTAATATAAATAAAACTGTTGTGGCTGTTTACATTGAAAAATCACACCCCAACATATATGCAATAATGGCAATGTTGATACCCAATATATAATTTAATTATGACGATAAAATTCCCAGTATCGCGTTGGTGACAACCAGTGGATCCGTGCGTGGACCACGGCCGATGCCCGTCACTGACTTACATTGGTATCACTTCTGTGAGCCCATCACGGAATTTTCGGCGATTCCGTGATGCCACCACAGATTCAGAGTTAAGGGTCCGTGGTCATTACACGGAATTCTGTGAGACCAGGTTGTAAAAAAAGCAATTGAGCTCCTTCAGAAAAATTTGGAATAACCGCTCAATTCATATGGATTAGTATTACTTTTTGGAGCATTTGATAGTTGTGTAGACTGTCAATGGAGGGACAGAAATCTCTCAGATTTCATTAAAAATATCGAAATCTTCTTCCGAAGATGAACGAAAGTCTTATGTGTTTTATTACAGTTTTTTACAGATCAAGTTGTTGTCTTAAGTATTGTGAGTGCTCAAAAGTGTTTAATAGATGGTGCTTTTAGCAACATGCTTTAGGGAGACTGCATTTTTATATCCTCCCAAAGGTGTTAATTTATTCTTAAAGAAGGCAAATGTAGCAGTAAAATTACAGTGCTAAAACATGCTTGCATCTGTCGACTACATGAATAAATGCAAAATGAATATACATAAGCATTTTTGAGAAATTATAAATTGGTAATCTAATGTAATAATTCAGATATCTGTAACTAAGAATGAACTGCATTAATTTGAGATAAATTTCACCCCAATCAAGAACAATCAAGAGTAGTGTTCACTTCACTACGTTTTGGCACAGTCCACTTCTTCTGGAAGACTTTCCCGTTGGGTTGAGTCCTCCACGTCATTGTGACGTCCTCATCACTCAGCGTCTGCTTTAACTAAACACAGAAACAGCCTTCGATTACTCTGTGAATGAATTCCATGCAAACAAGTTTGAGGCATTTCAGCTCAGAATTAACATCTCTTACTTTATAAATCTTACAAAAAAATAGCAGAAATGGGCAAAACACCAAACACAAAGCATTGTGTAAAAACTGACTGACCTGAGACTTTGGCTTTGTTCACTCTGGAAGGGAAATCTAATCTTTTTCTTAAATCATATTTTTAAGACCTGTGTTTAAACTGCACATCAAAAGTGACCCGACCTGATATTTTCTGATTGCTGTACGTTTTACAACTAATTTTAGTCAGATGAGTATTAAAAAATTAACCTTGCTTAAGATGAGCGCCTTCAGTTTAGCTTCATCCACGTTCTCACCGGCTTTCAGCTGCACTCGGATCACCTGCCTGTTCCTCTTGACTGGGGAAAAACACATATTGTAGATTTTACTTAGTTTTACTATATCTTCCTTTATGAACATATAAATCAGGGATTCGCAGTATTTTTGTCAGCCAAACCCTTTTGACCAAAAATAAAAAACAATTACTTCTATCTGCCCCTGAGATTTTAAGTTGACATTTGTAATTTTAGCTTTTTTTTTTATTATTTTTGTTGTTGTTGAATTGTATGTTTCATATTTTTTCAAATAAGATGTGATTTTCGATAACAAAAATGTAATTCGGAAAAGTTTTAATGGAAAAAATAATTATATTTGAGATAAAATGAAATAGAATTTTGGAAAAAAATAAACAAAAAAAAATGTCATTGGGCCCTACAACACTCAGACAACTCCTCATAAACAATAGTTTGTGAAAACTCTGATGTGATTTATATATGTAAATTATTATCTACATTTTCCTATTCAGTTTGTGAACAAACAACAAACGGATGAATGTACAAAATAGCTCAGGTCAGACCTACCAGTTTTACAGTAGAAGTAGTAAGTCCATGTGCAATATATATCACCAAATACACGATAATAATTATCTATACCAGCACAGTCTTCATTCCACCCAGTAAAACTCTGAGTAGTGTGTTTGGTTGAGGAAGTGAAATTGGACTGATCTGACCACTTCCAAGTGTCTCTGTACAATCCAATCCAGATAGCAGGCCAGAAAGTATTTATCAAGCTGGTTATCTGGACTTGGTCGTCTTGACTCCTAATGAGAGCCAGGTCTGTATAATGATCTCTGCAAAACTTCTGAGCCTCAATCCATGTCTTTTGTGTCTTGCTCAAAACCATTTTCTGTGTTGCATTTGAGCTTCCTGTGAAAAATCCAAAAAAGGGTTAAGATGTTACAGGCATGACAAGTCAAATTAATTTTCTCTAAGGAGTGTGAGCCTGTTAAACCTGCCAAATAAAATGTAAAATACTTTCATTTTTTTACTTAAGCTAGTTTTTAAAGGCAACACTTCTTGTTTTCATTTAGTTTATCTTGATAACTAAAACTAAAACTGAAATAAAAATTAATAAAAGCTATATAGACATTTAAAAATAGCAAAACTAATAAAAAATACAGCTGCAAGCAGCAGTTAGGGGCCAAGCACAACAGAGGCAGAATGAGAGGTAAGCATGGCAGGGAGGATCAGACCAAATGCAACGAGTAATGAAAGAAATTTAAGGTGATTTTATTCAAAATGGCTGAAAAATCATAAATTAAATCATTAGTAATTTGATTTCATGGTTTATCAATTTTGACCAATAGGTGGCTCTGTCACCAAATTGATGTGGTGTGGTCAGTATGCCGAAGCTCTGCAGAGATACAGCCTCAGATGCAGTTTGGCATCATGACATCAAATTTAATGCGGTAACTAAAAGACATTTCTCCTATCAACACGAAATCCATAACTTTTTGCCAGCATGGTCTGAAGAGGATTTGGGTTGAATTTGGTGAAAATGTGACCAAGAATCTAGAAGAAGTCCTAGTAGAAAAAGTAGGTTTTCAATGCAAGTTAAAATGGCGGACAGTAAATCCAGGTGATTGTGGCATAATTGGTGTCCGTGTTCTTGGCATAATCTAAAGAATCTATCAAGGCCACTCTCATGATAATAGGCAAAACTAATCAAAAGCTATAAGCATTTTTTGAAATTTCATTATAACTTTTGACTACAAGGTGGCGCTGCCCCGAAATTGTTTGAGTAACTTCAGGGCATTGTGCCGAAGACACATACCCAGTTTTGAGACGATACACCAATGTTTTCATAAAATATAGCATTTTACTTCAAAATTCAAAATGGCCGACATGGGAAAGTTTGGTATAATTTGACTCTGTATGTTGCATATAATCTAAAGATATCAGAATTGTGTTCATTCTCCATTCTCCAAATCCATTCTCACACATGAATGCCTGTCTTTAACGTGATCTTACATTATATCCTATATAAATTCTCACATGTATTTGGTTGTGAAACATTGTTTGTAGACAAGGCAGAGGCGTCGGCGATTCTTCCCATTGTTGTGCAATGTGTAACCCCCTGTCACTGATCCGTTGTTTAGTATGCACAACAGCAACTAGATAGTACCCCAGACAGTCATGCAGTGCGAGAAGAAGCAGCGATCTGACGACTTTAAAATCGTGCAGTGTGTGCCTGGCATAAAGCATTGCAGAGACATAGCTTCACGTCCACTTTGGCGAGCTCTTCCACAAATTCGTTCGCTAGTTATTCGGAAACGGTTTGACTGATCAACTTGATTTCCATGTTTGTTTAGGTGACGGGATCTGAAGATGATATGGTTCGATTTTCAAATGTGAAATGGAAAAGGAAAATGATGGGAATTATAATCATCCTGAGCCAAGCACAAACATGAGTGCAAATTTAGACAAGTGATGATCCTAGAGAGTTTAAAAATTTAAGTTATAATAGCATCACAATGATACTGAAATAACACTGGTTTATGCTATAAATGTATACTTCACCCACCCCTAATGCCATTATATTATTGTCTTCATTCATACACTAAATTAATGAGCATCAATAAAGAGTGATTGTACGTGTTTCTCACCATCGTAACACACAAAATATTTTATTTCAGTGCAGTATAAATCATGCCAGGCTCCGTTAGGTAATATGCCGACACACTCCTGTCCGTAAGCGTAGTTATCTGGCTGACCCAAATCCCAGGACTTGAACACCAGACTCTCCTCGTTATAAGACCAGCGCCAGCCGTTGATGTCGTTGTACAGTCCGATCCAGGCAAAGCCGTAAAATGATTTTTCACTTGCAGCTTCTTGCAGACGCGTCCAGTTTTCATTACTCTGAACGGTGGCCAGGTCAATATGGTGTGTCCTGCAGTAATTCTGTGCATTTGCCCACGTCATTGGCTGCTTGATCAGAATATACTCTTCTTGTATACACCGAGTTAATGACAGCAGTCCTGCAAGAGAATACGGTCATCTTATTATTTTTCCTTCTTGAAGATTTGAGTCTTAAGATTGCTGGCTTTATTTGTCCCAGTCATCTTGCTTTTATTCTGAGACTTACAGTTTGTTTGCTCATTTTTGGACAAGAGCTAGTCAAATGACTTCATCTTTGGTTTTGCATGTTTTGATAAACAGTCACTATAGCATTTCTGTGGTAAAGCAGTGCTCAAATATCAGAGAAGTTATTGATTTAAATATAGTTCAGATGAGATTAAATAAGGATTGATTTTGATATTGTTATTCAACAATTAAAGTGCATCGACATCCTCTCCTGGTTAAAAAGTTAATCCACATTATTATTATTGTTGTTGTTGTCGGCCGGTTGTGCTGCAAATTATGGCGATTAATAGGCAGGCACATCTGCGAGCAGCTATGCGTTGTTGTGTGATGCTGCCTTTTGCAGCAAGCAAATTGCCCTTCCACTGGCATAACCTTCTGCCTGCTAACTTTTTAAAGATAACTACCTGGTAACTTCCCAAGAAAATGCTAGGAATTAAGTTCTAATCCTTTGTTCTTAATCTAGCCTTATATATTTTATTGGTTAAATATGATGCTACTATTGGAGAGAGAATACGAGTAATTTTTTGGAACTGTATTGTTAGCGAGTCTTCAACCAGCTGTAGTTTAGGCTACAGGTAGGCACGGGTACCAATGAGCCCAGTGGCTAAAGTATTATAGTAGCCTGCATTGTATAGATAAGCTCCGACATTATCAGACCGTTTCGAAAGCGTAATTATGTTGTAGCCTACTAGAATTGTTGCCGACCGTGCTTATAAGTGCAACAAGTCTTTTGCATGTGAAAACAGAAACAAATGCAATTCAGACGAAACGTCTGGCTAAAACATGCATGTTAACTTTTCTCATTAAAAATGTCTGTGGGTCCGACATAGCCTCTACGACGTCATCACTCGTGGCCAGTGCACTCTTAAACAGTTATGAGCAGCAGGCTGTGTAATACACGGATGCAAACTTGTCACCTTTTGGCAAAATTTGGCATTTTGAATTCAAAATGGGTAATTTGTCTGATTCGTGTAGATTCAGTGAGTTTTTTAGTCATTGTTTTTATTTCTTTTTTTGGTGCAGGTTGGGGTACCAGAAGTACCGACTTAATTCTATACCCGCTTTCTGTCGGTTTATTGAAGTGTGCACGTATGATATGTGGCAGGAACGCATTGTTAGTGGAGATTTAAGTGCATCTTCACAGAGCAAAGGTTTTGCATTAAAGAAAGAAGGAAATATATCACAAACACAGACTCTTTCATGACTCAGAAAACGTTAAAAATGTGTTCTCATCTTGTGCATTAGACGTAGAATTGGTTCAGTCAAAATGCTGCATTTGTAACTGCTTGAGAGGATAATATGAGCTGTAAGTTTCCTGCAGACATGTTTAGTGAGTTTAGCAAAAGACGGATTCGAACCCTAGTCAATTACATCATTTGCTACATCCATGTTCATTACTCTCCAACCTACGCCACTGCTGACGCTGTTAGACACTGTCTATGTTCAAATGTTCATGACACGAGTTTATTCTCAGCATCTTATTTAGATTTTTTTCTCGAAATTTAACAAGTTTTTTCTCAAAACAGTCACCTTTCTCGTAATTTAATGAGCATATTCTCATTTTATTTAGAATTGGTTTCTTGAAATTTTATGAGTTTTTTTCTCAAAACACTACTTTATTGTCGAAATTTAACGAGTTTATTCTCAACATTTTTATTTTGACATTTCTCTTGAAATGTAATGAGTTTAATCTCATATTATAATGACTAATCTCGAGGAGATTTATTTATTTATTGTTTATTGCTTGGCCCTAGTCCCCTTCCGTACTTGTGTTTTAAATTCAGTGTCATTAAAGTTAAGTTAAGTTAAAAAATCATACAAAATTGTTTTTTATTATTTATTAAAATAATAAATAATTACAAGGCATTTTCTGTTTCAGTTTTTGGCCAAGTGCATCCAGAATTTTTGGTTTCGTTTTGGCCCAGAATTGTAATTTTTGTGCATCCCTAACAATTAAAAAAAAAAGGTTTTGTTTGCGTAAGAGGATTTTTGTTAATAAAAAAAATGTTTTATTAAATCTCATAACGTTTCAATATATTTAATGCATTATTATTCAGTACTTTATACTTAAGTACAGTAAAAGTACAAACAAATTTAGTTAATTATTTTATTATAAATCCAAAAGCAAGACGTGAAAACTAGGTAGGGGAAATGGTAACTACTCCAGCCATATATAATGGTAATTTCATGTCATTTTAATCTTAAAAGCCTTTTTTTTTACCATCAGGATTTTTGGCGTTTTTTTCATGTCATCTTCAGAAATGAGAAGTGAATCTTTAAAATTAATTTTAAAGCATTCTATATTATTGTTCACTCGAGTTTGTTTATTGCTTGGTTAATCGTCAGCATAATTGGCCAATAATTTTTTTTTTTTCATATTTCTTTGGTTCTCTTTTTTAGATACTTGCATTAAATATCCATTGATTGAATTCTCCTTGTCTCACTCTTGCCTACAAATATATATATATATATATATATATATATATATATATATATATAAATCTATCTATATCTCTCTATATATATATATATACAGTATATACGTATATATCTATCTCTCTCTCTCTCTCTCTCTCTCTGTATATATATATATTACACTTTGTTAAAATATTGATGTATGTAAAATGAGCGAATCTGCTCTAATTTCTTTTGTAATATCTTTACATATTTTTTTTTTTTATGTTGTTTTAATGTTTTGAATAAAGTTTTACCTGAAAGAAAGAGCAGATGAAGCAAAATACGGTCCATCACTTTGGTTTTTGCCACTGGAAAAAAAACAACAACAACAAAAACATGAAAAATAAAAATCCCAAATTGACATGATTATTTGTTTATCTTTTAGGTTAAATTTATATAGCCTATTATATATAAGGGAAATGCTATATTTTCTGTTTTATGGACAACGTGTGCTTTTTGCTGTGATTTGCCAAATTATGAAAATGTAAGAAAATAATGCAGTAAAATGGCTGTCTGTAGTAACAACAGTTAAATCATATCAGTAGATTAACAAAACATACATAATATGAAGAAATATGCTAATGTAATTTCCATGACCAACATTATGATGTGATTAAGGCAAGAACATGTAAACTTGCATTTGTTAAAGTACAGCATAATTACTAATCAGCCATGTATTCCTTATGAATGAAATAGCACTAACCTGTTAAACTGCTCTGAGAGTGAACTGATGAAGTGCTGGCCTATCTTCAGTGATCGTGAGTTATCAGGATGTTTCTCAAGTTCCAAATCTTGTGCTCTTTAAATGGGTTCATTATGTTAAGAAGGGAATTTTACAGTCATTTATGCAAAGTGTGTCATGTATTGTTTGTTTGCGGTTCCTCCTTCAGGTGTGTTTGGTGGATCATCTTAGGACACTCACTGTACTTCATGTAGAAACATTTACAGATGTTTAATTCAGAAAATCCATTCTCCTTTTAAAAAATCAACCTCTAAAATTAGCTCTACATTGACATGTATGCATTTGTATTAAAGGGACACATTTATATTTGATAGGTTCTTGCATTTATATTGTGCATCGGATAAATTCACATGTATGTTTGGTCAGAGACAAGTTTTTAATGATGCGTTTAGATATGCAAAACATTAGAAATGTGTTTCTTGTTCCTTCAGGTCAGCTGTATTTGTGTAAGTGTATTGTGTGTTTGTGATTAGTAGAATATGTTTTCAGATCATGCAAAATGTAACATCTTTTGACTTTTCAGCAGTTATTTTCCTATGCAAATGTTAGTAGGTGTGTGCTTGGCCCTTCTCCTTGAAATTTAGAGTACAGAAACAACAAAATACTAGCTTTTTATATATATATAAAAAGTTAAATTAAAATGTTATTTTAAGTTATAATAGTGTTCAAACGGTTGTAACTATTGTAACATTACCTCTATATCTCTCACACTTTTGGGACTGAATTTTGTTGATGAACAAAAATCACTGACTCACTGCTGTTTTTTAGCTTAAATAATAATCAGATTATTTGTAATAAATACACTAAAGACTGAGCAATGAGTATTTGTGTACATTAGAATTTGCATATTTTGTTTAATTTCTGAATTATTTCTTATTTGAATGCTTCTGTTAAATAGATTTTTAAATATAAAAAAATAAAGCCGTTAATTTAGTTTTTCTTGTATTTGTTCTACTCTTTATTTTCATCATTGTTTTTATTTTTAAAGATCTGAAATGTGATTGTCAATACAGTAGTTATCAATAAATTAATTGTTGAAAAAGATGTGATGCATCAAGAATTGTTTTATAATCAAATTGTTAATCGAATATTGACGCAAGTGAAGATTCACACCTATTTGGCACCATATTATAGTGACTGAGCTACAGAAATCTTCTGTAATGTTTGGGTCTATATAAATATGTTAAGCTATATATTATGTGTAGCTCATATTAAAAATGTGTGTTGTATCAAATCAGGTAAAAGCTTTAATGATAATGTAGTTTATCAGAATAATGTAGTTTTTTTCAGTATATTTTGGATTGACTAGTTAACTAATTTCCCTAGCTCGTCTGGTTTGGCTTGATTAGTGATAATTTGTCAAGTCAAGTCAAGTCTTCTTTATTGTCAATTCTTCCACATGTACAGCACATACATACAGAGAATTGAAATTGCGTTACTCTCAGACCCTTGGTGCATACAGTTAACATTAAACACTGACAGTAGACGTTCAAATACAGATAAATACAGTTTAAACATATGTACATACAAACTAAGAAAACAAAGAGATAGATAAAGTGGCATAAGGCACATGGCAGATAATAAGGCACGTGGCAGATATTTGCTGCTTGTCTTTGAATAAAGTGTCCTTGTGAAGGTCAGAATGGAAATTAGTGTGGTCAAGATGGAAATGTTTCACTGTCGGCTGGGTTATTTTAGGTAGCCTATTTGCTGTGTAGCAGAAACTACTGCTTAAAAATGCAAGAATAAATGTGTTTGCATGGCCTCATCAGGTTGCATGTTTCACCGTGGTCCTTGGTGATTTATAAAACGCAAGTCAGCAGTAGGCAGTCTGAGAATTAAAAATATATATACTGTATCAGGCAACACAAAATTAATACCCATGGCTCCTGACGATATATGAAGTGAAACATTTGGTCTGTTCAAGAAACTGAGCATTATTTACAGCATTATTACGTGTAATCCAGAGCTTCAGGCAAACGTTCTGTTCACAAATGAATCATTCTTTTGAACTGGTTCTTTTTAGTGAACTGGTTAAACCAGTTCACCAAATCGGACTGAATTTTCTGAAACAGTTTGTGACTTGAGTAGCTCAGATCTACAAGTCACTCAATAAAAAATTCACTTCCAGAAGTCTGACAGTCCCTGCAACTGGAAATGAGCCAAAACAGCAGCGTATCTGATCCTGTGACGAATGAACTGATTCAGCGCTCTAGTTCCTTCAGCAGTCACTGAACTGAGGAAACAGTTCGACTCGGAACGAAGACCGATGAGCCGCTGATATACGCATACGTGAACCGCAAGCTTGAATGAAGGGGAGAAATTAACGTTTTTATGGTTTCTCATTGTTTGTTCGACAGGTGAGCTGATGAAGGCTAGTTTATTTACTTTATATGCTTTAGACATGTAAAAAAATCCACATTTCACATCATCATTGGCTGTTTTGATAGCGTAACTGCATATACTGTATGTTACATCATTGCATGGTTATGTAAATAATCTAATGAATGGAACCAGTTCACTGAAATTAACCAGTTTGCAGAAAATAATCCTGTTTCCCCGTTTGCCTGAGGCTCTGGATTACATGTAATAATGTTGTAAATGATGTTCAGTTTCTTGCACAGACTAATCGTTTCGCTTCACAAGACCTCAGTGTATCATCAGGAGCTACAGGGTTTAATATGGAAGGATTTTCAGGACTATTTTCAAATAGAATTGCAAATTATATTTTCTATGGCATTTTCCACATGTGGGCGCATAAATTGTGACATAATCCAAATGCAATTGCAAATCTTGCATTACCGTTTGCATTTTCGCTTTCGCGAACACACAGTGACTGCCACATTTCAAATGAAAAAGCAAAGTCCATTTGCAACTGTATTTCCCATGTCTTATGAGCTATGAGCCTGTCATATTTAAATAGCAATATTAAATACCACATTTGCCTTTTCACTTTCTCTGAGTCTTGCATGTATCCTGCCAAAACTCAAATGGAATCGCAATTCCTTTTGCATTTGAATTTTCAATGTCTTCACTGAAAGCTGTCAATCAATGTGAGGGGGGCGGGACTATACTATGGGGCGTGTTTGTTTTGGGAGGTGACATCACTCACAGATGACCGTGCCGAATGCTTTGATCAATGGAAGTAATCGGTAAAGGCTTTGCTAAAGGCAGCTGCCAATCAGTTCGTGCCTGTGTGAACTAACAGAAAACCTTCCTGGAACAATACATTATTTTTTTATAATAATAATAATTATAATAATCTTTTTTACCCCAAATGCAGCGATTATACCCTGCTAACAGTGGGAGCAACAACGGTACGCACAATAGGTCAATATTCATTATTACCCAAAAGCTTTTCACCTGTCTCACTGTTTCTCTCATTCCGATTGATGCAAATGAGTAAACATAGGATAGAGCCTTTGCGGTTGCTGGCCCTAGGCTGTGGAACAGCCTTCCAGCCTATATCAGATCGGCACAGTCTGTAACTGTTTTTAAATAATCTCTTAAAACCTATTTTTTTTTCTTTGGCTTTTAATTCACTGTGAGTTTATGGCATGAATCTGTGGGTTGTCCTGTGTTCTATGTCTTTGTTTGTTCAGCACTTTGGTCAGCCGTGCTTGCTGTTTTAAAATGTGCTTTGAAACTTGAAACTTGAAACTATAAAGACACATCTAAGAAAAAAATGAATAAAATGACAAACAGCAGAATTACAATAACTAAAACTTAAACTTTAAAAGTGAAAGCATAATATATAATATATATATAGACGTGGTCAGAATTGTTGGTACTCTTGGAAAATATGATAAAAAAGGCTCTGAAAATAAACCTGCATTATTAATCCTTTTGATCTTTTATTTAAAAAAAATCACAAAAATCTAATCTTTCATTGAACTAAAACAATTAAAAATGGGGGAAAATCTGAAATAAATGTTTTTCTCAAATACATGTTGGACACAATTATTGGTACCCCTAGAAATTCTTATGAGTAAAATATCTCTGAAGTTGTTACTCAGTAGCTCACCTGCAATCAACAGGCTAATTGATGTCACCTGAAGGGAGCCATTTAAAACTCCAGTACACATGCTCTCACTCTCTCTCTCTGATCCTGCAGCCAGCTTGGCAGTAGCTGGGCTTGTTTTCATCACAGTCCCTTCTTTTCCCTTTTTGTTATTTAATAAACCTTATTGTATTTGGTAAACTTGTTTTGTGTCCTTGATGTTGCTTCCCCAGAGCCAGGGTTGTAAAAGTATTGTGGCGAGGGGGGCGTGGGAATGCGAAGGCTGCAGCGGGAGAGCGGGTGAGGAGACGAGCAGTGATAAGGAGGTCAAGTGAATGATGACTAACACCTGTCTCTAATTCCAGTGATTGGGGAGAGATGAGATATAACCATCCCGCTAACCTGGGAGGGGGAAAAGAGAGATTGATTTCTCAGGAGAGAGAGAGAGCATTATTTGTGTGTGTTCAGAGCGAGTTGGTGAAGGCAGAGAGCCTGACAGCCATTGTTTTGTTTCTTTTGGTTCTTTATTTGTGAATAATAAAAGCTGTACTCGCCACCCTTGAATTCCTCATCCTTCCTCTTTATCGAACTTTATTACAAGTATATTTCCATTCATATTTACAATTTTGAGCACTCCAGGGTGATTATGAACATGAAATTATCCAACCATGGCTTCCTGTTTCACAGAAATATAAATAGGAGGAAAAACAAAGTCCAAATTCCCTTAATCATCATCACAATGAGAAAACCCAAAGAATATATTTCTGATGTGCAGCAAAAGATAATTGAGCTTCACAAATTAGTGAAGTGGCTTTAAGAAAAGAGCTAGAGCAGTGAAAATCCCCATTTCCACCATCAGGGCAATAATTAAGAATTTCCAATCAACAGAAAATGTTATGAATCTGCCTGGAAGAGGACGTGTGTCTATATCGTCCTAATGCACGCTGAGGAGGAGAGTTTGAGTGGCTAAAGACTCTTCAAGGACCACAGCTGGAGAATTGCAGAAAATAGTTGAGTCTCGGGGTCAGAAAACCTTAAAAAAAATTGTCAAACAGCCCCTACATCACCACATGTTGTTCGGAAGGGTTTCATGAGAAATTCTCCTCGCTCATCCTAAAACAATCTCCAGCATATTCAGTTATCAGACACGACTGGAACTTCAAATGGAACTGGCTTCTATGGTCAGATGAAACTAAAAAATGAGCTTTTTAGCAGCAAACACTCAAGATGGGTTTGGTGAACACCGGGATAAAAAAGTACCCCATGTGTACAATGAAATACATTGCTGTTGTATTTTTGATGTTGTAGGCCTATATTTCTGCTGGAGGTCCTGGACATCTTGTTTAGATGCATGGCATCATGGATTCTATCAAATACCAACAGATAAAAAATCAACAAGTGACTGCCTCTGGGCCATGTTTGGATCTTCCAACCATACAATAATCCAAACACAAACCTCAAAAACAACACAAAAATGGGTCACTGAGCACAAAACTAAGCTTCTGCTGGCCATTCCAGTCCTCTGGCCTGAACCCTATAGAAAATGAGTGGGGTGAAATAAAAAAAAAAGAAGCACCATCATGGAGCTGGGAATCTGAAGGATCTGGAGTGATTCTGGATGAAGGACTGGTCTCTGGTCTCTGATCTCTTGTCAGGTGTTCTCTAACCTCACCAGGCATTATAGGAGAAAATTTAGAGTTGTTAAACTGGCAAATGGAGGTTTCAAAAAGTATTGAATAAAAGGGTACCATTAATCGTGGCCAATGTGTATTAGAGAATTTTTTATTTATTTCATAATGATATTTCCCCCCCATTTTAAATTCTTATTCTCCAAGGTTAGATTTTTGTGAATTTTTTAAATAAAAGATCAAAAGGATGGTTCAAGGTTCTTGTTTATTTGTCACATACACAATCATACAGGGTATAATCAGTAGTGAAATGTAGGTCAGGACAGGTCCGCTCAATGGACAGTGCAAAAAAAATAAAAAATAAAAGATGATACATAACACAGGAGCATATATTTAAATATAGGTAGGAATAAGATAAAATAATAATAATAATAATAAGTAAAAACAAAGAAATAAAATAAGGAGTAAAATGTGCAATGAACTAAAATGTGCAATACAGTCTACTGTGGATTTAATAAATATTAATATAACCAGGGATGTGCAAGAGGAATGTGCAAACAGGTTGTACCGGGTATGTACACATAGCAGCAATGTGGGTGATGGAGAATGATGGGTGTTACAGTTAATTAAATGAGTCCTGTAGATGTTATGAGACTGAATTTAGGACCCTGATGACCTGAGGGTAGAAGCTCCTCCTCAGTCTCTCAGTTTTTGCCAACACGCTTCTGAAGCGCTTGCCCGATGGCAGTGTGATGAAAAGACGGTTACCGGGGTGATTTGAGTCCTTGATTATTTTTGCAGCTCTGCTTTTGCAGCGTTTGAGGTAGATGTCCTGCAGGGAGGGGAGGGCAGACCCAGAGATGCGCTCAGCTAAGCGCACGACTCTCTGCAGAGATTTGCAGTCCTGATTTGTGGCGTTACTGTACCACACTGAGATGCACTGAGTCAATACACTTTCTATGGCCCCTGAATAGAAAGTTTTCAGGATTGCTGGTGAGACCCTGAATTTCCTCAGCTGTCGCAGATGGTACAGTCTTTGCCTGGCTTTCTTGACCTGTGTTTGAATGTGTGCAGTCCAAGTCAGGTCCTCGGAGATGTTTACACCGAGGTACTTGAAGCTGCTCACCCTCTCCACAGGGGTCCCGCTGATCATAAGAGGAGTGTAGGGCCGCTGCTGTCTCTTCCTGAAGTCTACAATCAGCTCTTTAGTTTTGCTCACGTTCAGAGAGAGACAGTTGTCCTGGCACCATGATGTTAGTCTCTCTACCTCACCCAAGTATGCGGTCTCATCATTGTTGGAAATGAGGCCCAGAACCACAGTATCATCAGCAAATTTAACAATAGAAGTGGAGCTGTGAGAGGACACACAGTCGTGTGTGTAGAGAGAGTAGAGCAGGGGACTCAGAACGCAGCCCTGCGGGGCTCCTACGTTCAGGGTGATGGAGTTGGAGGTGAACTGGCCCATTTTCACCACTTGTGGTCTGCCGGTGAGGAAGTCTTGGATCCAGTCACAGAGTGTAGTGTTTAGGCCGAGGTCTGAGAGTTTGACAGCTAGCTTGGAGGGGACTATAGTATTGAAAGCTGAGCTATAGTCAATGAATAGCAGTCTGACATAGTTGCCATTTTTGCTGTCAATATGAGTGAGGGAGGAGTGCAGTACCTGAGAGATGGCATCATCAGTAGACCTATTTGGGCGATAGGCAAACTGAAGAGGGTCCAGGGTAGCAGGGATGGAGGAGCATATGTGTTTCTTTAAAAGTCTCTCAAAAACCTTCATGACTGTTGATGTGAGGGCAACTGGACAATAGTCATTCAGGCAAGAGGGTTTACTTTTCTTAGGCACAGGGATGATTACAGATTTCTTAAATGAGGTGGGAATCACAGAGGTAGCAAGGGACTCATTAAAGATGGAAGTAAACAAACCAGCAAGCTGATCGGCGCACGATCTCAGGACGCGGCCGGTAATCCCATCAGGTCCGACGGCTTTCCTGATGTTTACTCTCCTTAATTCTCTCCGAACCTCGTCCTCCGACACGGTGATAACATGATCAACATCGCTGCTCTGTCTGCCGCTTCCTGACGCGCTGATCGGCAGAGTCGCGCCGCCGTTGCGTTCTAAGCGGCCGTAGAAGGTGTTTAGCTCTTCGGCCAGCAATGGATCTGCACTCACCTCGGCAGAGGAGTTATTTCCAGAGGAACAGATGGTCTTCAGTCCCTGCCACATGCGTCGAGAGTCATTGAGCTGAAAATGTGACTCAATTCTCTCTCTGTATCGGAGTTTAGCAGCTCTAACTGCCCGTCGGAGAGCATAACATGATGCTTTGTAATCGCCAATGTTTCCTGACAAAAGACCGGCGTTGTATGCGGCAGTGCGTTGGTTAACCGCAGCACGGATTGTTCTGTCCACCCACGGTTTCTGATTAGAGAATGTCCTTATTGTTACCGTTTCAGTGGCTTGGTCGGTTAGCATGTAAACAAAGCTTAATGCTACATCCGTGAACTCGCTGACGTCAGCTGAACTCGCCCGGAACATGTCCCAGTCGACGTCATCAAGAGACGCCTGTAGCATAGCTTCAGAGTGGGAGGACCAGCGCGTCACTTCCCTCACCCCCCGGGGATTCCTGAACGATCCTTTGTTTATATTCCGGTGTGAGGAAAATGGCCGCGTGGTCCGATTTGCCAAAAGCCGGCAGGGTCCGAGCTTTATAGGCATTCTTGAACTGAGTGTAATCCAGTGTATTCGGTCCTCTAGTTGGACAGGATACATGCTGATGGAAGTTCGGCATGACCTTCCTGAGGTTGGCTTTGTTAGAGGCAGCGTCAGGGTGTTTGTTGATGTAGTCGCTGAGCTCTTCGTGGAGTTTGGACAAAGCCAAGCTCGTGTCTGCCTGAGGTGGAATGTAGACGGCAGTAGCGATGACCGCGGAGAACTCGCGGGGTAAATAGAATGGGCGGCAGATAATGGAGAGATGTTCCAGATGAGGCGAGCAGGAACGCGACAGAATGGAGATATTCCTGGGGTCGCACCATTTCTTGTTAATCATGAAACACACAACACCACCCTTGATTTTTCCGGCCTCGGCTGTTCTGTCCATCCGTAAAACAGAAAAGTTATCAGACGGTGTTACAGCGGTGTCCGGGACCGAGGGAGTGAGCCATGTTTCAGACAAACAAAGGATGTTACAGTCCCTAATGTCCCGTTGGAAACTTATCCTGGCTCTAAGATCGTCCATCTTATTTTCCAAGGATTGGACATTAGCGAGCAGAATACTGGGGAGAGGGGGGCTGTGAGCGTTTTTTCTCAGTCTGTCACGAATTCCAGCGCGTCGTCCGCGGTGTTTCTTTCGCCTCCTGGGATTATTCGGGTGGCCTTTGTTAACCTCGGCGTTCCGAAGAATCTCCGCTGGCCACGCTGGATCCGTGGATAAAGTGTCCAGAAGCAGGTTAGTGCAGCGGTGTCCAATGTCCAAAAGTGTTCTTTTGTCATAAATAGATAGTGCAGACGTTAAGCTAAATTGAGCGGAGCCATCCTTTAACGTCGACTGAACACAGCAGCGCCGGAAGCGGAAGCCCTGGATTAACAATGCAGATTAATTTTCACAGCTTCTTTGATCATATTTACCAAGGGTACCATAAGCGCAGATTTTGCACAAATACTGAACTTGTGAGACATGATATATTAAAGGGGTGGTTGAGAAGTCATTGAGACATTGAAAGTTCAATGCAAACAGAGATATCAGAATCAGAATGAGATTTATTGCCAGGTATGTTTACACATACGAGGATTTTTTATTTTTTTTTGTGACAGAAGCTCCACAGTGCAACAGAATGACAGTGACAAGACACAGCTAATAAAAATTATATTATACATATAGACAAAATAGACAATGTACAAAATAGCAAAAGCATTACGTAAAAAATAGACAATTTTGTATGTACAGGTATGTTATGTGCAAATTTGAAATGTAAATAAAAATGGTGTATTAAATAAATAAATGGATGACAGTGTTGTGTGTTCCACGTTTATTGTCAAGTGTTCATGAGATGGATTGCCTGAGGGAAGAAACTGTTCCTGTGCCTGGCCATTCTGGTGCTCAGAGCTCTGTAGCATCAACAGTTCAAAGAGGGAGTGTGCTGGATGAGAGGGGTCCAGAGTGATTTTGCCAGCCCTTTTGCTCACTCTGGATAAGTACAGTTCTTGGAGAGTAGGGAGGGTTGTACCAATGATTCACTCAGCAGTCCGGACTACCCTCCGTAGTCTTCTAAGGTCAGATTTGGTAGCTGAGCTGAACCAGACAGTTATTGAAGTGCAGAGGACAGATTCAATGATGGCAGAGTAGAACTGTTTCAGCAGCTCCTGTGGCAGGCTGTACTTCCTCAGCTGGCAAAGGACATACAACCTCTGCTGGGCCTTTTTAACAATGGAATCAATGTGAATGTCCCACTTCAGGTCCTGAGAGATTGTGGTGACCAGGAACCTGAATGAAACTCCAATGTTGTTACAGTGCTGTCCATTATGGTGAGAAGGGGGAGTGCAGGTGGGTTCCTCCTGAAGTCCACGATCATCTCGACTGATTTGAGCGTGTTGAGCTCCAGGTTGTTAAGACCACACCAGACTGCACCAGTTTCGCAGCATGCTTCAGAACAGCGAAATCAATGTCTAAGATAAGTGAATGCTCTTCTAATCCATATTGCTGTGTGTATTGCATGGTCTGCCTAATTGAATCCAGAAATGAGCAACCATAATCAAGTTTTTAACCAAGTGCCATGTTAGCAGTTTGCATTGCATGCAGGAGCAAAAATTAAGCATATTAGCAGCATCTAAATGCAATTAGCAGCAAAATCCTAAATGCGTCTGTGTTTATACAGCTAGAGCAAAATGCAGTTTAGAGCATATGTAATCGCTGAAGACATGCCGATAGTAACAGACATGAAACAGATTAAATGAAATAAGCATTCTTGTGTATGCATTTAAAAGGGGGTTCGCCATATACATTGGCGTTATCTCAGTGTTCACGTTCGTTATTTCTAAGGTTGATGTTTCACTGTGATGAGTGTGTGTTTGATTTCAGCTGTGCGCAGTGTCAGAAGCACGCGCTTATCGCGGTTATATCAATGACAGTGTAGCGGGAGATCTACTGCTGGTGTAGTCCCAAGTTAAATGCATTATGGGTATTGTAGTTCAGATAAATGTTTTTTGGTGTGACGTGTGCTCTCGCTGTGCTGTATAGTTCAGAATGGAGAAAGAACATTTATATTCTGCTTTATTTCAGTTCATTCAGGTCAGTCCACCCAGGAGTTTTGTGCACTGTAACTCTGACAACTTTTATTTGCATGAGAGAGTAAAATGGCATGCATTGTCTAACTTTGTCTGTCATCATTGCACGTCATGAATTAACAAGCTGTTTTGCTGCTGCTGAAACTGATGAAGCGGAGAAAGTAACAGCAATTATCAAATGACTAAATTATGATATTTGCTCAGGTGGGTGCTGGGTTCTTTACTATCGGATTGCAACGTATATCCATTTTGTTAATTAATATTACACATAGTGTGCATCTAATTAGAGTTAAGCCGGTCGGTGTGGTAGCCAAGGCTCACATAGTCATAGGCCACTAGCGTTAAGCCGGTCGGTGTGGTAGCCCAGGCACATGTAGCCATAGGCCACTAGCATTAAGCCGGTCAGCGTGGTAGCCCAGGCACACATAGATTTACATTTACATTTATGCATTTAGCAGACGCTTTTATCCAAAGCGACTTACATTGCATTCAAGTTACAGTTTTACATTTTATCAGCTCTTGCTTTCCCTGGGAATCGAACCCATGATCTTGGCGTTGCTAGCGCCATGCTCTACCATTTGAGCTACAGGAAAGCAGCTCAAGGATAGATAGTAATACATGCGGTTCACATGGCTCTTCGGAGCAGCAACAGCACATATGTCTTGGCGATAGATCTGCTTGTTTGGGAGGGGGGGGGTTTGTTTTGGCTTGTATTGTCCCTTTTATGTCTCCTGCTTTGTGGGGGGTTATTTGATGTATGTTATATTTGCAGCAGCAGCGTAGCAGATCTATTCCGCCAAGACCAAATACATTAACATTGTCATGTACATTACCATGCCAATCCCTCCGAGAGTTGTCATGACATAAATACAGAGTTCTGGCATTAAACTCTAAATCACGCAGTCCGATAGGTCTAACTCAATCTCACCTAATGAGATCATTACCACATGGCACAGCTGATTGGTTCTCTTCAGTATCAGTAGCCAATGAGCTCTCTGCTCAACATTCAAATATATGACTAGTGCTTGTTGTAGCAGTTTCGCAGCGTGCTTCAGAAACCCTCCACCTTCCCCAGCTCCACCTGTATAGATCTGCTACGAGGTGATTCATGTATGCTATAGGGGGTTATTATTTCATGTATGTTACATTTGCAGCAGCAGTATTTCTTACATGCTCACAGCAGCATGTTGTGGATGTATTGGCAGTAGCAAGTCTCGGTACTTGCTCTGCCACAGCAGCAGCAGCGTAGCAGATCTATTCTGCCAAGACCAAATACATTAACATTGTCATGTACATTACCATGCCAATCTCTCCGAGAGTTGTCATGACAGAACCCTGAGGAGCTCCAGTGCTGATTGTATGGGTGCTGGATGAGAATTTTCCTAGCTTTACTAGCTGCAGCCTGTCTGTCAGGAAGCTGTTGATCCACTGACAGTTGGAGCTGGGCACGGATAGCTGAGTTAGTTTGGACAGGAGGAGGATTGTAGTGATAGTGTTGAAGGCCAAACTGAAGTCCACAAACAGGATCCTTACATAAGACCCTGGTCTGTCCAGATGCTGCAAGATGTAGTGCAGTCCCATGTTGACTGCATCATGCACACACCTATTTGCTCGGTAAGCAAACTGCAGGGTGCCCAGTAAAGGTCCAGTGATGTCCTTCAGATAAGCCAACATCAGCCTCTCAAATGACTTCATGACCACAGACGTTAGAGCCACAGGTCTGTAATCATTAAGTCCTGTAGTTTTGGGTTTCTTTGGGACGGGGATGATGGTGGAGTGTTTGAATCAGGAAGGGACTTCACACAGCTTCAGTGATCTGTTGAAGATCTGTGAGAAGATGGGGGCCAGCTGGTCAGCACAGGTTTTCAGACAGGCTGGTGTGACACCGTCTGGGCCTGGTGCCTTTCTTCTCTTGTTCTTTCTGGAGACCTGACACACATCATCTTCACTGATCTGAAGTGCAGGAGTGGGGGAGAGAGGGGTTGCTGGAGGTATTAATGGTGTTTTTTCAAACCTGCAATAGAACTCATTCAGATCGTTTGCCAGTTGTTGATTCTCCACAGTGCTGGGGGATGGGGTCTTGTAGTTTATGTCTTTCAAACCTTTCCACACTGATGCAGGGTCACTTGAAGAGATTTGGTTCCTTAGCTTTCCAGAATAATTCCTCTTTGCCACTCTGATCTCTTTTTCCAGTGTGCATTTGACCTGTTTATAAAAGACTCTGTCCCCATTCCTGTAAGCATCTTCTTTGGCCTGACGGAGCTGTCTGAGTTTTTCAGTGAACCATGGTTTGTCATTGTTGTATGTTAGGTCCTGGTAGGAATGCATATTTTCATAGAAACTGATATAGGATGTTACAGATTCCGTGAGCTCGTCCAGATCATTGTCAGCAAAAAACACTCCAATCAGTGCATTCGAAGCAGGCTTGTAAATCCCGCTCTGCTTCATTATTCCATCTTTTTACAGTCCTTAATACAGGTTTAGCTGATTTCAGTTTCTGCCTGTAGGTCAGAATAAGATGAACCAAACAGTGATCAGAGAGCCCTAAAGCTGCTCGTGGGACAGAGTGCATCCTTTATAGTTGTGTAACAGTGATCCAATATATTACTGTCTCTGGTGGGACATGTAACATGCAAGTCTGTATTTTGGCAGTTCACGTGAGAGATTTGCTTTATATTTTTTGCTAATATTTGCTTATTTGCTTATATTTATTTGCTTATATTGTCTTTTAAAATTTATGGCTGTTTAATGCCTACAACAATGGTTCGTAGGGACTACAACGAGCTTATTCCCGGGTTTGTGACATCACAAACCCTGAAATTTACATAAACCCTGCCCCCGGGAACATGCCACAATGGGGGCGGTGCCATGCTGCACTGCTTTAGAGAAGAGGAAGAGTTGCTGCCATGCCTTCAAATATAGGAGTGCATGAAAAAAAATATTCATATAGGAATCGCGATTCTGTCTTCTAACGATTCTAATGGATTCATAAGTTTCAAAATCAATGTTCTAAAGCAGCGATTCTTAATTCTGTTCCTCATGCCCTCTGCTCTGCATCTCTCTCACTCTCTCTCTCTCTCTCATTCAGATTATCAGTTTAGCTCCAACAATGAACTGTGTTCCAACTATACACTTCATGTGTACAGACAGATATTTTTCACATAGCTACGAGAAGCGTTAAACATGGAAGTGTACACGGTTGCCATGGATAGCGAGCAATACTTGCTAGCAAACTCTTTTTACTGTTACAAAATAAACAATTACTTTACAAAAATGCTACAACGCAATCATATATTCTGCTGTATTAAAGTTTTAATCAGGATAAAACCGTATATTAGAAGCTTAAATATTAATTTAAGCAGTAGCATTTACAAATAACAGCGTATCTAAAAGTATAAGACAACAACAAACAAAAAGCATACCATTCTGAATCGTTCTGTAACAGCCGTGCTTGCACAGGTTCTGCACGATTCTCTTCAAAAATATTCTCTGGGTCTCAATCAGGCTCAAACTGATGAGCAATATTGGTGACACCAATGTTTACAATACAACCGGAGCACATTCTGAGCTGAGGGGCATGACGTTTAGACGTGCACTAGAGGTGGTTTAGCCAATCACAACACACTGGGCCAGCTAACCAATCTGAGCCCATCACGTATTTCTGAGGGAGGGGCTTCATAAAGCCAGGAAATCAGCAGTGCGTTTGTTGGAGAAGAGACAGAGCAGTGTAGAATAAAGGTAAATTATGTGAAAAATAATGTGTTTTTAAAAGAAAACAAAACAAAGCATTAACACGTTAAGACTGCACCCCATTAACACAATCAAGCCTAACAGTCAACCACCCCTTAAAATACAGCCTAATTGCACAGCATCTGCACACATCTATCTTGAACTTGAACTTACCCGTCACTAACGGCGTGCTGGTTTCTTTTGCATTGAAGCAGTAGCGAAGAGTCAAAAAAACGTGTCTACACCGGACGCGAGCGTAGCGATGCAATGTGACAAAATACAATAGAACCCATTATAATCAGTGATGCTTGTCTACATGCACTGGATGTGGCTCGGCATGACCCGACAAATAATGTTTAAATGACATTAAACTGATGCCTCTTTCTATTTATGACGTAGCCTACTGACACAAAATAATTGGCAGAAATTGTTTAGTCGTGTCCATTGTAGACAGTCTAATGCTGTTGGTTTACATCTCTTTTTTTTTTGGCTAGTAGAGGGTATGAATGGCCGGTAACCTAAAAATGTAGTAACCAAATTGGCTGGTGAGTGAAAAAGTTCATTTCAAAACTCATTAACAAAAATGATAAAAGTATATCAGTGGTGCTAAAACAACATTTATCTGAACACAAGAACATGAAATATATATGATTACTTCCATTAGATACTTTATTACAAAGAACAACCATAACCACAAATCATAGTACAACCCAATGTTTATTGTAAATATTGTTATATTATTCTATATCAGGCATCCTCAAATCTGGCCCACTCATGCAGAGTTTAGCTCTAACCCTAATCAAACACACCTGAGCATGCTAATCAGAGTCTTCAAGATCATTAGAAAATCACAGGTAGGTGAGTTTGATCAGGGTTGGAGCTAAACTCTGCATGCCCTCCAGGGAAAGATTTGAGGAACCCTGGGCTATATGATATAATGTAAATTATTATTATTATTATTTTTTTTTAATCTTTGCATATAAATATAACAAAACAGAGATGCACCAACACCATATTTGATATTTAGTTTCTGGTACTCTGTGAATAAAAATATGACCACAGCATGATTGTTTATTTCAGTTCTTAACCGGTCACTGCAGTATATCTGAGCACTAAAACATCAGGAATCAAAACACATAATGGACTTGTGAAGTCATTTTTAGTATGGGGTAAGTATCATTTCAGATGGTTTAGTAGTGGTTTAATATTTTCAGTACATGCGTTGAGCAGGAGCGTTTGGTTTTTTCAGGTAATTTCTTCATTTTCTGTCTGTAGTGTGAATGTCTGTGAGTTTTACTGTTGATCTGATGGAGGCATTGTTCGGGTGTGATGAACACCAGTGTTTACGAGTATCAGTGCCTCATTACTGCACAAGCTCATCTCTTCTGCTCTACACTTTTACTCTCGTTCTTCTGGAAGACCATCCCATACTTACATTGATCATTGAACTTAAAGAGAAGTTCAGCTGTACTTTCTTGATGCGTGAGAACAAAGCTCATTGATTCTTATGGAAGCTCAAAAGATAACGCAACACACAAGAATGAACCTCATTGGTTCTCAAATATCAAGCATGCTTGAGCTTCCGTTTGTCATAACTGAAGTGTGCTTTGATTCATGAATGAAAGCCTAAATTAAATCGAAATTAAATTAAAATGATCTCATAACGAGAGTCTCTTTAGAAAATTTGAACTAAACCGCTCATTTCATATGGATTGGTATTACTTTTTGAAGCATCAAAGTGGTAGTTGTGTAGACTATCAATGGAGAGACCGAAATCTCTCAGATTTCAGTAAAAAATATCTAAATTTGTGTTCTGAAGATGAACGAAAGTGTTGATGCGTTTAGCTTCATGTTTAGGGAGACTGCATTTTTTATATCCTCCAAAAGGTCCTAATTTATTCTTAAAGGCAAATATAGCAGTAAAATTACGGTGCTAAAACATGCTTGCATTTGTTAATGAATAAATGCAAGATGAATATATGTAACTACTATAAAAATTATAGAAATTATAGAATATAGAAATTACTATAAATTGTTAAACTAATGCAATAATTCAGATATATCTAAGAAGGGATTTAATTAATTTTAGATATATTTCAGCCCAAAGAAGAACAAACATGAGTAGTGTTCGCATCACTATGTTTTGGTCCAGTCTTGTTCTTCTGGAAGACTTTCCCGTTGGGTTGAGTCCTCCACGTCATTGTGACGTCCTCATGATTCAGCGTCTGCTTTAACTAAACACAGAAACAGCCTTCGATTACTCTGTGAATGAATTCCATGCAAACAAGTTTGAGGCATTTCAGCTCAGAATTAACATCTCTTACTGTATAAATCTTACAAAAAACAGAAATGGGCAAAACACCAAACACAAAGCATTGTGTAAAGACTGACTGACCTGAGACTTTGGCTTTGTTCACTCTGGAAGAGAAATCTGATTATTTTCTTAAATCGTTTTATTTATTTATTGTTAGACCTGTGTTTAAACTGCACGTCAAAAGTGGCCAGACCTGATATTTTCTGTTTGCTGTACATTCCACACTAGTGTTTGCTGCCGATATGTTCAATCGTCATATCATCCTATCGTCAGCCTGTGAGATCGCCGATACATGATATTATCATTCTAATTTATTTACTTAGTTTCATTGCCGGAAGGTGAACCAACTCCAGCATAAGGCTAAAAGTGGCCTAATGTTTTCAATATGACTGAATTTGTATTTAACATAACAATTTAATAGAAACATTGTAAGTTACTAATTATAATGATTACATTTCTTCAGTTATTCAAAAAGCAGCTTCAGAAAATGAGCAAAGAACATTTACATTATCAAAGAACACCATCACTGACTAGTGTGAGTACATGCACTTTAAAAAAAAACACTCCCGTTATAACCACTGAAGCTATGTACACTTTGATAAATAAATCTCTTACGCTTATATTGCACGCACATCTGCACTTTATTGTTTATGATGAGTGAATTTGAGAGAGAGCTGAATTCAGTCAGTGAGCGTGTGCACTCAACAGCAAAACTCTGCTGTTTCAGCGATGACTCCTCTGAACGCCTCTGATTGGCTACTGCATTCATAAAGTCAACAGAATCATGTGTGATTGGTTATAACGCATAACACTGTAAAAACGCGGATAAAGAAATACGATTGAACAAATAAGCCCTAAAATTAAAAAGATGGCATTACTAGTCTGATGATATAATAATAATAATAATAATAATAATAATCTTCTTGCTATCATCAAAGGTGTCAGCTACAAGCGATATTGCTATCGTCAATACACAATACTATTGGCACAATCCTATTTGACACTTAATTTTATATATAATATGTATAAAATGAACCTTGGTTAAGACAAGCGCCTTCAGTTTAGCTTCATCCACGTTCTCAGCGGCTTTCACCTGCACTCGGATCACCTGCCTGTTCTTCTTGACTGGGGGAAATGCACAAATTGCATATTTTACTTTGTGAACATATAAATCAGGGATTCAGTCTTTTTGTCAGCCAAACCTCTTTGACCAAAAATCTAAAACATTTACTTATATCTGCCTCAGAGATCGTTTTTGCTCATTTTTTGTTGTTGAATTAGTGTATGTTTCAATTTTATTTTCAGTTAATTAGATGTGCTTTTTGATTGCAAAAATTTAATTTAACTATTAAATTTTATTGGGAAAAAAGTATATTTGGGATAAAATAAAATGGAATTTTGGGGGGAAAAAAATCATAGGGCCCAACAACACTCACACAATCCTTCATAAACTATAGTTTGTGAAAACGCTGTGATATAACGCTGTGAAATAAATAATTTACATTTTCCTATTCATTTTTTTTGTCAACAAATAACAAACAAATGAATGTACAAAATAGCTCAGGTCAGACCTACCAGTTTTACAGTAGAAGTAGTGAGGCGATGTGCAAAATCTGTCATCAAATACACGGTAAAAATTATCTGCAGCAACACAATCTTCATTCCACCGAGTAAAACTTTGAGTAGCGAGTAGAGTTGAGGAAGTAACATTGGACTGATCTGACCACTTCCAAGTGTCCCTGTACAATCCGATCCAGAGCGGTAATGTATTTATCAAGCTGGTTATCTGGTCTTGGTCGGCTTGACTCCTAATGATAGCCAGGTCTGTATAATGATGTCTGCAAAACTTCTGAGCCTCAATCCATGTCTTTTGTGTGTTGCTCAAAACCATTTTCTCTGTTGCATTTGAGCTTCCTGTGAAAATTCCAAAAAAGGGTTAAGATAAGTTATGACAAGTCAAATTTTCTCTAATGAGAGTGAGCCTGTTAAACCTTCCAAATAAAATGTAAAAAAAAGAAGAAAAAAAAGTAAATTAATTTGACTTCTGCTACTTTAGTTTTTAAAGCAACACTTTTGAAATAAATATATAAAATAAATCAGATGTTCAAAATCCAAAGTACAAAAATGAAGCGAGCAAGCATCCATTCATTTTGCCATCTTCTTCATAGTTGTTACCTAGTAACAGGGGTAAATAGCTGCCACTCTGATGATGCAAATGTACTGTGGCTCGGAACCAAAAAACACGTATGAACACAAACCAGAGAGGGCAGGGGGTTGGAGGAGCAACGAACTCGGGTTCAGACTAGGCATGAACACAAACCAGAACCAGGGGGTGGGAGGAGTGCGAAACTCGGGTTCTCAAGTCTGAGGGAACCAAGTGCCTCAAAGACCCCTCACTGAGGTCCGTGAGATATTTAGAATGCTAAATATTTGGACCTGCCGGCAACTCTAAATATTTGGAGTCCTTCAGCAACTCAATGAGTCCTTCAGTATGATGTGTTTTGACTGGAAATGACATCATCAACCTACAGCCAATGAGAAAACAGATCAGGGCAAGGGAAAGTTCAGGGGGAGGAGTCATCATATTCTTCAGTGTCACAGTTTATTTTATTTAGTGTACAGACTGTGAAACTTGGATTGTACAAATTGTGAAAATTGTAAAATTTGTGAAAATTAGACAAATTGTGAAAATTGTAAAATTTGTGAAAATTAGGACTAGGATTTAAAAAAATAAATAATGGATGTCATTTGAATTTTTTTTAGGAATAATCTTGAGCCAAGGAATCAAATCAGTTCAAAACTTATTAGCACAAACGTTAGTGCATCTTTGGACATCTTTGGTGGAGCTAGAGAGTTTGAGTTAGAGAGTGCAAATTTGGTGTGGTCAGTGTTAAGGCCCAGCAGAGGTTGTATTTCCTTCGCCAGCTGAGGAAGTTCAACCTGCCACAGGAGCTGCTGAAACAGTTCTACTCTGCCATCATTGAATCCGTCCTCTGCACATCAATAACTGTCTGGTTCAGCTCAGCTACCAAATCTGACCTCAGAAGACTACGGAGGGTAGTCCGGACTGCTGAGCGAATCATTGGTACAACCCTCCCAACTCTCCAAGAACTGTACTTATCCAGAGTGAGCAAAAGGGCTGGCAAAATCACTCTGGACCCCTCACATCCAGCACACTCCCTCTCTGAACTATTACCGCTACAGAGCTCTGAGCACCAGAACGACCAGACACAGGAACAGTTTCTTCCCTCAGGCAATCCATCTCATGAACACTTGACAATAACGTGGAACACACAACTATTATACATTATCCATTCACCACACTCACTTATTTTATTTTATTTTTCTAATTTCAAATTTGCACATACTTGACCTGTACATACATAATTTTCTATATTATATATTGTGTTTTTGCTGTTTTGTACATTGCCTATTTGTATATTATTATTTTATTATCTGTGTCCTGTCCTGTTGCTGTCTTTCTGTTGCACTGTTGAGCTTCTGTCACTACAACAAATTCCTCGTATGTGTAAACACACTTGGCCAATAAAGCTCATTCTGATTCTGATTCTGATTAAGACTGTCCTCTTTCTGTGTGCCAAATTTCCCAACTTTTTACCATATAGTTCTATGGGTTGCTATAGACTTCCAGAGCAGAAGACGACGACTAACAGATACAATAGGTGCCTACGCACCTTCAGAGCTTTGCTCCTAATAACAAAAAATAAATAAATAAAAATAAATAAAATGAAAACAGAGAATGAACAAAAGCTATAATAGCATCTCAGCGATACTAAAATTTTAGTATCACTGAAAACTTAAAACCAGTGGTTTATAACACTGGTTTATGAAAATTTTCACCCACCCCTAATGTCATTATATTAGTGTCTTCAATTTGAATTAATGAGCATCAATAAAGAGTAACTGAGCGTGATTCTCACCATCATAACACACAAAATATATTGAGTTGGTGCAGTAGATATCAGACCAGGCTCCGTTACTAAATATCGCAACACACTCCTCTCCCAAACCGTAGTTATTTGGCTGGCCGTCAGTCCAGGACTTGAACACCAGACTCTCCTCGTTATAAGACCAGCGCCAGCTGTTGATGTCATTGTACAGTCCTATCCAGGCAAAGCCAGAAAAGAGTTGTTCATCTGCAGCTTCTTGCAGACGCGTCCAGTTTTCATTACTCTGAACGGTGGCCAGGTCAATATGGTGTGTCCTGCAGTATTTCTGTGCATTTCCCCACGTCATAGACTGCTTGATCAGAATATACTCTTGTTCTATACACAGAGTTAATGACAGCAGTCCTGCAAGAGAATAGTCATTTGATTATGTTTTCCTTCTTAAAGTTTAGAGTCTTAAATTAGCTGGCTTTATTTTGTTTTTATTCTGACAAAATTTGTATTATGCTGTATTGCTTATTTTTGGACAAGAGCTTGTCAAGTGACTATAAATTTGCTGGTTTTGATAAAGAATTTACAGTCACTATAGCATTTCTGCTGTAAAGCATTGGTCAAATGATTGAGAACCTATTGATTTAAATATAGTTTGCATGAGATTAATAAGGATTGATTTTAATATTGTTCTTCAACAATCAAAGTGCATTGATGTCCTCTGCTGGTTAAAATGTTCATCTGCATTAATATTACTGTTGTTGTTGTTGTTGTCATAAGTGATGAAAATTACAACATAATAAGTGTATCAATAATATTATTGATACATTGTCTCAATAATATATATTTTTTTCAATCCAGTTATGAGTTGTATTACAAGTTATTTTAAAAGCTTGTTATTTTATTTTTCTTGTTATTTTTTTTTAAAGTGTTTTCCATTCTTTTAAATGAAAGCATGCTATATTATTGTTCACATGAGTTTGTTTATTACTAGATTAATCTTCAGAATAATTAGCCGATAATGGCAGACTTTGTCTGGACATATTTTTATTTTATTTTTTTCGGTTCTCCGTTGTAGATGCTTGCATAAATATACATTGATTATTGACTTGATTACACTGATCTTAGTTCTCCTTGTCTCACTCATGTCTACAAAGATTTATTACATTTTGTTATAATACTCTTGTATGTAAGAATATGCAAATCTGGTCTAATTTAATTTGTAATGTTGTTACATATTTGAATGTTTTGAATAATATTATTTTAATGTTCTGAATAATGTTTTACCTGAAAGAAAGAGCAGATGAGGCAAAATTCGGTCCATCACTTTGGTTTTTGTCACTGGAAAAAAAAAACTGAAAAGAAAATTGACATGATTATTTATTTATTTATTTATTTTAGGTGAAATTCAGTGGCGTGCACAAGGGGAGGAGGGGGGGCCGGGGCCCCTGACCCTTTGAGGTCCGACGCTAAAGTGCCCTTGCAGTCCGGTGCCCCCGGTCTGCGATTTCTGCCGAAGGTAGGGGTGTTCGATATGACGATTTTTGATCGTGGACGATAAAGATCTGCTTTTTTGAAGACATATCGCAGTATCGTGCAACAGAGCACATTCTATCAGCTGCAGTTCTGGCGCCACCATCTCTATGTACTGTACAACTCCACATACATTCACTTCAGTGCATGGGCGTCGGAACCATTGTATGTTGGTGGGACAGGACCCACCCACTTTTACCGTCTCTAATTCAGTCAAATCCATTCCACATGAGGAATGCCCTAATAGATTAAACTCCATTTAGCTACTGTGATGATTACAGTAATGGCAAACCGGTGTGGTTTGAGCAATATATGTCTGCGCATGTGCAGTATGGGCAGATGCCCTGAGAGTGTGCGTGGTGGCAGCACGCCACAGTTGTAGCCGCTAATAAACTACCAACATTGCCTTTCAATTGTGAAGCTGTTTTATTTAAAGGGGTGGTTGATTGCGATTTCACTTTTTTAACATTAGTTAGTGTGTAATGTTGCTGTTTGAGCATAAACAATATCTGCAGAGTTGCGGCGCTGAAAGTTCAATGCAAACGGAGATATCGTCTTTTAAAATTCTGACAGTTTAATGCCTACAAAAACGACAGGTAAGGGACTACAACGAGTTACTTCCCGGGTCTGATACGTCACGGACCCAGATAAACCCCGCCCCCGGGAACACCCAGCAAAGGGGGCGAGCCATGCTGCGCTGCTTTAGAGAAGAGGAAGAGAAAACTAGGGGTGCACGTAACAATCTATTCATATGAATTGCGATTCTGTCTTCTAACGATTCTAATGGATTCACAAGTTTCAAAATCATGTGTTCTAAAGCAGCGGTTCTTAATACTGTTCCTGCATCACGCGTGCGGTTGCTGTGCTGTATTAAAGCTTTAATCAGGATAAAACCATATATTACAAGCTAACAGAAGCAGTAGCACTTACAAATAGCAGCGTATTTAAAAGTATGAGACAACAACAACCAAACATACCATTAAGAGCCGTGCTTGCACAGGTTCTGCACGATCCTCTTCACTAATATCCTCTGGGTCTCAATCGGGCTCAAATTGATAAGCATTATAGTTTACTGTTTACAATTAAACCGGAGCGCATGGCTGAGGAGAGGGGCGGGACGTTCAGACGCATACTGGCGGTTTAGCCAATCACAACACACTGAGCCAGCTAACCAATCTCAGCCCATCACGTATTTCTGAAGGAGGAGCTTCATAAAACCAGGAAATAAATCGAGGCGTTTGTCAGAGAAGGGACAGAGAGGTGTGGAATAAAAGTAAATTATGTGAAAAATAATGCGTTTTTAAAAAAAAACAAGCATGAACACATGCTAGACTGCACCCCATAAACACAATCAAGCCTAGAAAAAAACCAGTCAACCACCCCTTTAATGTAACTTACTCACAAGATTGAATTCCACGCTGGTGCTTCATCAAATCTATTCCACTTGGCTCATTCAGAGTCCATATAACTCCATTCTGTGTTTTCACTAGTTACTCGAGCCTGCTGCAGTCCCACGACACAGCGAAGAAAACACAGCATCTTACCGTATTTGCTGCTCAGATACACCTAACCCTACCCAGCACTTTATTTTCCGATTATTTCCTTCCTTTGTTTTTGTTTTTTTTTAAACAAATGCTTTTCCGATGTAATATCAGATGAGAAAAGGTAGAAGAACGATTTCTGCAAAAGGCAGACGCGAAAACACTATGCGCTTTACCAGCTGCGCCACTGGAGACGTGTATAAGTTACCTGCTTTTGTAATTTTGTGACGTTAGTGGGCAGAGGTAATGTAAATAACACCTGCCAACAAGGCGGCCTATTCCGTTAATTAAAAAGCACCAGACTACAGAAAATGGCATATACTCCAGTAATTTTTGGCAGCGGCTATTTCACTGCACAAATACAACAATCTATCTGCTACCACTGGATACCATCCAATGCACATACATGACATTTGCGTATCCAGCTTATGTATAATCTACTGCGCCTTTGCACATTACTGTGTATGTATATATGTGTACATACGGTGTATAATGTGTATTGATAACTGTAAGTATCTCTAACAGTACACTGTGTGTACTGAGTATATGTATGTGTATATTGCACATTGTCTGTATAAGTCTGTAAGTATGTAATTGTACTGTCTATATGTTAATTGTTTCTGCACTGTATGGTGCACGCTCTCAAGAATTTCACTCATCAAGGCACATGTGCTGTGATGATGTGACAATAAAAAAGTGATTTGATTTGATTATTCATGATCACAAAAGTACATTATTTGCATCTGCTTTAAAGCCTTGCCGGTTAAACGTTTCATTCACGTGGTGGTCAGACATGCTCTTTTTTCTGAGCACATACACCCAAAGCGCGCGCATGAAAAAGCCCGTCAAACAGCGCCTGATTACTGAACTAAGTTATCTTTTGTGCTAATACTGTCAAAACACACAAGGTTTATGTATAGACTCAGTTGGTTATGTCTAAAATGAAAGTAAACAGCTGAGAGAAATGGATGCTGCCTGTATATTAGATGGGAGCAGGTCTTAAAGGGACAGAACTAAACATGCTGCGGACTGTCATTAAAGGGATAGTTCACCCTAAAATTTAATTTCTGTCATTATTTACTCACTCACATGTTGTCCCAAACCTGTATTAATTTCTTTCTTGTGCTGAACACAAAAGAAGGTATTTTGGAGAATCTGGGTAACCAAACAGTTGCTGGTCCACATTGAATTTGATAGTTGGAAAAAAATACTATGGAAGTCACTGTGGACTACACTGTAAAAAAAAAAAAATGTTGGGCAAACCTAAAAGATTAAGGCAACCAGCTTCAGCAGATTTTTGAGTTTTCTCAACTTCTTGTTTTAAATTTATACAACAAAAAAATTGTAGAAATTTCCTAAAGAATAAATTGAGAAAACTCAAAAATCTGCTGAAGCTGGTTGCCTTAAACTTTTAGGTTTGCCCAACATTTTTTTTTTTTCACAGTGCAGCAACTGTTTGGTTTTCCACATTCTTCAAAAGAGCATTTAAGTTTAGCAGAAGAATGAAACTCATTGAGGTTTAAAACAACTTTTTTTGAGTGAGTAAATGATGGTATAAAAATAACACTATTTTTATTGTTGGGTTAATTATTCCTTTAATGTTAATAAAACACCAAACACAAAAAGAAAAATCACTCACTACTATTGGCTGAAAAACTTTAATACAGTTGCTTTAATAGGAATCAGTCTATATAGTGTTTTATTTTTATATTTGTTCATTCAATTTCTTGAAAGCTCCTGCTAAATACACCTATTGTAGCCTACCTGAAAATAAAACATGGTTTATTTTATTTGTATATTGTGTGTATTTGTAAAGTGTATCTTTGTTCTCATTTTTTAATAACAAAGATAAAATAATGACAAAGATTATTATCTTCACCCACTTTGGCCAAAATATCGACCATCCTTTTTTTATATTTTGTTACCTTAAAAGGCTGTCTTTATAATAGGGAAATTAGCCTAATTTCCCTATTATAAAGACAGCCTTTTAAGGTAGAAATAGAAAAACCAACATGATAAAAAATCGTGATATTTCTAAAAAAAATAAAAAATTGTGATATGATATTTTTTCCATATCGTCCACCCCTATAGCTGAGGGGGACCAAACCCATCACCCAGCCCAATCCATCCACCTACAACCCCCCCACCCCCCTTCCAGGTCCGCGATTGTGCCCTTGTAACGCTATTTCGCCCCTGCCCCTCCGGAGGCCTATGCACGCCACTGGTGAAATGTATATATTTGTGTATATTTTCAGTTTGGACAACATCTGTTTTGTTTTTGTTTTTTTGTTTTGTTTTTGCCGTGACTACAATAACAACAGGTAAATCATAACAGTAGATTAACAAAACATATATAAAATGAAGAAATATGCTAATGTAATTTCCATGACCAACATTATGATTTTGTTACATTATGATGATAAAGTACAGCATAATTACTAATCAGACGTTTATCCCTTATGAGTGAAATAACACTAACCTGTTAGACTGCTCTGAGAGTGAACTGATGAAGTGTTGGCCTACCTTCAGTGATGGTGAGTTATCAGGATGTTTCTCAGGATCCAAATCTTGTGCTCTAAGAAGGGAATTTTATAGTCAGATATGCAAAGTGTGTCATGTATTGTTTGTTTGCAGTTCCTCCTTCAGGTGTGTTTGGTGGATCATCTTAGGACACTCACTGTACTTCATGTAGAAATATTTACAGATGTTTTTAATTCAGAAAATCCATTCTCCTTTTAAAAATCAACCTCTAAAATTAACTTTACATTGACATGTATGCATTTGCATTAAAGGGAAACATTTATATTTGATCAGTCCCTGCATTTATATTGTGCATCAGATAAAATCACATGCATGTTTGGTCAGAGAAACATTTTTAATGATGTGTTTGGATATGCAAAACATTAGAAATTTGTTTCGTGCTCCTTCAGGTCAGGTGTATTTGTGTAAATGTATTATATGTTTGTGATTAGTAGAATATGTTCTCAGATCATGCAAAATATAACATCTTTTGACTTTTCAGTAGTTATTTTCCTATGCAAATGTTAGTATGCATGTGCTTGGCCCTTCTCCTGGAAATTTAGAGTACAGAAACAACAAAATAATAGCGTTTTATATAAAGAGATGTTATATTTTATCATTTAAAATTACAGACATAGTATGGTAACAATGAAAAAGCCATTCAAGAAAAAATAGCTTCAAGCTAAGCTGTAATAAGTTGATTTAAATTAATTTAATAATTTAGTAATTTAGTAATTTAGTAATTTAATAAAGACAATTAATTGGAGTAAAATATACATAAAAGGCAGCTTGTGTTGTTTCTTTGGTTTTATTCAGTATGATAAATGGTGTGACTTCATGCAAGTAGTTTAAATGTCTGAGATCACATTATTTTCATTTACATTAATTTGGACAAGTTGAAACTGAAACATTATGATATAAAATGAACTCTCATAGTTAGGTATGCACTGAAGTTCAGCTGCTGAAAATTATCCACCAAAAACATTTTCAGTTTTCTAGGGTCTAGAACCGCCCCTGGTGTAGCGTGCGTAATTATATCGAAACATAAATATATAACCAGATTACCTGATTCAGTGTGACGGCTGAGCCTGTTTCTTAGAGAACAACATGTGTTTTCATATCATGCAATGTGTACAATATGGTGCCGAGTTTGGCCGCCGTGTTGAGAGCTCCTACCAAACTTTGCAGTTTTTCGTGTATTTTACTGATTATTCTGCTGTTTTTCATGCTGGATGTCTTCACTCTTATTGCCTACGACAGACACACACTTTTAGAAATCGGCTCCTCCGTCGCACATCGGAAACCGGACTTTGAGTTCCTTAATGCTGGCGCTTTGTTTACAAACACAGCAGCAAAGCCCTTTATCTGGGCCACATGACCGCGATGACGGAAACACAGCCAAAAAAGAGGGAAGAGAACTGGCGTCCTCGTCAGACTGAGACGCCGTGCCTTTCGACCTCCGCTCCCTACCATTCTGCTGGCCAACGTTCAGTCACTGGACAACAAACTCTGCGAACTGCGGGCGAGTATCTCCTACCAATGAGAAACAAGGGACTGCTGCATTATCTGCCTCACAGAAACCTGGCTATCTGTGGAGATTCCAGATTCAGCCATCGAACTCTCGAGATCCACCGTGCACCGCGCAGACAGAACGAAAGAGCTCACAGGGAAAAGCAGAGGATGGGGTGTTTGTTTCTTTATTAACAACTTGTGGTGTGTTGAGAGGAACATACACTCTGTTAGATCCTTCTGCTCCCCTGATCTGGAATACCTCACTCTGCTGTGTCGACCATACTGGCTACCGAGGGAATTTACAGTGGTCATAATCACAGCCGTTTACATTCCCCCTCAAGCCAACACAGAACAAGCACTCAAGGAACTATACGGGAGTATAAGCGAGCAGGAAACCACACACCCAGAGGCAGCGTTCATTGTAACAGGGGACTTTAACAATGCCAACTTCAGGAAAATAGCTCCAAAATACTTTCAACACATCACCACAAACACTCGTGGTGATCGTGTTTTGGATCACTGTTATTCTCCCTTCCGGGATGCCTACAAATCCCTCCCCCGCCCAGCGTTTGGCAAATCAGACCACTCATCCATTCTGCTCCTGCCCGCCTACAGGCAGAAACTTAAACGGGAAGCACCCACCCTCAGGACGTTTCAAAGCTGGTCAGACCAATCGGTCTGTTCTACACTGCAAGACTGTTTTGAACACGTTGACTGGGAGATGTTCCGGGCTGCTTCTGATGACGACATTGAGGTTTACTCGGACACCGTCACGTGTTTCATCAGGAAGTGTGTTGAAGATGTGGTGCCGACAAAAACAGTTCGCATCTACCCCAACCAAAAACCGTGGATTAATAGCGATGTTCGAGCAGCCTTATCAGCGCGAACCTCTGCTTTTAAATCCGGAAACATGGAAGAACAAAAACAAGCCAACTACGACCTCTGAAAAACCATTAAAGCCGCCAAACGACAATAAAAAATAAAATAGAAGGACAATTTAACACCAACAATGCAAGAAGCATGTGGCAGTGAATTAATAATATCACAGACTTTAAACGAAACAAAACCACCGCTGTGAACATTGCCTCCTCTCTTCCGGACGAGCTCAACGAGTTCTATGCCCGTTTCGAAGCTCATAACACCGCTGACACTGAGAGAGCTCCCGCGGCCGACGCAGAGGCGGTCAGAACACTCTCCATCTCTCTGTAGCGGATGTAACACGATCTTTCCGCCGGGTGAACATCCGAAAGGCTGTGGGTCCAGACGGCATTCCAGGCCGTGTACTTAAAGCATGCGCACACCAGCTAGCGGGAGTTTTTACGGACATCTTTAATCTCTCGCTCTCTCTGTCTGTGGTTCCCTCATGCTTCAAAACATCAACCATCATGCCAATACCAAAGACAGCTAAAACCACATGCTTGAATGACTGGCGTCCTGTCACTCTGACACCCATCTTCAGCAAGTGTTTTGAGAAGCTGATCAAAAACCACATCTGCTCTGTTCTGCCCGCCTCACTCGACCCTCTGCAGTTTGCATACAGGAGCAACCGCTCCACTGATGATGCCATTGCTTTCACCCTACACACTGCTCTCTCCCATCTGGACAGTAAGAACACCTATGTGAGACTGCTTTTTGTGGACTACAGCTCAGCTTCAACACCACAGTACCTGCTAAGCTTGTTGTGAAACTCCAGACTCTGGGCCTAAACAGATCTCTGTGCAGCTGGATCCTGGACTTCCTGTCAGGCAGACGTCAGGTGGTCAGAATGGGTAACATTACCTCATCTCCGCTGGTCCTCAACACTGGTGCTCCTCAAGGCTGCGTTCTCAGCCCACTCCTGTACTCCCTGTACACACACGACTGTACAGCCACGCACAGCTCCAACGTCATCATCAAATTCGCCGATGACACGACGGTAGTAGGCCTGATCACTGACAACGATGAGACGGCCTACAGAGAAGAGGTGCATGCTCTGACACGCTGGTGCCAGGAAAACCACCTCTCACTCAACATCAACAAACACCCCATCATTAAACTCCCGACACGGCTAACTGTAAATCATCTTCCACTGTCAATAAGCGTGAGTGATACTCGCGTCAACTCTGCTCTCTCAACTGATTAGCAGTGGGACTAATCAGATTGGCCCCTAGTGGATGGCTAAAGATTTGCTAGCTTGTGCTCATCATTACTCAAGTGCACGCCTTGAATTGACCACCTTGAAAAGTGTAGTTAATTTATTGAATTAATTTAATTCATTAAAATTATTGAGTGAAATTAAAAAGTCTTACTTATTTTATATTATTAAAAAATATTTTCGTTTCAGTTTCAGTTTCAAAAGTGAAATTAATAAGTTCATATTTAGGCTGTATATTAAGTAATTGAGAGAATAGTTCGGTAGTTCAATGTGAAATCAGACACTGAGCACCCCCATATAGCCAAAATGGCATGATCCTTGTTTCATAACACCTCTGCGAATATTCGACTGTGAGATTGGTAGTCGAATCAGGCTCATCCTATGAAAGCATCGAATCTTCGACTATTCGGGGTCACCCCTAAAAGACTGTGCAATGTATATTTGTGTACATACAGTGGGTACATTTGAATATTCAATGTATGTATTATTTCTTACTTGGATCCTTCTATTGAATAGATTTAAAATGAAAAAAATAAAGCATTGTTAATTGCATTGCTTATATTTGTTCTACTGTTTGTTTTTTTGCATAATTTGTCGTTATAACAAAGATAAAAAGATCTGTACTATGATTTTTAATATAGTAACTATTAATAAAATAATTGTTGAAAAAGATGCTTTGTGATGAATCAAGAAATGTTTTTTTTATTTATTTTTTTATCAAATTGTTAGTTGTAATCGAATCATGAGGAAAGTGAAGATTCACATCTTTAGGAGCCATATTATAGTTATTGAGCTACAGAAATCTTCTGTAATGTTAGGGTCTATATAAATACATTGAGCTATACATGATGTGTAGCTATAGGTTTGTGTTCAATCAAATCAGGCAAACATCATTACAGATAATGTAGTTTTATCAGCATGTTTTGGACTGACTAGTTAATTTGGATTGATATTTCCCTAACTCCCCTGGTTTGGCTCCCCTGATTATTTGCTTCTTGTCTTTGAATAAAGTGTCCTTGTGAAGGTCAGGATGGAAATCTGTCTGGTCAGGATGGAAATTCTTCACAGTCAGCTGGGTTATTTGATCTGTTTGCTGTGCAGCAGAAACTACTGCTTTAAAAAATAGAGTTACAATTTATTTTAAGGTGTTCTTATTACAGTGTAATTATAAATTTAAGTGCTGAGTAAAGTTAATTAACTACATGTACTTACTATATGGTTAGGATTTGGATTATGGTTTGGTTTAGGGTTATTTGCATGTAATTATGCATAATTTATTAGAAGAGAGCTTGTTATTATAATAGTACATGTAACGTGTAACAAGGACACCTTAAAATAAAGTGTTACGAAAATAGAGAATGCAGTCTGCAAGAATAAATGTAATCACATAATGGCCTCATCAGATTGCATGTTTAAAGGGGTAGTTCACCCAAAAAAGAAAATTTTCTGTTAATTTACTCATCATCAGGATATCCCAGATGTAGGTGACTCTTTTTCTTCAATAGAACAGTAAAGAAGATTTTTAGCTGAAAACATGCTCCTTGGTGATTCATAAAATGCAAGTCAATGGCAGCCTGTCTGAGAATTAAAAAAATAAGCATATCAGGCAACACAAAATTAATCCCCATGGCTCCTGACAATATATTAAGGTCTTATGAAGAGAAACAATCGGTATGTACAAGAAACTGAGCATTATTTACAACATTATTTCCTGTAATGCATGCAGAGCCTGGATTAGAGCCAGGATTGTTTTCTGCGAACTGGTTCAATTCATTAGATTATTTACATAACCATGCAGTGATGTAACGTATATGCAATTACAAGGTTCTCCAAGGTTCAAGGTTCTTGTTTATTTGTCACATACACAATCATACAGGGTATAATCAGTAGTGAAATGTAGGTCAGGACAGGTCCGCTCAATGGACAGTGCAAAAAAATAAAATAAAAGATGATGCATAACACAGGAGCATATATTTAAATATAGGTAGGAATAAGATAAAAAAATAAGTAAAAACAATAAAATAAAATAAAATAAGGAGTAAAATGTGCAATGAACTAAAATGTGCAATACAGTCTACTGTGGATTTAATAAATATTAATATAACCAGGGATGTGCAAGAGGAATGTGCAAACAGGTTGTACCGGGTATGTACACATGATGGGTGAATGATGGGTGTTTTTTTGTTTGTTTTGTTTTTTTACAGTTAATTAAATTGAGTCCTGTAGATGTTAGGAGACTGAGTTTAGGAGCCTGATGGCCTGAGGGTAGAAGCTCCTCCTCAGTCTCTCAGTTTTTGCCATCACGCTTCTGAAGCGCTTGCCAGATGGCAGTGAGATGAAAAGACGGTTACCGGGGGGATTTGAGTCCTTGATTAATCACCAAGGACTATCAAAGTACATAAAAAAAGTACATTTATGTACATAAAACACGTGATGCCATCAAACTTTAGCGGTGCAGTCATGCCTCACCAGCATAGATAAGAATATGATCATCTGTATAGAATTAGTACAATTTCTGAAACAATAAAATAAGAAACACAATGTGGAGGGATGTTGGCTAAAGATTCTGTATTAGCTGATCATGATGACAAGAAATCTTGTTTCGTTATCGGCTGCAAAATTCCTGACCGGAGCATCCCTAGTTACTTGATATGTTTGTTTTGTTTTGTTTGTTTTTCACCAAGGTTACCAAGGATGACAAGTATCAGCTAAAAATATTCTTTACTGTTCTACTGAAGGAAAAAAAGTCACCTACATCATGGTTGGCCTGAGGATGAGTAAATGAAAAACATTTTTGGTTGAACTATCCCTTTAATTCAGCGTGTGTCATGTAGTTACCTTCTCAGAAATAAATATGGTTATTTTTGGCATTTGACAGTCTGATGAAATAGTGAGATAAGGAGATCAAGAAACGATTGAAATGACTTGTGGTTTACACAGTCCTTCTCTCTGGAAATGGAAAGTCAGGTTGAGTGCATTGCATTGTGGGATGCCACAGTCTTCCATAGTGTGCCGTAGTTGCATAATGACATATTAGAATCCCGGCTTACAGTTCTTTTCCATGAATGAAGTCTGTTGTCTGAACAGCATGCTGGAAGCTGAAGGCAGCAGGAGCTCAGAATGATCAGATGATGTCCTGCTCCTGAAAGCTTGCGCTCCAGCCATATTCAAATACATCTGAACCAGCTGATGAAGATCCTCAGGAACAGGACTGAGAACTGCTTTACATAGTCGAGTTCAACCAGCAAAAGATCAGACACATCGCCCTCTAGAGGACTCATCAGACCTCGACTGCAGAAGATGAGCTAAAAACGGGCATTAATCTGAGTATATAATGGATATCAAAGCATTTTGTTTTTCAACCACCCATCAATTATTTTTATTTTTTTACCTCAAAATTATTATTGCAGGTTGCATATTTGTTAACTGGAATAAAAAAATAATAATAATAATAAAAAAAAAAAATAATAATAAAAAAAAAAAAAAAAAAAAAAAAAAAAAAAAAAAATATATATATATATATATATATATATATATATATATATATATATATATATATAATAAAAAAATACAATTATTTCTGCTAGCTGCCAAAGCCATATTTCTCATTCTTGTTTAATTTAACTAGAAGTACTAAAATACCTAACCGATATACTAAATAAACCAAAACCGATAAATAATAGATAAATACAGTTTATACATGTTTAAAAATAATAATAATAAAAATGACAAACACACAACAAAAATACGAGAACTTTAACTAAAATTGATGTGAAAGCAGAAAAATAAATATTAACAAAAATATTGTAAAAACTATATTATATCTATGATGGTAAAATAACACAAATCTGAACACAAGAACGTGGCATTACTTTATTATTAAGTATTATAATACCATTTCATTTTTTTTTTTCTAAATATTCACATATAAATACAACAAAATAGGGATGGACCAATACCATATTTGATGTTTACTCTCTGGTACTCAGTGATTAAAAATATGATCACGGCATGTTTGTTTATTTCAGTTCTTAACGTTTCTCTGCAGTATATCTGAGCTCTAAAACATCAGGAATCAAAACACATTATAGATTTGTGAAGTCAATTTTAGTATTGGATAAGTATTGTTTCAGATGGTTTAGTAGTGTTTTAATAGTAAGTACAAGCGTTGAGGAGGAGCGTTTAGTTTTTCTGGTTATTTGTTGGTTTTCTGTCTGTAGTGTTGATGTCTGTGAGGGTTAGGGTTAGTCTAATGGTGCAGGTGTGATGAACACCAGTTTTGTGAGTATCAGTGCATTATTACCGCAGGAGCGCATCTCTTCTGCTCTACACTCATTTTACTCTCGTTCTTCTGAAAAACCATCCCGTTCGCTGCTGCTCTCCATTCCAGCTTGGTGATGTTTGTGACTCCCAGTTTCTGCAGTCTCTGCTGGATCTGACGACCAAAACACATCTGGTTAGCTTGCATAGTTTGCATAATTAATCTGGTTTGTGTGGTATATGAGGTAACTAAAGCGACTCACCGCCGCTAAGATGGACGTCTGCATATCTGGATCATTGACATTCAGAGCAGATTTCACCTCCAGTCGCAGGATCTGTCTCTTCATACGAGCTGCACCTGAACAAAACATTACAGCCTATAGTATTGACTGAAAATATTCAAAACTGAGATAAATTTCAAGTTGTAAGCAAAGAATACTAGATTGTTCTACAAGAAATCACTATTTATTTTCTGCTACAAAATTTAAATTCTGTTTCTTTGTAATTATTTGTGAAATTCACTAGCAATTACTGATCATGATCATCGATTAAATCAAGAACCGTAACATTTATGACATTGCACATACTACTACTACTACTAATAATAATAATAATTAGTGTCAGCTCAGCACACATTGCGTTTGTAAATGACAAACACTCACTCCGATAGCAGAAAAATGGTTTCAGTTTTCCGCAGAGCTCCGTTTTCCAAAATCTGTTGTCCGTCAATGCAACGCATTCTCCGAGAAGATCTGGCTGAAGCACATCCCAGTTTCTGAAGGACGACGTGCTGCCGTTGGACCAGACGAAGTCATCTTTGAACAGGCCGATGTAGGCGAATCCCAGCGTGGGAATCAGCTCCATGATCTGATTGTTCTCGTCCAGGTTCCTCACGCTGACCAGATCGCTGTGATGCTGTCTGCAGTACCGCTGAGCTTCTCTCCATGTGTAGAGAAAGCTGATGTAGATGTAGCGCTGCTCAGTGCTGTTCACTATAGACGAGCAAAAGATGCAGGTCAGCAGACACTAACACATAACAGGGTTGTTTTAGTTAACTAAAACCATAAAAAATATTAGATTTACCTGAAATAAAATATAAAAACTTCATTTTATTTCAGCTAGTTAACAATATTGATTCATATTCAAAAAAGAAAAGAAAACCTCACAAATATGCTCAGTTACTAAAACTTTAACTAAAATTAATATAAAAACAAAGAATGTGAAAAACTAATTAAAAATAATAAAAGTAAAACATACTAAAAACTATTATTTACATCAGTCTCATTTTAGTCTTATTGATATATTATTATAGTTTTGTTAATATTTTGAATTTTTTAAATATATTTAGTTTAAATAAAAAAAATAAGTAATTTGTCTCTTTGTGTACATCTTTTAATGAGTCTATATAGTTAAGTTTTAGTTTTTAGTTTTAGTTTATTATTGTACTTCAGCTTTAAACAAAAATCACATTTGTTGCCTTAGCAACTAGATTAAATAAGTTTTTTAAATATGTTTAATTTAGTTAATTTTAAGTAATGACATTTTTTAGTGTAGTTTATTATGGTTTTATGAATATTTTGAATTTGGATTTATTTTTATATTCAGTTTTAATTTTAACATTTTTTTCATTTTTATTAGTTTTAGTCTTTGGAAAAATAAATCTATATAGCTTTAATAGTGTTTTTTTTAACTAATTCACAATTAAGTTTTTTGTTATTTATTTTCATCCAATAAATGTATTTTTTTATTTCAGCATTATTTAATAAAAAAAAAAAAAAAAAAAAAAAATTGTTTAACAATAACCTGTTGTAAGGCTATATTTTTTTAAATAAGGACATTATTTTGGCTGTACTACACAGTAACTTTAAAAATGTTCTTAAAACCAACATCATGATAAGATCGTGGATCGTGATTGAGGCGGAAACAATCGTGATGTTATTTTTCCGTATCACCCACTGTTTCTCACCATCATAACAAATGAAGTTGAAGATATCGAGGCAGTTGGTGTTTTGAAAAAGTCCTTTGTAAGTCATGATGACGCAGTCTTGATTCAGTCCATCGTCTGGCTCAAATTGTGCCCAGTTTCTGTATTTTATCTCTCCGTCTTTATATAAGCGTCTGTCTGCCAGAGCCCAGTGCCAGTGAAAAAGACCGGTTTGCATCAGCCCGATCCATGCACCTGTGTATGTGACCTGATCGATCTGAAGTGTGTCCAGATCATCTGTGTTTTCAACAGTCACCAGATCTGTGTACGTCGCTCTGCAGTACAACTGGGCTTCGGCGAACGTTTTTAACTCTGACACAAAGTAGTAGACATTCATAGACTGCTGATAGACCTGTGAGGTGGAAAAACCTAGAAAAAACATCCAATAGTAGTCAATAAAGCATTAAACATACTCGCTCTGTCAAATAACGGAGAAATGCAGTAAACACATGCACTGAAGAGAACCCACCGATCAAAATGAGGAGTGTAAATAGTTTGTGCTCCATGATCTCGCATGCATCAGGATTCTGCAACAACAATGCCATTTGGTTTCTTAATATGACCATAAATGCATTATTCATTATTGATAATATTATGGACTATTTTTAAAACCCTCGTTGTGTTGCGGGTCAATTGGCTTTGCATTTGATTTTCAAACTGCTGGAAATACTGGTTCAATGATTTATTTATTCTTGAAGTTTGGTGAATATTTCTCATTTAGGGTCATGAATGTGCATGCAAAATTTCAACACAGAGATGTGTTTTGTACAAAAATTGTGTTGTTTTGGGGTCCTATGCATTCCCCCATTGACCCTCATTGGTTTTCATGCAGTTTGATAAAAATCAACCCTTTGAAAAACACTAAAGTGTCAATAAAACAATAAAAGTATCTTTTATTCTTCCTTGTCAAGCACTAAAATATGAAATGCATAAAAACGTATTAAATGTAAGACTAAAATTGCGATTCGTCTTCTGAATCATCTAAGGAATATTCACTGTTTCTTTATCTAGTTAAATTTTAGTCTCCTTTTTTTCATCACATTTTTTTATTTTGTACTCTCTGACAAGCTACAATAGGGGTTTTCTGTTTTTACCTGAATCTTTAGTGTTCACATGCCTTTTTTTTCTTGTCAAATTGAATGGAAATCAATTTCGATTGACCCCAAACACAACAGGAGGGTTAAAATGTGTTGCAAATAACAAACAACACAAACCTGAGTGAACTTCTCCTCTTCTTTTCTCCTCTCATGGTTTCATGAGTTTTCCTGAGCTTTAATATTCTCTTTAACTGCATACAAACCATCAGCTGTCCTCATCTCACCTTTATCATCAGTATTCACATCTCATTTCAACCAGCTTGTTTTCCTTTAACTTTCGAAACACAATTCTGTTTGTACAAGTTAGCTTTTTTGAAATGTCATATTTGTGTTCCTCAGTTTGGTGAGTTTATTATTTTTGTGGTATTTTATGTTTATATTTTAATGTTTAGCTCTAACACATGCACACTTTATGAAAACAGCTCATGCTAATAGACATTAGGAATTGCCTTTTTTTTCATCACAAACATGAATTATCCTGTTATTTGTGATATAATGATATATAAGAGTGAATATAACAGCTTTATATAAATTATTAGTAAGCAATTAATAAGCTTATGTAATTTAATAGTAATCAAACACTGAACTGAATGGTTCTATATAATCTTTAGTCTTCTGAAGTGAATAAATGTTTTTGGCACATGAGAAATTTTTGAAAATTGAAAAGCACACCTCATCTGTCTTAAAATTTGTATTAAATGTATTATTTATATTTCATTTTATTTGTTATTTTTAATATTAATTATTTAAATGAAATATTGTTTCTGTCTAAACAGACTGAAGCAGTGCATATGAAGGCTTGTATTTACTGAAAAGGTTTTCAGCCTCATTTTCACGTGTCAGAACACATTTGTATAATGATGATAAGTTCGGCACCTGCTTCTCACATCATGCAGAAATCCCTGCTGACTCATTCAGTGATGGAGGCTGGATACACACTGTGTTCAGGAATGTTACTTCTTAAAGTAGAATGTTACATTTTTCTGTTGGTCATTCTAAAATCAGAAGCAAATGATGTTACATTGTTAGTTTTTATGGAATGTTGCTTCCTGAGACTTTCCTCCAGACTGAAAGCTCTTCTGTGTGTTTGGATTGGAGGTGTTTTTGTATCTGCAAAATCCATTAATGATCAACCTTTAGTAAAAAAACAAAACAACAACAACATAAATTCCTGTTCCCACTAACTGGAGAAAAAAAAACAGTTTGACATCTACTGACTTTTTGCTAAAGTCTACTGTAACAATAACAGAAGAAGAGTTCATCAACTGCAGCTGTTTATTCTTGACATTTGTTGAATACTTCTCATTTAGGGTCATGAATGTGCATGCATAGGTTCAACACATAGATGTGTTTTGGAAAGGCTGTACACATTTTTGTTGTGTTGGGATCCTACAGTCTCCTCACTGGCCCTCATTGGTTTTTGTGCAATTTGGCAAAAATCAACACTTTAAAAAACACTAAAGAGCTAGGTGAAAAAAAGTAAAACCTTTATTGTTGCTTGTCAAGCCCTAAAATATGAAATGCATGAGAACTTTTAAAATTTAAGCCTCAAAGGATACTCAATTTAGATTTGTCTTCTGAATCAATGTAAATTCAGTTTCTTTAGCTGGTTTGTTAGATCTCAATTAATTGATTGCTATTTTTTGGTGTCTGAATAAACAATTCTAAAATATAATTGATATATAAACTTACTCATTAGTTAAGCAAATCATCGTTCTTTTCATTACAGTATGTCATTATGTAACTGAAACTGTTTTTTCATTTATTACACGTTTGTGCTCATGTTCCACTTCTAATCTAACTAATCCAGTTATGCATTAGTTTTAATAGAACGCACTGAAATAAGTGTTCTATTCAAAATGAATAGAAATCTAATGCAATGCCAAATTATGTAGAGGTCATATGTGCTTTGTGTGTTTGAGCACCAGATGGCAGCACTATGATTTACTTGCTGAATTATTGGTCATTTTTATATAAACTAAAGAGATTTAATTGAGATAATTCAGGCTATTATTCTTAGACAGTACGCTGGTGTTTTGAATTGCTTGATTGCAAAATAATTACGATTAAAGTAATTTAAAAAAAATAATTATATATATATATATATATATATATATATATATATATATATATATATATATATAAATGTATGTGTGTGTGTGTGTGTGTGTGTGTGTGTGTGTGTGTGTGTGTGTGTGTGTGTTTGTGTGTGTGTGTTTTATTTGTCATATACAGGATGCAAAGAGCAGTGAAATGTAAAAAACATGATAAGCATCTTAGATATTAATAAATACAATAAATAGTAGGGTAAAAAGTTCAAATAAGATGCAGTAAAATAATTGAGAGCACAAATTCTAAGTATGGGACGCCATACGTCATGTCACATCTTTTGTCTAGGACAGCCGAAAACCATGCAGCATAAATAATGAACAATGCTGTGAACAAGGAACATTTGCAAGTGGAATTTACATGCCTAGTCACTCCCCCACACATGGAAATTATATAAGATGGAGGCATGCATCCACTCATTCAGGTTTGTGCTGAAGAGCCGAGACCATATCTCAGCCATTCAGCAGTGTAGTTCAGGTTTGTGGCAAGAGGAACGTAACATACCCCTTCCATCTTTCTGGGAACAAGGGTTACATCTGTACGCATGTCATATTTCCCATGTTACAAAAACAGCATTCTTCCATCTTAGAAACATTGCCAAGCTACAGAACATGTTACCCGTTTCTGATGCAGAAAAGCTAGTTCATGCATTCATGACCTCTAGACTGGACTATTGTAATGAACTGCTAGCTGGGTGTCCTGCATCTTCAATAAACAAGCTACAGGTAGTACAAAATGCAGCGGCCCCTGAATGTTCGGGGTTCAGACACACTCTCTCTGTTTAAATCTAGTACTTCTGTACTTCAGTTATATCTGATCAAATGCACATTATCATTCTTTTGCTTGAGTTAAACTCATCATCTTTTGCTTGGTTGTAACAGCAGCTACGCTAATTTTTCTCTATTAAATTGGCATCCCAAGGTAACTAGGAATTACACAAGCTTCGGTCTGGATTCAGCCCTTACAAAGATCTGAGATGATTAAAACACCTGAGAAGAGATGATGCCAACCCCCCAGAAGACCTCAGATGATGCCAACCCCCCAGAAGACCTCAGATGATGCCAACCTTGAACCAACATGTGTACCAAACTTTGCTGTAAGTTTAATGACAACATATAATCATTGCAGTTAATAGTGTTCACCGTCTGTTTGATTACATGACATTAACTAACTGCTTGATTTTTACCATACATTTCTGCCATATGGACATCACTTTGACATAGTCACCACTGATAAGCTACTACGAAATATAATGTAGAAACTTTAATTTTCTGTGAAGTTGCCTTGCAACAATTTGTATCGTGAAAAGCGCTATACAAATAAATGTGAATTGAATTGAATACGTAACCAAGACATTGCCTTACTGTGTTACAAGTGTTGGCAATGCATGCAACAGGGATGAATACACATAGGATTACCAGAAGGGAATCACTACATATAGTGCACTGAGCTCAGTACAGGGGCTGACCAGATGGGCATGCAAACACAAGTACTGAGCCTGCTGAGCACTGAGACTGAGCCAGACTGCCGAAGGGTGCTGGAGGATGCTCAATCCAGGTATCCTCAGCTGAGGAACACACCCGGAGAGATGATATGGCACTCGTACCCCCTGTTGAAGGGGAATGGTGCTCAGGGGGTGTGCCTTCGGACAGGCAGGTGGTGGTGGTCACATGCGGAAACTGCTGGCAAGTCCTTGACGGTGTCTCCTAAAAAGGCCAGCTTGGCCTTTGGGGGACATTGGGGTGATGAGAAAGTACCCTTTGTCTGCATTGCACATCTTCACAAGTTTCAGCCGGAGATGGACACCCAAAGAGGACATCAAGTGGCCAAGGACCCAGAGGCAAAAGCCAACCTTCCAGCCAAGAGTGCTTGAGACAGGAGGATACATCGGATACCTGATCAGCTCAGAGGAGTGATGCTCAGCTGAGCCTTCATGCTCAGAGGACACTGGCTCACCCTCCGATGCAGAGATCGAAATCCAATCCTCCTTGGGAGCCCCGAATAACAAGGGGCGAGGAAGAGGAAGGAGAGTCGTGATCGCAGCGTCACCATGATTATGCTCTTATAACGAGAGCATATACCATCCACAAATGCCATCTCAGCACGCTTACAGCCCAGACACGTGAGACAGCGATCGTGGCCATCTGAAGAGGCCAAAAAAATCCAGAGGCTGTATCCAGAAACGCATGGACTGAGAGGCATCTTTAAAAAGACACTTGCCGCCCTAGTTGCTTTTTTAGGTAAAACTGCTCTTTTAATTGCAGAAGAGTATTGGGGGAATCGCTGCACTCAACTGTGCCAAACACTGGTGAACACCGCTAAAGGGAAGTCGTGGCCTAATGGTTAGAGAGTTGGACTCTTAACCTAAAGGTTGCGAGTTTGAGTCTCGGGCCGGCAGGAATTGTAGGTGGGGGGAGTGAATGTACAGCGCTCTCTCCACCCTCAATACCACGACTGAGGTGCCCTTGAGCAAGGCACCAAACCCCCAACTGCTCCCCGGGCGCAGCAGCATAAATGGCTACCCACTGCTCCAGGTGTGTGTGTTCACTGCTGTGTGTGTGCACTTTGGATGGGTTAAATGCAGAGCACAAATTCAGAGTATGGGTTACCATACTTGGTCGTATGTCACTTCACTTTCACTTTCACTTTCACTAAATACACTGTCAGAATCACCAGCAGCAAGAGAGTTTTCTCTTTTATTCTTCTCTTTTAGAGGTGAATACAAGAGTGAACACTCAAACATGTGCAACCACTCGGCTCTGAAGCAAAAGCTGAATGAGTGGACGCACCCTGCCTCCTTAAATACCCTTGTGTATGGGGAGTGCAAATTCCACTTGCCAATGAGTTGCTCCCACTTGCTCCCAAATGAGTTAGTGTTGACGTAATGTCTAACGTGACTGACTGAAAAGCAACTGTTGTTTCAGTCTGTATTTAATTCAATGTTACATAATGTTTCTTTAGTAATTATTTGTAAAATTTTGCCATTTCTGAGTGAACATTTTTACAAGCAATTGGAGTGTTATCGACTTCAGTATAATACAGTGTATGTACAGTGTATGCATGTATTATACATATAATATTGACTTCAGACATGAAATTAAGTAACTGCCAGTGGTCATTTGTTCCTGGTTGCAAATCACATAAATCCATCTGTAATAACCCAGCCTTCATGCAAAGCATCTCATTACCTGATGACATTGATGGATCTCCTAGATCTGAAGCCCATTAGGCAAAAGCAAAAGACATGGAAATCATCTCTGATCAGATTCACAGATGGATGAGCATGACAAGCAGGCACCACTGACCTTAGCTTGGCCACCCCACTCAAAACAGTTTTTGTTCCTTTTTTTCTTGACAAGAAATGCATTTATTAAGATGTGGAACCACCGTATCTCTTACCGACCACATCACACGGAAGAAATTTACGACACACACTTCAACTTCCCCTCAGCGCCAGGCGCTAGTCAAACGAGTGAACTTGTGGTCTGATGAGCTATATGTCAGTAAAACAAACTTTCCTGTCCTGTCAGCCGTTTTACTGTGCTCACGGTGCACACTCTTCAACTTTACGCGAATATGAGGTGCACGCTCTATATCGCTTCATCATAAATAAAGCGCACAAGAAACTATGAGCATACAATGTAGTTCTGTCATCAGTTGTCATGAAATTAAAAAAGGTGATTAAAGCTGCAAACTGTGCATGCATGTATGTATATATGCATCACATTATAGAACGTCTCTCAAAGGTACTAAAATATATTCTGCAATTCGAGATCACAATATAAGGCGCAAGCTGATATGTATTTTTTTTTTGTAATTTAATGGACAAGTAAATGTGAGCACAGTGCACTTATACTAGAAAATATGCGTTATTTTTACTTTAATTTGTAAAGTACAAATGAAAATGAAACCATTTCAATTCATAAAATAACTCATTTTACATTCTGGCATTTATGTACTGTTGACTTCCGGCCTTTTTCACATTCGTATGGGAATGTCTCATCCATGAGTATGAAATGTTGGAGAACAAGCTTTTGGGGGTTTTGAGAACTAGAACCAAGCTGACGGAGTAATAAAGCTATAGTGAGCCCCTTTATTAAAATACCTGGCGGTAAGAAATAATACAAAACTTGTCATATTCACTCAGTATTACTAATTTGATCTAATTCACAAATACGTATTTTATAATAAAGTAGAAATTAATTGTATTCAGTTGTGTTCTAGTCACTAAAACAGTCCAGATGAATCACCATTGGCACACAAGTTTGAGATTTAGAGCTTTATGGAGGGTTAATGCTCTAAATGAACCAGATAAACCCATCTGTTATGTAGTTGAACTAGCTACTCTTGTGCCGGACATGGATACGGATTAGGCTTCTCTTTCACAATAATACTTGATTTAAATGACAAGTTGTTACTGTGAGAGATGTTTCAAATGAAAAATTCTTAAAGAGGTCATCGGATGCCCATTTTCCACAAGTTGATAGGATTCTTTAGGGTCTTAATGAAAAGTCTATAACATACTTTGGTAAAAAAAAATGCAATGGTAGTGTAAAATAACACCCTTTTTAACCTGTCAAAATCAGCTCTGTTATCAGCAAGCCATTCTAGTCCATTTTGCTTTAAATGCTAATGAGCTCTGCTGGCCCCGCCCCTCTCTTCCATGGAGTGATGAGCAAACTGTAAACTTCAGCCTCAAAACGTGCTAACGAGCATATACTGTATTAGAAAAGGCGATTTGCAAAGATTCATAAAAACCCTAATAGTCACTTCTTCTGTAGATGAAGCTGGATCATGAATGATTTGCGCGAACAGATGCATTTAGGCAGATCGGGGATTGGCGCATTTCCTTCAAAACGAAAGTGACGTTAATCCTCTGTGTCTTCAGAAGCTCAGATGTCCGGAGTAAATGACGACTGCTATGTTCATTATTACATCCAACAACAAAACAACTCAATCGCTTAATCTGAGACATCTGGTCTTCCCCTGCACCGCCGGACAGCTCTCAGTTCACTCAGGGGGGCGGGTCTAAGGTAAGACAGACTTGTCAATCATCTATCGTGGGAGGGGCCTGCGCAGAACTTCATCATTCTGACAGGAATCTCAGAACAGCCTGATTTGAGAAAGGGGATTTTTTAATTTTATCATTATAGGATGGATGTGTTCACACACTTTCAAAACACATTTATGTTCAAACAACTTGTAAAGTGAATTTTGCATCCGATGACCCCTTTAATTCAGGTGTCAGAACCATATTAACAGTATTCAATCAGCCAAGAAATTGACTGAGAAAGCCAGAGAAGAGCAGAAGCAGGAGACAAAGTGATACAATGAGCTGCAAAATGAGTTTATTGAATAATCTTAGTTGCATATGTTTCAGTGCTCAGACTTCATCTGACAGCACAAATCCAACAAGTGTTGTTATACCACAAACCACAGCAATGGAAAATTACTGCTTCACAACATCATCCTTGAAATGGAGACATTCTCTGATCTCTTACTCATTAAGACAAATATCCACAAACCACACAATCATAAGACCAAACAACAATGGAAACGTAATATAAATGAATCAATTAAATGAATATATAAATGGTTAAAATTATTATGATTAAATGGAATAATAAAATGATTAAATGATAAATCATAAATGAATGAAGAATAAATAAATAAGAAAGTAAAACATATGGTGGCTCTATAAAATCAATTTCTAAATAAAACTGAAACATTTCTAAATAAAAGCTAAATTGTTTATTGCAGATTATATTATTGCTGATCAATAAAATATTGTTTTACTTAATAGATGTAAGCAGTGTTTGAGTTTGACAGGATAAAAATGATATATGAACAAATGCCAAGCTGAAATAAATCATGTGTAATCCATCTAATATCCAAAATTATTTATCAGTTTCTAAAACACCCTATTGTTTATCATTCCCTAAATGTTTGACAAAATCTCTAAACATTGGAGCAGTTGCAGGATGAAAATAATAGACTAGACTAGACTATTACTATTATTATTATTATTATAAATAAATGCTATATTTAGAGATTAAAACCAATGCATGTATAAGCACTAAACATAGCTCAGTTTTCAGTGGGGAAATGATAAAGTAACATTTAAAAATGTATTTGTACTGTACTTTTATACAGGATGATGTTATTCATGTTCATAAGTTTTTGTACAGCATGCAAAGCATTAAATCATTAATGGTGCCAGTGCATTAACTGTATTACTTGCTTCATGGTGTTAAACATAACATTTCATTTATTATAAATTCCTGTAGCTTAAAGATTCACAAATGTTTGGAGACAGCATTACATTGGACCAACATCCTCACATTCTGTTGCCGTCTCTTGTGTGTTGTCTTTGTTTTCTTGTGTGTTCTGCTGCTGGAAGGTCTTCCCGTCAGATTGGACGCTCCATGTTATGCTGTATATGTTATCCTCCAAGAAGATCTGCTTCATCTAGAGACCAGATTACATCAGTGATCAGTGAATGACCATTCAGACTTCAGTTAACTAAAACTATTACAGATATTTTGTTAATCACTATTATTGTCTTGTTTTCCAGTACAAAGATCTTAACATTGTTAAATCAAGATACATTTAAATGGCACAAGAACAGAAGGACATGTACCTAAATTAAGTGAGCTTTAAGTGACACAAATCTGCCAGTGTCGTCAGAAAAATAAAAAAAAGCAAATTTTTCTGAGCCCATTGGCAGATTTTTATTTTAATCTTTTTCTAGTTTTAAGCAAAAAATCACTTAATTTTGGTAAATTTTTCAGAAAATGTAAGTCATGTTTCCCAGGTAAATGAATTTTGGTTTAGATATTTGTAATGGAAAACAAGACAAGGATAGGGGGGAAGAAATTGCATGTATGTATGAATGTATTTATTTATAAAACATTTTTTGCAGTGCATCAAATGAAATAAATTATGAAAGACTTATTTTATTTCAGTTAAGCTAAGGCAGCATTTCTATTTTGTGTTAATTTTAAGGTGAACACACACACACACACACACACACACACATATATATATACACATGTATACATATATATAAACAAACACTCAACAAAATAAAGAATGAATATATAAATATAAGAAAACATGAAAATTATAATAGTGATCCAGCATCATCATCTCACCTTCTTCTCTATGGCCTCCATCACTGCGGATTCGTCCAGATGTCCGTCTGAGTTGACTGAGACTCTCACTCGCTGTATTTTTGTGTTTTCGCGGCAGTAGAAAGGCAGTGGAGTCGAGCAGTTGTTGTCAGCCATCAGTCCTTCAGTATCAACACTCGCACAGCCTTTAACAGCTGTGTTACTGGGCTGACTGTTCTTCCATTTTATAGAAGACCATGACACATCGGTCTGGTCTGACCAGAGCCACTGCGGCAGGTTCTTGGACAGGCCGATCCAGGCATCCCAGTCGTACTTGTAAAAAAGCACTTTTGCGAGGAACGCGTTCTCTGTGTCGTCTGTAATGGTGGCCAGGTCTCTTTCGTGTGATCTACAGTGCATTTGAGCATCACGCCAGTTCATGCTCTTTTCAATGTACTTAAACTTGTCCTGAAGTTTGTCCTGTTTGTCTGCAAGGAGGAGATTTGTGTCAGGACAAAGAAACATACTTAAAAATGTGAAGTGCCATACAAAATTAAATGTAATAGTGTATACGGTTCACTACAAGAGTGTTTGTTCATATAAAACAAACTCATGAACTCAAAAAATGGCTTAGAAAAGGTTTTGTGCAGTGTTATTTTAGTGTCAATGATATACTATTCTAGTTTTTGTAAATATTTTCAGTCTTGTTGGATTTTATTTTCATATTTTATTCATTTTACACTATTCATTTCATACTAGATTAATTTTGTTTTATATTTATATATTCCTCAACTGTAAGTCACTTTGGATAAAAGCATCTGCTAAAAAACATACAACCATCACTAATTCACATTGCTCTTGTTTTACATAACCATTTTCCCCGTGAGATCATGATTCTGAGTAAAATTTGAAGATTTTTTGAGTGTAATGAAAAATAAGATGCACAATCATAGATATCACCTTCCATGTCAGGCATTGCTTGAAAAAAAGATTTGCTCTGATTGTCAGCATTACAATGATTATGGAAAACCAAAGAGATCAATGAGCATTAAACCCTTTAACATCCTGATTAAAGCTGAACTAAAGTGTTGTGTTATTTCTTACCAGTTTGGCAAAACAAGTATTTTAGTTCAGTACAGGATGCGTCACCCCATCGTCTATTTGTATTCACAGTCACACAGGCCTCTTGTTTGTGGTTCAAGTCTGGCTCCCAGGATTCCCACTTCGCATAGCTGAGTGGCGTGTGTTGATACGACCAACGCCAAGTGAGGATATCATAGTTGAAGCCGATCCAGGCGTCAGATTGAAAGTTCACAGCGTTTGCTGCCTCCTTCAGTTTGGCTCTGTCTTCATCGCTCTGAACCGTCGCCAGATCCATGTGTTTCTCTCTGCAGTACGATTGTGCTTCTGTCCAGGTCTTTGGCTCGTCGATCAGGACAAATCTGTACGGGTCACTTGAAGCCTTCGACAGGATTCCTGCTGCAGGAAAATCAATAGTGAGAAGTTGATCTAAACCTCTGATCTGACATCAGTTTCTGTCACGAACACTCACCGAGAAAAACAACAAGTTGAATTTTGTTCTGCATCATCTTGTCTTCACAGGTTTGTTCACTGAAAAAAATAAATGACAATAATATGACATGCTGGTTAGTTTTCTGCAATGATTTTGTCTAGATTCACCAGCAAAAGTATTTTTAATGGTCAGGTACTCTGTAAAAAATGATGACAATGTGTTTCCATTACTTTAACTAATCAAATGAATTTAACCACATTTCAAATTCAAGTTATAAGAGCTGACTTGATTTTTTTTAAGTACATTCAAAACTAGTCCATACAAAACACTTGTACAACCAATTTGATTATATAAATATTTAAGTATAATATGTTTTTAAATTGAAGTAAGTGGATTTTTTTAAAGCCATATAAATCACAAAAAACACCAATTTACCTGCTGTGGAGCAAATGAAGCTTGATCTTCTCACCGGTATATCAAGTGCCTTCTCTCAACATAATTGTCTTTTACTATCTACCCAACTCTTTATACATTACGTTATGCAAAATAATTTGTCTAGTACTGTACGTAAGACGCTGAGACTGATTTACATTGTAAGGCTCTTCATTCAAATAGCATCATAGAGCATGGAAATGTAATTGTTTTTTTACAAAAGTAAAACACAAACGAAAGTGTTTATTTGTAATTAACCAGGAAATTAAAAAAAACTCTTGAGATTTAAAATGTATTTTATAAGAATATCCTGCATAGACACACAAAATAAGACACAATACATGAAAATAACAAAATTTGCAAATGTGTTCACCCTCATGCTGTACAAGATTAGGATGAGTTTGTTTTTTCATCAGATTTGTAGAAATGTGTCTCTGCATCACTGTCTCAGCAATGGATGCTCTGCAGTGAATGGGTGCCGTCAGAAATAGAGTCCAAACTGCTGATAAAAACATCACAAAAAACATCACAATAATCCACAAGTAATCCACACCACTCCAGTCCATCAGTTAACATCTGGAGAAGACAAAAGCTCCGCAAACTCAGAAGAGCCAGAGCCCCGGCCTCCATCATGTGCACCTTCTACAGAGGCACCATCGAGAGCATTCTGACTAGCTGCATCACTGTGTGGTATGGCGCCTGCAACGCATCCTGCTGCAAGACCCTCCAACGGATAGTGAGAGCAGCTGAGAAGATTGTTGGTGTCTCTCTCCCCTCCCTCCAGGACATCTACAGCACCCGTCTCACCCGCAAAGCCCTCAGCATTGCAGGTGATCCCACCCGTCACATAGCTTCTTCAGTCTGCTGCCATCAGGGAGGAGACTGCGGAGTCTCCAGGCGAAGACCAGCAGACTTAAGGACAGCTTCATCCATCAGGCTGTCAGGAAGCTGAACTCCCTCCCGACCTTGCCCCCCCTCCCCTCTCTTACCCCACGCACCACTGAACTCAACACTGAACCCCCCCACACACACACACACACACACACTATGACCAGCACCAGTCACTTTGTACAGCATTGGACTGACCTCATTCAACTACCTCTTCTGACAGTCTGAATAAAGTCTGCTCTCTGAGCTTTTTGTCACTTTAAATCGATCGATAAGCTCTTTGCACTGCACCATTTATATCTGCACTGTTGTTTATTTCACTGGTTTGCACTGTATCTACCATGTGCCTTATGCTACATTATCTATTTTTTTATTTTTTTTTTACATGTCCTTATTTGTATATTGTAATAGTTACATTCTATGTATATGTATATATATATATATACAGTGCACAGCATAAATGAGTACACCCCCTCTAAAACTTAACAAATTCAGCAAATACTCTTTACTTAGATGACATGTTAGGGTTCTTTGGAAATATAATGTTCCATCAAGTCTGCTTGATCAATTACCAAAGAAGAATGTCAAAATTATTCAGCAAAATAAGATTTTCTTATCAAAGTGATAAAATGTTGTGTTGCAAAAATGAGTACACCCTCCTGAAAGTTACTAAAAAAAAAAAAGTGTATAGGTTTAAGGTTATTTTTGATCAACAGGTAAGTATATTGAACCAAAACTTTTAAAGACAAGTCATTTCCTGACAATTAAAAGTGTTACATAGCCCATTGAATCATACTCAGACTTAATGCTGGCAGCATTGGAACCACTTGTGAGAGAAGTGCCAGTTGACCTATTTCTTAGCATAAAAGAGGACAATGTTACAAGAGGAATACTAAATTATTATTTTAAGTTTGAAAATTTAGCATAAGTAGCACCGACATTCAAAAACAATGGACTTGTGACAAGGCTCCTGAAATAATCAGGTCTTTACTTTAAGTTTTCATTTAGTGATGAGTCAATTTTTGCTAGAAAAAGAGCAGGAGAAATAACATGCAAGTGTCTCAGAGCCGGCAAAAGCTATGAAAAGAGTGACACTTTATCTCACAGAGTATGACGCAGCCTGCAGAAGTGACATGCATGGTTGTTGTCACCACTAGAATTACCTACTGTAGCCAAAGCACAATAAACTCATTTAACCTCTTCCAAGGCCCATATCTACAAAATAGAGACTTCTGGGAATCCATACTCTGGTCTCAAGAGACCAAGTCAATCATTTCGGATCCAAAAGCATCAAAAATGTTCTGGTGTTGCTAGAGGAGGAGTACAGTGAGAAGTGTTTGGTACCCACAGTGACATTCAGTGGTAGTAAAGCTCTTATAGAGGGATGAATGAGTGCTGAAGGTGTGAGGGAGTTGTGCTTTATCAACGCTGTCATGAATTCACACACCACTGTGTGATGGAATACAAAAACTTGAAACAGAAGATACTACCCTCCCCTCATTCCCTGCATTATTGGGCATTTTTTCAGCATGACAATGAAGATATTAATTCTCCCAAGGTGAAAATCCTTCAGTGGACATGTATTTCACTCAATCTTATCGCTCTTGAGCAGCTGTGGGGGATTCTGTAGAGACGAGCTGAGCAAAACTCCCCATTAAAGACCAGAGCATTTAAGGAGGTCGTCCTTCAGGAGTTAAACAGGACAGATGTGAAAATTTGTCATGAACTTGTACACTCAATGCCAAGAAGGGTCAGAGCAGTATACTTAAAGTTCTGGAGGACATACTGAGTACTAGAATATTATACATTTGCTGAATTAAATCTAGGGTGTACTCATTTCTGCAGTCCTTCATTTTAACTAAATTGGGTAATTTACTTATCTTACAGAAAATGTTGGCATATATTTTGTCGTTTTTATTAAGTATATGTTTAATACATTTCAATTTTGCCATCTTTCCATGAATTATATTTGTGATCATTAAGAAAATACATATTTTATATTTATTCAGAGGGGGTGTACTCATTTATGCTGTGCACTGTATATATATATATGTGTGTTTGTGTATGTATATGTATATATATATTTGATTTGTATTTATCTGTATTTTTATGTTCTACTTTTAGTGTTATCTGTATGCACCAACGGTCTGAGAGTAAAGCAATTTCAATTTTCTGTATGTATGCACGGTACATGTGGCAGAATTGACAATAAAGCAGACTTTGACTTGACTTTGATATAAAAACATTCATAAGATTGCCAGAGACAATTTTAATAACATTTTAGTTAAGGTCAAAAATGACATTCAAAGATGGAAGAATCTTAAAGTCTCTCTCCAAGGAAGAATCTCTACTGTTAAGATGAATTTGTTACCTCGATTTAATATTTTTTTCTCTATGCTACCACTTTCTCCCCCTCCAGGTTACTTTAAGGAGATCAACTCCATAATTTCTAAGTTTATCTAGAATGATAAATGCCCCAGAATTAAACTTACCACATTACAACATGCTAATAGCGCAGGAGAACTAGCTGTACCAAATTTTGAATTATATTATTGGTCGTTCCAGCTTAAGGCTCTTCATAATTGGGTTGATCCTCAATCTACAGTTTCATGGAGGGTGATTGAAGCTGACAAGGTTCAAATAGACTTCAAGATATTTTATTTACTGGCACAGGAAAAAAAGGGGATAATTATAAATTTGGTCCGGTTGTGGCTAACTCTATTAAAATCTGGAAAACGGTTGAAAGTCGGATAGGTGGACCCTTCAAATTTTGTAACAGTACACCTTTATGGCACAATTTTAACTTTGTATGTGGAAATCGTCCATTTGTCCAAACCTCTTGGTCCTCTTTAGGTGTAAACACGTGCGGTGATATGTATGATAACCAGGGCCTCTGTTCATTTCAGACATTAAGAACCAAATTTTGTCTACCAGCATCTGCATACTTTGTCTATCTTCAGTTACGTTCTGCTCTCAAAGCGTATGGCGTTCCGTGGGCATCTTCTATTTCCTCTCATCCTACGCGGGACTGGATTGCACCATCTGCTGGTCGGCCATCTGTTTCCTTAATATATTATAAAATTATTGATTGCATTACAAAACCTCTTTCTATTAAAACTATTTGGAATAGGGAATTATCTGACCTTAATTTATCTGTCAACTGGGAGAGAGTGTGGTCTAATCTCAGGTTAACATCAAAAAATTTGGCTCATCGTCATATTCACTTCAAAGTCATTCATAGAGCATACATAACTCCTTACAAAAGATTCAAAATGAAACTACAATCAAATTCTAACTGCCATATATGTAATACTGCTTCATCAGGCACTTTTCTTCATATGTTTTGGGAATGTCCTATTGTCATTAGTCTATGGACACATGCAAACCTGGTTTTGTCATCCTTACTGCGAATTGATTGGTCTGTTAACCCAAGTTTGTGTATTCTTAATGATGATTCTGGTCTCTGTATAAGTTCAATGCAAAAGAGAATGTTGTTTGCTAGTTTTACAGCTGCAAAGAAGACAATAATCCAGAACTGGTTTACACCACACATGTGTGGAAAAACATATTGGATCTGTAGCCTCCTGCAAATAGTGACTTGTGAATGTACAACGGTGCGAGTCGGTGGGGCCAGGCCTTCGACCATTGATGCTTGGCAGTGTTTTTTGTTTGATATACGTGATTGTATGGAGGAGTGACTTTTGTGTTTTTGTTGTCCTCCTTCTCTCCCTCCCTTTTGACTGGACTTTGAGTTGTTGAGTATGTGTCTGTTGTTTTGTTTTGTTATATTTTGGATGCTGTGTTGTGTTATGTGTGAAAAAAAAAAAAAAATGTCGATAACAAAAAAAGCCCTTCAGGAAAAGGGCTACCAAGCCACTTCTGAAACAGAGACAACATCAGAAGCATCTTACCTGGGCTGTGGAGAAAAAGAACGTCTCGGTTACATACGTAATCCTCATTCCCTGATGGAGGGAACGGAGACGTTATGTTGTGACGACATAGGGGATTTACTTGGAAGCCCCAATCATCTCTGACTTAAGAGAAAACACCAATGAATATTGGCTAGTGGATTTTGCATACCTGAGCCACTCCCCGTGCATACGGGTATAAAAGGGCGACAGGTGCATCCACTCATCAGGTTTTCCGCTGAGGAGCCGAGAATGAGTCCCAGGCAACCAGCGATGGTTCAAGATTGTGGCATGGGGACATAACGTCTCCGTTCCCTCCATCAGTTAACGAGGGTTATGTACGTAACGAGACGTTCCCTATCTGTCGGTAACTACGAGTTATGTTGTGATGACATAGGGGTCCTATGGAAAGCGCCACGACCTGAACCCTGTTATGACCTTGTGGCATGCAGATGCTGACAAGCGAGCGCGTGACAGACAAATGCCATGCGAAAGGTCGCAACCTTCCCATCACCCCAGTGCAAATTCGCTAACCTTGGTGCCCACAGGGACCACTGAGTACATCGCTGCTGGAGATAGCCAAGCCGCTGTTCCTCTCCCCAGAAGTCGGAAGGGATTTCGACCTTCAATGAAAGATGCTTCACGTCTTTCCTATTTGTTGTTACAGCTTGGCAGTAATGACGGGGAAGCGAGCCTTCTGGAGAAGGGCACTACGGAGGCCACATCCTGCCCGAAGGGAGATACCATGTGGAGACACTGATATGGACTGACCCAGGCCTGGGGCAGTACTACATACGACTGGACCCTGGGGCAGATCCTACCTAGGAGTAGGGAGGAGGGCTGCCAGCAGTGCCTGACAGAGAGCTCTGTCAAAGGGAAGACACAGGTTTACCGTGAGGGAAACCTTACCGTGGATGAATACACGTATGGGATTACCCGAAGGGAATCAAAGCCATACGGACACCTAGCCGAGTACAGGGGCTGAACGGAGACCCGGGCGAGCTAGCACCAGTACTGGGCCTGGCGTCAGACTGCTCCGCCCAGTCTGACTGCCGGGGGTGCTGGAGGAACTCCACCAGGGTTCGCCGTCCGGGGAACTGAACTGGAGGACGAAAACAGGCGCTCGTATCCCCGGGTGAGGGGGAATGGCACAGCAAGCGTGACACCGGCCAGTTCTTCCTGCCACTTACCTGTTACCCAACACACGGGAAGAAACTGGCTTAACGTGGAAACTGTAGAACAGGGGTCACCAAGTTCGGTCCTGGAGGGCCGGTGTCCCTGCAGAGTTTAGCTCCAACCCTAATCAAACACACCTGAAGCAGCTAATCAAAGTCTTGTTAGGTATACTTGAAACTTCCAGGCAGGTGTGTTGAGGCAAGTTGGAGCTAAACTCTGCAGGACACCGGCCCTCCAGGATCAAGTTTGATGACCCCTGCTGTAGAATCTCACGAAAGTGTTCGGTGTCACCCAGCCCGCAGCTCTACAGATGTCTGCCAGAGAGGCGCCGTGCGCCAACGCATAGGAGGAGGCAACACTCCATGTGGAGTGAGCCCTCACCCCCATGGGGCACGGCTCGCCTTGGAATTGGTACACCAAGGTGATGGCATCCACTATCCAGTGGGCCAACCACCGCTTGGAGACAGCCTTCCCTTTCTGCTGACCTCCGTAACAGACAAAGAGCTGCTCAGAGCTTCTGAAGCTCTGGGTGCGGTCCACGTATATGCACAATGCTCTTACGGGACACAGCAACGCCAAGGCTGGGTCTGCCTCCTCCGAAGGCAGTGCTTGTAGGTTCACCACCTGATCGCGGAAGGGCGTGGTGGGAACTTTGGGCACGTATCCAGGATGGGGTCTCAGGACAACGTGAGAGTAGTCCGGCCCAAACACAAGGCACTCATGCCATCCACTGCATCGTGATGGGCCGCGATAGCAGCCACATACACTTTCAAGGTGACAGCCTACGCTCCAACCTTTCTTGCAGGAAAGAAAGCACTACTCCAATCGTGCATCTTCGGGGGTCTTCTCGGCGAGAAGAACACCAGTTCGCGAACAGACTCTACTTCAGTGCATAGGCTTGCCTTGTAGAAGGAGCTCTAGCCTGAGTGATGATTGATGTCACAATCGGCGTACCCGCGGTGGTGCAGCAAAGGGGAGTAGAGCTGGATGGTACAGAAGGGCTAGAGGTGCATGGGGAGGCCCTGCGTCCCCCAACCGCACTCTCTTGGCCGCTGGCAAGATAGATTGTGGGCAAGAGTGAGGAGGCAGTGCGTCGCACACTGTCGGCCCGCGAGCCTGAGAAATCAGAGGAAAGGGAAATTGCTCTTTCTTTGACAATGTGGGTACGAATTAATGAATAATTCTCCCCCTGCCCTCCTTCGGGGAAGGAGTGGCACTGTCCTCGCCATCTCCTGAGATCGAGCAGCTTCCCACATCTCCGGGTTGCCCGTGTCAGGGCCGCTTTATCGCCTCCCTGGACGATATCGGGGCCAGCTGGAACACAGGGGGCGCCATGCTCCTGCAAGAGGCTCGACGCGCCGGCCTAGGTGACAATTCACCACGGGGCGGAGCAGCTCTGGAGGACACAGGAGGGCGCCCACGGCGACGAGCAGACTGCGGCTTGCCCTGCGGCAGAGCGGTGGCAGATGGTGCCTCACGCCTGGGGCAAGATGTGTTGGATAGCCTCGGTCTGCTTCTGTACTGCCGAGAACTGCTGGACACAGTCCTCGACAGTGTCATCGAACAAACCAGCCTGGGAGACGAGAGCATTGAGAAAGCACGCTTTGTCGATATCGCTCCTCTCAGCAAGGCTGAGCCACAGATGGCACTCTTGGACCACAAATGTGGACATCGCCTTCCTGAGGGACTGCGCTGTGACTTCCGTCACCCGTAGGGTGAGGCCAGTCGCCGAGCGCAGTTCCTGCTTCAACCTCGGGTTGGTACTACCCTCGTGCATTTTAATGCCTTGGCTTGGTGTACTCACAGGATAGCCATGGCATGCAGAGCAGAGGCAGCTTGGCCCGCAGCACTGTAAGCTTTGGCCGCGAGAGCAAACTGCACGTACTGCAAATTAACACATACCTGACATGTAGTGGACAGCCTGCAACCCAACACAAAGCATCAAATGGCCATTCCGCACGCGTCTACACACGCGCACTCCATAAGGGCAGTCCCAGCTGTGACGCACACCAAGTGGCAAAACTCCAGCCTTAAGTACCCGGAAAGACATCTTCTAATAGACTAATGTGGGTGACAATCACACGCCAATGAGCCAATAAGGAAGGATTACGTCACCCACCTTGCCACACATGCATGCCAAGTGACAATTGGCATCCCACATCGTAACCTACCCAGCACCCTGTTGTGAGCCAGTTGTTTCTTTCGTACCAAAACAGGGATCCAAAAAAGGTTTGTGATTTTTTTCACAATGAAAGAGTGCTTTAGCTCTTTTCATTTGTAATGTTGTTACAGCTATGACCAGTTGCATTACACTGGGAAGTGTGTCAAAGTCTGTGCGGACCTGGGCTGCGTTTCCCAAAAGCATCGTAAGCTAAGTACATCATAGACCCATTGAGACCAATGGAGCTACGATCAACTTAGGCTTATGATGCTTTTGGAAAACGCAGCCCAGGACACTACAGAGACCACATCCTGCCAGAGAAGAGGTACAGTAACATGGAGAGAACACATATAGACTGACCGACAGGGCAGTGCTACATATGGAAGAATCTCTGTGGTAGGTCCTACCTCAGGAGGCACGGAAGTACTACCAATGCAGAGACTGGACAGAAGTAGTTCTGTCAAGGGAAAGACACTGGTTTACCAGCAGGGATGAATACACATATAGGATTACCAGAAGGGAATCAGTACATATGGTGCACCGAGCTCAGTACAGGGGCTGACCAGATGGGCATGCAAACACAAGTACTGAGCTTGCTGAGCACTGAGACCCCTCCACTGAGCCAGACTGCCGAAGGGTGCTGGAGGATGGTCAATCCAGGTATTGTCAGCTGAGGAACACACCCGGAGAGATGATATGGCACTAACACACCCTGTTGAAGGGGAATGGTACTCAGGGGATGTGCCTTTGGACAGGCAGACTGGAGACTCAGTGCCCTGAGTTTAGGCCCTCAGTGGTGGTCACATGCAGGAACTGCTGACAAGTCCTCGACGACTTTGCTTGGCCTTTGGGGGAAATGGGGGTGATGAGAAAGTGCCCTTTGTCTGCATTGCACATCTTCACAAGTTTCAGCCAGAGATGCCCAAAGTGGACATCAAGTGGCCAAGGACCCGCGCTGTGACCCAGAGGCAAAGATGATAGTCACCCAGAGGTAAAAGCCAATCTTCCAGCCAAGAATGCTTGAGACAGGAGGATACCTTGGATACCTGATCAGCTCAGAGGAGTGATGCTCAGCTGAGCCTTCATGCTCAGAGGACACTGGCTCACCCTCCGATGCAGAGATCGAAATCCAATCCTCCTTGGGAGCCCCGAATAACAAGGGGTGAGGAAGAGGAAGGCGAGTCATGATCGCAGCGTCACCGTGATTATCCTCTTATAACTAGAGCATAAACCATCCACAAATGCCATCTCAGCATGCTTACAGCCCAGACACATGAGACAGCAATCGTGGCCATCTGAAGAGGCCAAAAAACAAGGCTGTATCCAGAAATGCACGGACTGAGAGGCATCTTTAAAAAGACACTCGCCGCCCTTGTTGCTCTTTTAGGTAAAACTGCTATTTTAATTGCTGAAAAGCCCAGGGGGAATCGCTGCACTCAACTGTGCCAAACACTGGTGAACACCGCTAAATACACTGTCAGAATCATCAGCAGCAAGAGAGTTTTCTCTTTTATTCTTCTCTTTTAGAGGTGAATACAAGAGTGATCGCTCAAACATGTGCAACCACTCGGCTGAATGAGTGGACGCATGCCACCTCCTTATATACCCTTGTGTATGGGGAGTGCAAATTCCACTTGCCAATGTTCATTGGCCTTTTTTGCAGGTGATTGGGGCTCCCAGATGAGTTAGTGTTGACATAATGTCGAACGTGACTGACTGAAAAGGAACTGTTGTTTCTGTCTGTATCAAAATTTCACATTTAATTCAATGTTACATAATGTTTCTTTAGCCAATTTCACTAGCAATTGCAGTGTTATCGACTTCAGTATAATACAGTGTATGTACAGTGTGTATTACACATATAATATTGACTTCAGACATGAAATGAAGTAACTGCTAATGGTCATTTGTTCTTGGTTGCAAATCACATAAATCCATCTGTAATAACCCAGAATTCATGCAAAGCCTCTCATTACCGGATGACATTGATGGATCTCCTAGATCTGAAGCCCATTAGGCGAAACCAAAAGACATGGAAATCATCTCTGATCAGATTCACAGATGGATGAGCATGACAAGCAGGCACCACTGACCTTAGCTTGGCCACCCCACTCAAAACAGTTTTTGTTCCTTTTTTTCTTGTCAAGAAATGCATTTATTAAGATGTGGAACCACCGTATCTTTGAACGATCACATCACACGGAAGACATTTATGACACACACTTTAACTTCCCCTCAGTGCCAGGCGCTAGTCAAACGAGTGTGGAAATGGTGCCAGATGAGCTTCAGTATAACAACAGTGAACTGTGGTCTGATGAGCTATATGTCAGTAAAACAAACTTTCCTGGCCTGTCAGCCGTTTTACTGTGCTCACGGTGCACACTCTTCAACTTTACGCGAATATGAGGTGCACGCTCTATATCGCTTCATCATAAATAAAGCGCACAAGAAACTATGAGCATGCAATGTAGTTCTGTCATCAGTTGTCATGAAATTAAAAAAAGTGATTAAAGCTGCAAACTGTGCATGCATGTATGTATATATGCATCACATTATAGAACGTCTCTCAAAGGTACTAAAATATATTCTGCAATTCGAGATCACAATATAAGGCGCAAGCTGATATGTATTTTTTTTTGTAATTTAATGGACAAGTAAATGTTAGCACAGTGCACTCATACTAGAAAATATGCAGCATTTTTTACTTTAATTTGTAAAGTACAAATGAAAATGAAACCATTTCAATTCATAAAATAACTCATTTTACATTCTGGCATTTATGTGCTGTTGACTTCCGGCCTTTTTCACATTCGTATGGGAATGTCTCATCCATGAGTATGAAATGTTGGAGAACAAGCTTTTGGGGGTTTTGAGAACTAGAACCAAGCTGATGGAGTAATAAAGCTATAGTGAGCCCCTTTATTAAAATACCTGGCGGTAAGAAATAATACAAAACTTGTCATATTCACTCAGTATTACTAATTTGATCTAATTCACAAATAAGTATTTTATAATAAAGTAGAAATTAATTGTATTCAGTTGTGTTATAGTCACTAAAACAGTCCAGATGAATCACCATTGGCACACAAGTTTGAGATTTAGAGCTTTATGGAGGGTTAATGCTCTAAATGAACCAGATAAACCCATCTGTTATGTAGTTGAACTAGCTGCTCTTGTGCCGGACATGGATACGGATTAGGCTTCTCTTTCACAATAATACTTGATTTAAATGACAAGTTGTTACTGTGAGAGATGTTTCAAATGAAAACTTCTTAAAGAGGTCATCGGATGCCCATTTTCCACAAGTTGATAGGATTCTTTAGGGTCTTAATGAAAAGTCTATAACATACTTTGGTAAAAACAAATGCAATGGTAGTGTAAAATAACACCCTTTTTAACCTGTCAAAATCAGCTCTGTTATCAGCAAGCCATTCTAGTCCATTTTGCTTTAAATGCTAATGAGCTCTGCTGGCCCCCCCCTCTCTTCCATGGAGTGATGAGCAAACTGTAAACTTCAGCCTCAAAACGTGCTAACGAGCATATACTGTATTAGAAAAGGCGATTTGCAAAGATTCATAAAAACCCTAATAGTCACTTCTTCTGTAGATGAAGCTGGATCATGAATGATTTGCGCGAACAGATGCATTTAGGCAGATCGGGGATCGGCGCATTTCCTTCAAAACGAAAGTGACGTTAATCCTCTGTGTCTTCAGAAGCTCAGATGTCCGGAGTAAATGACGACTGCTATGTTCATTATTACATCCAACAACAAAACAACTCAATCGCTTAATCTGAGACATCTGGTCTTCCCCTGCACCGCCGGACAGCTCTCAGTTCACTCAGGGGGGCGGGTCTAAGGTAAGACAGACTTGTCAATCATCTATCGTGGGAGGGGCCTGCGCAGAACTTCGTCATTCTGACAGGAATCTCAGAACAGCCTGATTTGAGAAAGGGGATTTTTTAATTTTATCATTATAGGATGGATGTGTTCACACACTTTCAAAACACATTTATGTTCAAACAACTTGTAAAGTGAATTTTGCATCCGATGACCCCTTTAATTCAGGTGTCAGAACCATATTAACAGTATTCAATCAGCCAAGAAATTGACTGAGAAAGCCAGAGAAGAGCAGAAGCAGGAGACAAAGTGATACAATGAGCTGCAAAATGAGTTTATTGAATAATCTTAGTTGCATATGTTTCAGTGCTCAGACTTCATCTGACAGCACAAATCCAACAAGTGTTGTTATACCACAAACCACAGCAATGGAAAATTACTGCTTCACAACATCATCCTTGAAATGGAGACATTCTCTGATCTCTTACTCATTAAGACAAATATCCACAAACCACACAATCATAAGACCAAACAACAATGGAAACGTAATATAAATGAATCAATTAAATGAATATATAAATGGTTAAAATTATTATGATTAAATGGAATAATAAAATGATTAAATGATAAATCATAAATGAATGAAGAATAAATAAATAAGAAAGTAAAACATATGGTGGCTCTATAAAATCAATTTCTAAATAAAACTGAAACATTTCTAAATAAAAGCTAAATTGTTTATTGCAGATTATATTATTGCTGATCAATAAAATATTGTTTTACTTAATAGATGTAAGCAGTGTTTGAGTTTGACAGGATAAAAATGATATATGAACAAATGCCAAGCTGAAATAAATCATGTGTAATCCATCTAATATCCAAAATTATTTATCAGTTTCTAAAACACCCTATTGTTTATCATTCCCTAAATGTTTGACAAAATCTCTAAACATTGGAGCAGTTGCAGGATGAAAATAATAGACTAGACTAGACTATTACTATTATTATTATTATTATAAATAAATGCTATATTTAGAGATTAAAACCAATGCATGTATAAACACTAAACATAGCTCAGTTTTCAGTGGAAAAATGATAAAGTAACATTTAAAAATGTATTTGTACTGTACTTTTATACAGGATGATGTTATTCATTTTCATAAGTTTTTGTACAGCATGCAAAGCATTAAATCATTAATGGTGCCAGTGCATTAACTGTATTACTTGCTTCATGGTGTTAAACATAACATTTCATTTATTATAAATTCCTGTAGCTTAAAGATTCACAAATGTTTGGAGACAGCATTACATTGGACCAACATCCTCACATTCTGTTGCCATCTCTTGTGTGTTGTCTTTGTTTTCTTGTGTGTTCTGCTGCTGGAAGGTCTTCCCGTCAGATTGGACGCTCCATGTTATGCTGTATATGTTATCCTCCAAGAAGATCTGCTTCATCTAGAGACCAGATTACATCAGTGATCAGTGAATGACCATTCAGACTTCAGTTAACTAAAACTATTACAGATATTTTTGTTAATCAGTAATATTGTCTTTTTTTTACAACAAAAATCTGAACATTGTTACATCAAGATACATTTAAATGGCACAAGAACAGAAGCAAATAAACCTAAATTAAGTGAGCTTTTGCATAATACAAGGACACAAATCCGCCAGTGGGGTCAGAAAAATAAAAAAAGTATATTTTTCTGAGCCCATTGGCAGATGTTTTTTCTAGTTTTAAGAAAAAAACTCACTTAATTTTAGTACATTTTTCAGAAAACTCTGAAAAAAAATTCTTCATATTATAAGCATTTCTATTTTGTGTTTATTTTAAGGTGAAGACTTAAAATGAAATAGTTTTTATACATGTATTAATATCTCATTAATATCTTAATCAAATACATGTATTAGAAATACTATTTTGTATTTTGTATTTAAATACCTTTGGAAAAAGTCAAATGCATTTTGTATTTAAACATTTAATCTTAGTATTTTTGTATTTTGCAAAAAGGTATTTAAAAGCAAAATAGTATTTTGTATTTCAAATACATGTATTTGAAATACTGCCCATCCCTGTATGTGTGTATATATATATATATATATATATATATATATATATATATATATATATATAAACAAACACTCAACAAAATAAAGAATGAATATATAAATATAAGAAAACATGAAAATTATAATAGTGATCCAGCGTCATCATCTCACCTTCTTCTCTATGGCCTCCATCACTGCGGATTCGTCCAGATGTCCGTCTGAGTTGACTGAGACTCTCACTCGCTGTATTTTTGTGTTTTCGCGGCAGTAGAAAGGCAGTGGAGTCGAGCAGTTGTTGTCAGCCATCAGTCCTTCAGTATCAACACTCGCACAGCCTTTAACAGCTGTGTTACTGGGCTGACTGTTCTTCCATTTTATAGAAGACCATGACACATCGGTCTGGTCTGACCAGAGCCACTGCGGCAGGTTCTTGGACAGGCCGATCCAGGCATCCCAGTCGTACTTGTAAAAAAGCACTTTTGCGAGGAACGCATTCTCTGTGTCGTCTGTAATGGTGGCCAGGTCTCTTTCGTGTGATCTACAGTGCATTTGAGCATCACGCCAGTTCATGCTCTTTTCAATGTACTTAAACTTGTCCTGAAGTTTGTCCTGTTTGTCTGCAAGGAGGAGATTTGTGTCAGGACAAAGAAACATACTTAAAAATGTGAAGTTCCATACAAAATTAAATGTAATAGTGTATACGGTTCACTACAAGAGTGTTTGTTCATATAAAACAAACTCATGAACTCAAAAAATGGCTTAGAAAAGGTTTTGTGCAGTGTTATTTTAGTGTCAATGATATACTATTCTAGTTTTTGTAAATATTTTCAGTCTTGTTGGATTTTATTTTCATATTTTATTCATTTTACACTATTCATTTCATACTAGATTAATTTTGTTTTATATTTATATATTCCTCAACTGTAAGTCACTTTGGATAAAAGCATCTGCTAAAAAACATACAACCATCACTAATTCACATTGCTCTTGTTTTACATAACCATTTTCCCCGTGAGATCATGATTCTGAGTAAAATTTGAAGATTTTTTGAGTGTAATGAAAAATAAGATGCACAATCATAGATATCACCTTCCATGTCAGGCATTGCTTGAAAAAAAGATTTGCTCTGATTGTCAGCATTACAATGATTATGGAAAACCAAAGAGATCAATGAGCATTAAACCCTTTAACATCCTGATTAAAGCTGAACTAAAGTGTTGTGTTATTTCTTACCAGTTTGGCAAAACAAGTATTTTAGTTCAGTACAGGATGCGTCACCCCATCGTCCATTTGTATTCACAGTCACACAGGCCTCTTGTTTGTGGTTCAAGTCTGGCTCCCAGGATTCCCACTTCGCATAGCTGAGTGGCGTGTGTTGATACGACCAACGCCAAGTGAGGATATCATAGTAGAAGCCGATCCAGGCGTCAGATTGAAAGTTCACAGCGTTTGCTGCCTCCTTCAGTTTGGCTCTGTCTTCATCGCTCTGAACCGTCGCCAGATCCATGTGTTTCTCTCTGCAGTACGATTGTGCTTCTGTCCAGGTCTTTGGCTCGTCGATCAGGACAAATCTGTACGGGTCACCTGAAGCCTTCGACAGGATTCCTGCTGCAGGAAAATCAATAGTGAGAAGTTGATCTAAACCTCTGATCTGACATCAGTTTCTGTCACGAACACTCACCGAGAAAAACAACAAGTTGAATTTTGTTCTGCATCATCTTGTCTTCACAGGTTTGTTCACTGAAAAAAATAAATGACAATAATATGACATGCTGGTTAGTTTTCTGCAATGATTTTGTCTAGATTCACCAGCAAAAGTATTTTTAATGGTCAGGTACTCTGTAAAAAATGATGACAATGTGTTTCCATTACTTTAACTAATCAAATGAATTTAACCACATTTCAAATTCAAGTTATAAGAGCTGACTTGATTTTTTTTAAGTACATTCAAAACTAGTCCATACAAAACACTTGTACAACCAATTATATTATATAAATATTTAAGTATAATATGTTTTTAAATTGAAGTAAGTGGATTTTTTTAAAGCCATATAAATCACAAAAAACACCAATTTACCTGCTGTGGAGCAAATGAAGCTTGATCTTCTCACCGGTATATCAAGTGCCTTCTCTCAACATAATTGTCTTTTACTATCTACCCAACTCTTTATACATTACGTTATGCAAAATAATTTGTCTAGTACTGTACGTAAGACGCTGAGACTGATTTACATTGTAAGGCTCTTCATTCAAATAGCATCATAGAGCATGGAAATGTAATTGTTTTTTTACAAAAGTAAAACACAAACGAAAGTGTTTATTTGTAATTAACCAGGAAATTAAAAAAAACTCTTGAGATTTAAAATGTATTTTATAAGAATATCCTGCATAGACACACAAAATAAGACACAATACATGAAAATAACAAAATTTGCAAATGTGTTCACCCTCATGCTGTACAAGATTAGGATGAGTTTGTTTTTTCATCAGATTTGTAGAAATGTGTCTCTGCATCACTGTCTCAGCAATGGATGCTCTGCAGTGAATGGGTGCCGTCAGAAATAGAGTCCAAACTGCTGATAAAAACATCACAAAAAACATCACAATAATCCACAAGTAATCCACACCACTCCAGTCCATCAGTTAACATCTGGAGAAGACAAAAGCTCCGCAAACTCAGAAGAGCCAGAGTCCCGGCCTCCATCATGTGCACCTTCTACAGAGGCACCATCGAGAGCATTCTGACTAGCTGCATCACTGTGTGGTATGGCGCCTGCAACGCATCCTGCTGCAAGACCCTCCAACGGATAGTGAGAGCAGCTGAGAAGATTGTTGGTGTCTCTCTCCCCTCCCTCCAGGACATCTACAGCACCCGTCTCACCCGCAAAGCCCTCAGCATTGCAGGTGATCCCACCCGTCACATAGCTTCTTCAGTCTGCTGCCATCAGGGAGGAGACTGCGGAGTCTCCAGGCGAAGACCAGCAGACTGAAGGACAGCTTCATCCATCAGGCTGTCAGGAAGCTGAACTCCCTCCTGACCTTGCCCCCCCTCCCCTCTCTTACCCCACGCACCACTGAACTCAACACTGAACCCCCCCCACACACACACACACTATGACCAGCACCAGTCACTTTGTACAGCATTGGACTGACCTCATTCAACTACCTCTTCTGACAGTCTGAATAAAGTCTGCTCTCTGAGCTTTTTGTCACTTTAAATCGATCGATAAGCTCTTTGCACTGCACCATTTATATCTGCACTGTTGTTTATTTCACTGGTTTGCACTGTATCTACCATGTGCCTTATGCTACATTATCTATTTTTTTTTTTTTTTTTTTACATGTCCTTATTTGTATATTGTAATAGTTACATTCTATGTATATGTATATATATATATATATATATATACAGTGCACAGCATAAATGAGTACACCCCCTCTAAAACTTAACAAATTCAGCAAATACTCTTTACTTAGATGACATGTTAGGGTTCTTTGGAAATATAATGTTCCATCAAGTCTGCTTGATCAATTACCAAAGAAGAATGTCAAAATTATTCAGCAAAATAAGATTTTCTTATCAAAGTGATAAAATGTTGTGTTGCAAAAATGAGTACACCCTCCTGAAAGTTACTAAAAAAAAAAAAGTGTATAGGTTTAAGGTTATTTTTGATCAACAGGTAAGTATATTGAACCAAAACTTTTAAAGACAAGTCATTTCCTGACAATTAAAAGTGTTACATAGCCCATTGAATCATACTCAGACTTAATGCTGGCAGCATTGGAACCACTTGTGAGAGAAGTGCCAGTTGACCTATTTCTTAGCATAAAAGAGGACAATGTTACAAGAGGAATACTAAATTATTATTTTAAGTGTGAAAATTTAGCATAAGTAGCACCGACATTCAAAAACAATGGACTTGTGACAAGGCTCCTGAAATAATCAGGTCTTTACTTTAAGTTTTCATTTAGTGATGAGTCAATTTTTGCTAGAAAAAGAGCAGGAGAAATAACATGCAAGTGTCTCAGAGCCGGCAAAAGCTATGAAAAGAGTGACACTTTATCTCACAGAGTATGACGCAGCCTGCAGAAGTGACATGCATGGTTGTTGTCACCACTAGAATTACCTACTGTAGCCAAAGCACAATAAACTCATTTAACCTCTTCCAAGGCCCATATCTACAAAATAGAGACTTCTGGGAATCCATACTCTGGTCTCAAGAGACCAAGTCAATCATTTCGGATCCAAAAGCATCAAAAATGTTCTGTTGTTGCTAGAGGAGGAGTACAGTGAGAAGTGTTTGGTACCCACAGTGACATTCAGTGGTAGTAAAGCTCTTATAGAGGGATGAATGAGTGCTGAAGGTGTGAGGGAGTTGTGCTTTATCAACGCTGTCATGAATTCACACACCACTGTGTGATGGAATACAAAAACTTGAAACAGAAGATGCTACCCTCCCCTCATTCCCTGCATTATTGGGCATTTTTTCAGCATGACAATGAAGATATTAATTCTCCCAAGGTGAAAATCCTTCAGTGGACATGTATTTCACTCAATCTTATCGCTCTTGAGCAGCTGTGGGGGATTCTGTAGAGACGAGCTGAGCAAAACTCCCCATTAAAGACCAGAGCATTTAAGGAGGTCGTCCTTCAGGAGTTAAACAGGACAGATGTGAAAATTTGTCATGAACTTGTACACTCAATGCCAAGAAGGGTCAGAGCAGTATACTTAAAGTTCTGGAGGACATACTGAGTACTAGAATATTATACATTTGCTGAATTAAATCTAGGGTGTACTCATTTCTGCAGTCCTTCATTTTAACTAAATTGGGTAATTTACTTATCTTACAGAAAATGTTGGCATATATTTTGTCGTTTTTATTAAGTATATGTTTAATACATTTCAATTTTGCCATCTTTCCATGAATTATATTTGTGATCATTAAGAAAATACATATTTTATATTTATTCAGAGGGGGTGTACTCATTTATGCTGTGCACTGTATATATATATATATGTGTTTGTGTATGTATATGTATATATATATTTGATTTGTATTTATCTGTATTTTTATGTTCTACTTTTAGTGTTATCTGTATGCACCAACGGTCTGAGAGTAAAGCAATTTCAATTTTCTGTATGTATGCACGGTACATGTGGCAGAATTGACAATAAAGCAGACTTTGACTTGACTTTGATATAAAAACATTCATAAGATTGCCAGAGACAATTTTAATAACATTTTAGTTAAGGTCAAAAATGACATTCAAAGATGGAAGAATCTTAAAGTCTCTCTCCAAGGAAGAATCTCTACTGTTAAGATGAATTTGTTACCTCGATTTAATATTTTTTTCTCTATGCTACCACTTTCTCCCCCTCCAGGTTACTTTAAGGAGATCAACTCCATAATTTCTAAGTTTATCTAGAATGATAAATGCCCCAGAATTAAACTTACCACATTACAACATGCTAATAGCGCAGGAGAACTAGCTGTACCAAATTTTGAATTATATTATTGGTCGTTCCAGCTTAAGGCTCTTCATAATTGGGTTGATCCTCAATCTACAGTTTCATGGAGGGTGATTGAAGCTGACAAGGTTCAAATAGACTTCAAGATATTTTATTTACTGGCACAGGAAAAAAAGGGGATAATTATAAATTTGGTCCGGTTGTGGCTAACTCTATTAAAATCTGGAAAACGGTTGAAAGTCGGATAGGTGGACCCTTCAAATTTTGTAACAGTACACCTTTATGGCACAATTTTAACTTTGTATGTGGAAATCGTCCATTTGTCCAAACCTCTTGGTCCTCTTTAGGTGTAAACACGTGCGGTGATATGTATGCTAACCAGGGCCTCTGTTCATTTCAGACATTAAGAACCAAATTTTGTCTACCAGCATCTGCATACTTTGTCTATCTTCAGTTACGTTCTGCTCTCAAAGCGTATGGCGTTCCGTGGGCATCTTCTATTTCCTCTCATCCTACGCGGGACTGGATTGCACCATCTGCTGGTCGGCCATCTGTTTCCTTAATATATTATAAAATTATTGATTGCATTACAAAACCTCTTTCTATTAAAACTATTTGGAATAGGGAATTATCTGACCTTAATTTATCTGTCAACTGGGAGAGAGTGTGGTCTAATCTCAGGTTAACATCAAAAAATTTGGCTCATCGTCTTATTCACTTCAAAGTCATTCATAGAGCATACATAACTCCTTACAAAAGATTCAAAATGAAACTACAATCAAATTCTAACTGCCATATATGTAATACTGCTTCATCAGGCACTTTTCTTCATATGTTTTGGGAATGTCCTATTGTCATTAGTCTATGGACACATGTAAACCTGGTTTTGTCATCCTTACTGCGAGTTGATTGGTCTGTTAACCCAAGTTTGTGTATTCTTAATGATGATTCTGGTCTCTGTATAAGTTCAATGCAAAAGAGAATGTTGTTTGCTAGTTTTACAGCTGCAAAGAAGACAATAATACAGAACTGGTTTACACCACACATGTGTGGAAAAACATATTGGATCTGTAGCCTCCTGCAAATAGTGACTTGTGAATGTACAACGGTGCGAGTCGGTGGGGCCAGGCCTTCGACCATTGATGCTTGGCAGTGTTTTTTGTTTGATATACGTGATTGTATGGAGGAGTGACTTTTGTGTTTTTGTTGTCCTCCTTCTCTCCCTCCCTTTTGACTGGACTTTGAGTTGTTGAGTATGTGTCTGTTGTTTTGTTTTGTTATATTTTGGATGCTGTGTTGTGTTATGTGTGAAAAAAAAAAAAAAATGTCGATAACAAAAAAAGCCCTTCAGGAAAAGGGCTACCAAGCCACTTCTGAAACAGAGACAACATCAGAAGCATCTTACCTGGGCTGTGGAGAAAAAGAACGTCTCGGTTACATACGTAATCCTCATTCCCTGATGGAGGGAACGGAGACGTTATGTTGTGACGACATAGGGGATTTACTTGGAAGCCCCAATCATCTCTGACTTAAGAGAAAACACCAATGAATATTGGCTAGTGGATTTTGCATACCTGAGCCACTCCCCGTGCATACGGGTATAAAAGGGCGACAGGTGCATCCACTCATCAGGTTTTCCGCTGAGGAGCCGAGAATGAGTCCCAGGCAACCAGCGATGGTTCAAGATTGTGGCATGGGGACATAACGTCTCCGTTCCCTCCATCAGTTAACGAGGGTTATGTACGTAACGAGACGTTCCCTATCTGTCGGTAACTACGAGTTATGTTGTGATGACATAGGGGTCCTATGGAAAGCGCCACGACCTGAACCCTGTTATGACCTTGTGGCATGCAGATGCTGACAAGCGAGCGCGTGACAGACAAATGCCATGCGAAAGGTCGCAACCTTCCCATCACCCCAGTGCAAATTCGCTAACCTTGGTGCCCACAGGGACCACTGAGTACATCGCTGCTGGAGATAGCCAAGCCGCTGTTCCTCTCCCCAGAAGTCGGAAGGGATTTCGACCTTCAATGAAAGATGCTTCACGTCTTTCCTATTTGTTGTTACAGCTTGGCAGTAATGACGGGGAAGCGAGCCTTCTGGAGAAGGGCACTACGGAGGCCACATCCTGCCCGAAGGGAGATACCATGTGGAGACACTGATATGGACTGACCCAGGCCTGGGGCAGTACTACATACGACTGGACCTGGGGCAGATCCTACCTAGGAGTAGGGAGGAGGGCTGCCAGCAGTGCCTGACAGAGAGCTCTGTCAAAGGGAAGACACAGGTTTACCGTGAGGGAAACCTTACCGTGGATGAATACACGTATGGGATTACCCGAAGGGAATCAAAGCCATACGGACACCTAGCCGAGTACAGGGGCTGAACGGAGACCCGGGCGAGCTAGCACCAGTACTGGGCCTGGCGTCAGACTGCTCCGCCCAGTCTGACTGCCGGTGGTGCTGGAGGAACTCCACCAGGGTTCGCCGTCCGGGGAACTGAACTGGAGGACGAAAACAGGCGCTCGTATCCCCGGGTGAGGGGGAATGGCACAGCAAGCGTGACACCGGCCAGTTCTTCCTGCCACTTACCTGTTACCCAACACACGGGAAGAAACTGGCTTAACGTGGAAACTGTAGAACAGGGGTCACCAAGTTCGGTCCTGGAGGGCCGGTGTCCCTGCAGAGTTTAGCTCCAACCCTAATCAAACACACCTGAAGCAGCTAATCAAAGTCTTGTTAGGTATACTTGAAACTTCCAGGCAGGTGTGTTGAGGCAAGTTGGAGCTAAACTCTGCAGGACACCGGCCCTCCAGGATCAAGTTTGATGACCCCTGCTGTAGAATCTCACGAAAGTGTTCGGTGTCACCCAGCCCGCAGCTCTACAGATGTCTGCCAGAGAGGCGCCGTGCGCCAACGCATAGGAGGAGGCAACACTCCATGTGGAGTGAGCCCTCACCCCCATGGGGCACGGCTCGCCTTGGAATTGGTACACCAAGGTGATGGCATCCACTATCCAGTGGGCCAACCACCGCTTGGAGACAGCCTTCCCTTTCTGCTGACCTCCGTAACAGACAAAGAGCTGCTCAGAGCTTCTGAAGCTCTGGGTGCGGTCCACGTATATGCACAATGCTCTTACGGGACACAGCAACGCCAAGGCTGGGTCTGCCTCCTCCGAAGGCAGTGCTTGTAGGTTCACCACCTGATCGCGGAAGGGCGTGGTGGGAACTTTGGGCACGTATCCAGGATGGGGTCTCAGGACAACGTGAGAGTAGTCCGGCCCAAACACAAGGCACTCATGCCATCCACTGCATCGTGATGGGCCGCGATAGCAGCCACATACACTTTCAAGGTGACAGCCTACGCTCCAACCTTTCTTGCAGGAAAGAAAGCACTACTCCAATCGTGCATCTTCGGGGGTCTTCTCGGCGAGAAGAACACCAGTTCGCGAACAGACTCTACTTCAGTGCATAGGCTTGCCTTGTAGAAGGAGCTCTAGCCTGAGTGATGATTGATGTCACAATCGGCGTACCCGCGGTGGTGCAGCAAAGGGGAGTAGAGCTGGATGGTACAGAAGGGCTAGAGGTGCATGGGGAGGCCCTGCGTCCCCCAACCGCACTCTCTTGGCCGCTGGCAAGATAGATTGTGGGCAAGAGTGAGGAGGCAGTGCGTCGCACACTGTCGGCCCGCGAGCCTGAGAAATCAGAGGAAAGGGAAATTGCTCTTTCTTTGACAATGTGGGTACGAATTAATGAATAATTCTCCCCCTGCCCTCCTTCGGGGGAAGGAGTGGCACTGTCCTCGCCATCTCCTGAGATCGAGCAGCTTCCCACATCTCCGGGTTGCCCGTGTCAGGGCCGCTTTATCGCCTCCCTGGACGATATCGGGGCCAGCTGGAACACAGGGGGCGCCATGCTCCTGCAAGAGGCTCGACGCGCCGGCCTAGGTGACAATTCACCACGGGGCGGAGCAGCTCTGGAGGACACAGGAGGGCGCCCACGGCGACGAGCAGACTGCGGCTTGCCCTGCGGCAGAGCGGTGGCAGATGGTGCCTCACGCCTGGGGCAAGATGTGTTGGATAGCCTCGGTCTGCTTCTGTACTGCCGAGAACTGCTGGACACAGTCCTCGACAGTGTCATCGAACAAACCAGCCTGGGAGACGAGAGCATTGAGAAAGCACGCTTTGTCGATATCGCTCCTCTCAGCAAGGCTGAGCCACAGATGGCACTCTTGGACCACAAATGTGGACATCGCCTTCCTGAGGGACTGCGCTGTGACTTCCGTCACCCGTAGGGTGAGGCCAGTCGCCGAGCGCAGTTCCTGCTTCAACCTCGGGTTGGTACTACCCTCGTGCATTTTAATGCCTTGGCTTGGTGTACTCACAGGATAGCCATGGCATGCAGAGCAGAGGCAGCTTGGCCCGCAGCACTGTAAGCTTTGGCCGCGAGAGCAAACTGCACGTACTGCAAATTAACACATACCTGACATGTAGTGGACAGCCTGCAACCCAACACAAAGCATCAAATGGCCATTCCGCACGCCTCTACACACGCGCACTCCATAAGGGCAGTCCCAGCTGTGACGCACACCAAGTGGCAAAACTCCAGCCTTAAGTACCCGGAAAGACATGTTCTAATAGACTAATGTGGGTGACAATCACACGCCAATGAGCCAATAAGGAAGGATTACGTCACCCACCTTGCCACACATGCATGCCAAGTGACAATTGGCATCCCACATCGTAACCTACCCAGCACCCTGTTGTGAGCCAGTTGTTTCTTTCGTACCAAAACAGGGATCCAAAAAAGGTTTGTGATTTTTTTCACAATGAAAGAGTGCTTTAGCTCTTTTCATTTGTAATGTTGTTACAGCTATGACCAGTTGCATTACACTGGGAAGTGTGTCAAAGTCTGTGCGGACCTGGGCTGCGTTTCCCAAAAGCATCGTAAGCTAAGTACATCATAGACCCATTGAGACCAATGGAGCTACGATCAACTTAGGCTTATGATGCTTTTGGAAAACGCAGCCCAGGACACTACAGAGACCACATCCTGCCAGAGAAGAGGTACAGTAACATGGAGAGAACACATATAGACTGACCGACAGGGCAGTGCTACATATGGAAGAATCTCTGTGGTAGGTCCTACCTCAGGAGGCACGGAAGTACTACCAATGCAGAGACTGGACAGAAGTAGTTCTGTCAAGGGAAAGACACTGGTTTACCAGCAGGGATGAATACACATATAGGATTACCAGAAGGGAATCAGTACATATGGTGCACCGAGCTCAGTACAGGGGCTGACCAGATGGGCATGCAAACACAAGTACTGAGCTTGCTGAGCACTGAGACCCCTCCACTGAGCCAGACTGCCGAAGGGTGCTGGAGGATGGTCAATCCAGGTATTGTCAGCTGAGGAACACACCCGGAGAGATGATATGGCACTAACACACCCTGTTGAAGGGGAATGGTACTCAGGGGATGTGCCTTTGGACAGGCAGACTGGAGACTCAGTGCCCTGAGTTTAGGCCCTCAGTGGTGGTCACATGCAGGAACTGCTGACAAGTCCTCGACGACTTTGCTTGGCCTTTGGGGGAAATGGGGGTGATGAGAAAGTGCCCTTTGTCTGCATTGCACATCTTCACAAGTTTCAGCCAGAGATGCCCAAAGTGGACATCAAGTGGCCAAGGACCCGCGCTGTGACCCAGAGGCAAAGATGATAGTCACCCAGAGGTAAAAGCCAATCTTCCAGCCAAGAATGCTTGAGACAGGAGGATACCTTGGATACCTGATCAGCTCAGAGGAGTGATGCTCAGCTGAGCCTTCATGCTCAGAGGACACTGGCTCACCCTCCGATGCAGAGATCGAAATCCAATCCTCCTTGGGAGCCCGAATAACAAGGGGTGAGGAAGAGGAAGGCGAGTCATGATCGCAGCGTCACCGTGATTATCCTCTTATAACTAGAGCATAAACCATCCACAAATGCCATCTCAGCATGCTTACAGCCCAGACACATGAGACAGCAATCGTGGCCATCTGAAGAGGCCAAAAAACAAGGCTGTATCCAGAAATGCACGGACTGAGAGGCATCTTTAAAAAGACACTCGCCGCCCTTGTTGCTCTTTTAGGTAAAACTGCTATTTTAATTGCTGAAAAGCCCAGGGGGAATCGCTGCACTCAACTGTGCCAAACACTGGTGAACACCGCTAAATACACTGTCAGAATCACCAGCAGCAAGAGAGTTTTCTCTTTTATTCTTCTCTTTTAGAGGTGAATACAAGAGTGATCGCTCAAACATGTGCAACCACTCGGCTGAATGAGTGGACGCATGCCACCTCCTTATATACCCTTGTGTATGGAGAGTGCAAATTCCACTTGCCAATGTTCATTGGCCTTTTTTGCAGGTGATTGGGGCTCCCAGATGAGTTAGTGTTGACATAATGTCGAACATGACTGACTGAAAAGGAACTGTTGTTTCTGTCTGTATCAAAATTTCACATTTAATTCAATGTTACATAATGTTTCTTTAGCCAATTTCACTAGCAATTGCAGTGTTATCGACTTCAGTATAATACAGTGTATGTACAGTGTGTATTACACATATAATATTGACTTCAGACATGAAATGAAGTAACTGCTAATGGTCATTTGTTCTTGGTTACAAATCACATAAATCCATCTGTAATAACCCAGAATTCATGCAAAGCCTCTCATTACCTGATGACATTGATGGATCTCCTTGATCTGAAGCCCATTAGGCGAAACCAAAAGACATGGAAATCATCTCTGATCAGATTCACAGATGGATGAGCATGACAAGCAGGCACCACTGACCTTAGCTTGGCCACCCCACTCAAAACAGTTTTTGTTCCTTTTTTTCTGGTCAAGAAATGCATTTATTAAGATGTGGAACCACCGTATCTTTGAACGATCACATCACACGGAAGACATTTATGACACACACTTTAACTTCCCCTCAGTGCCAGGCGCTAGTCAAACGAGTGTGGAAATGGTGCCAGATGAGCTTCAGTATAACAACAGTGAACTGTGGTCTGATGAGCTATATGTCAGTAAAACAAACTTTCCTGGCCTGTCAGCCGTTTTACTGTGCTCACGGTGCACACTCTTCAACTTTACGCGAATATGAGGTGCACGCTCTATATCGCTTCATCATAAATAAAGCGCACAAGAAACTATGAGCATGCAATGTAGTTCTGTCATCAGTTGTCATGAAATTAAAAAAAGTGATTAAAGCTGCAAACTGTGCATGCATGTATGTATATATGCATCACATTATAGAACGTCTCTCAAAGGTACTAAAATATATTCTGCAATTCGAGATCACAATATAAGGCGCAAGCTGATATGTATTTTTTTTTGTAATTTAATGGACAAGTAAATGTTAGCACAGTGCACTCATACTAGAAAATATGCAGCATTTTTTACTTTAATTTGTAAAGTACAAATGAAAATGGAACCATTTCAATTCATAAAATAACTCATTTTACATTCTGGCATTTATGTGCTGTTGACTTCCGGCCTTTTTCACATTCGTATGGGAATGTCTCATCCATGAGTATGAAATGTTGGAGAACAAGCTTTTGGGGGTTTTGAGAACTAGAACCAAGCTGACGGAGTAATAAAGCTATAGTGAGCCCCTTTATTAAAATACCTGGCGGTAAGAAATAATACAAAACTTGTCATATTCACTCAGTATTACTAATTTGATCTAATTCACAAATAAGTATTTTATAATAAAGTAGAAATTAATTGTATTCAGTTGTGTTCTAGTCACTAAAACAGTCCAGATGAATCACCATTGGCACACAAGTTTGAGATTTAGAGCTTTATGGAGGGTTAATGCTCTAAATGAACCAGATAAACCCATCTGTTATGTAGTTGAACTAGCTGCTCTCGTGCCGGACATGGATACGGATTAGGCTTCTCTTTCACAATAATACTTGATTTAAATGACAAGTTGTTACTGTGAGAGATGTTTCAAATGAAAACTTCTTAAAGAGGTCATCGGATGCCCATTTTCCACAAGTTGATAGGATTCTTTAGGGTCTTAATGAAAAGTCTATAACATACTTTGGTAAAAACAAATGCAATGGTAGTGTAAAATAACACCCTTTTTAACCTGTCAAAATCAGCTCTGTTATCAGCAAGCCATTCTAGTCCATTTTGCTTTAAATGCTAATGAGCTCTGCTGGCCCCGCCCCTCTCTTCCATGGAGTGATGAGCAAACTGTAAACTTCAGCCTCAAAACGTGCTAACGAGCATATACTGTATTAGAAAAGGCGATTTGCAAAGATTCATAAAAACCCTAATAGTCACTTCTTCTGTAGATGAAGCTGGATCATGAATGATTTGCGCGAACAGATGCATTTAGGCAGATCGGGGATCGGCACATTTCCTTCAAAACGAAAGTGACGTTAATCCTCTGTGTCTTCAGAAGCTCAGATGTCCGGAGTAAATGACGACTGCTATGTTCATTATTACATCCAACAACAAAACAACTCAATCGCTTAATCTGAGACATCTGGTCTTCCCCTGCACCGCCGGACAGCTCTCAGTTCACTCAGGGGGGCGGGTCTAAGGTAAGACAGTCTTGTCAATCATCTATCGTGGGAGGGGCCTGCGCAGAACTTCATCATTCTGACAGGAATCTCAGAACAGCCTGATTTGAGAAAGGGGATTTTTTAATTTTATCATTATAGGATGGATGTGTTCACACACTTTCAAAACACATTTATGTTCAAACAACTTGTAAAGTGAATTTTGCATCCGATGACCCCTTTAATTCAGGTGTCAGAACCATATTAAAAGTATTCAATCAGCCAAGAAATTGACTGAGAAAGCCAGAGAAGAGCAGAAGCAGGAGACAAAGTGATACAATGAGCTGCAAAATGAGTTTATTGAATAATCTTAGTTGCATATGTTTCAGTGCTCAGACTTCATCTGACAGCACAAATCTAACAAGTGTTGTTATACCACAAACCACAGCAATGGAAAATTACTGCTTCACAACATCATCCTTGAAATGGAGACATTCTCTGATCTCTTACTCATTAAGACAAATATCCACAAACCACACAATCATAAGACCAAACAACAATGGAAACGTAATATAAATGAATCAATTAAATGAATATATAAATGGTTAAAATTATTATGATTAAATGGAATAATAAAATGATTAAATGATAAATCATAAATGAATGAAGAATAAATAAATAAGAAAGTAAAACATATGGTGGCTCTATAAAATCAATTTCTAAATAAAACTGAAACATTTCTAAATAAAAGCTAAATTGTTTATTGCAGATTATATTATTGCTGATCAATAAAATATTGTTTTACTTAATAGATGTAAGCAGTGTTTGAGTTTGACAGGATAAAAATGATATATGAACAAATGCCAAGCTGAAATAAATCATGTGTAATCCATCTAATATCCAAAATTATTTATCAGTTTCTAAAACACCCTATTGTTTATCATTCCCTAAATGTTTGACAAAATCTCTAAACATTGGAGCAGTTGCAGGATGAAAATAATAGACTAGACTAGACTATTACTATTATTATTATTATTATAAATAAATGCTATATTTAGAGATTAAAACCAATGCATGTATAAGCACTAAACATAGCTCAGTTTTCAGTGGAAAAATGATAAAGTAACATTTAAAATGTATTTGTACTGTACTTTTATACAGGATGATGTTATTCATTTTCATAAGTTTTTGTACAGCATGCAAAGCATTAAATCATTAATGGTGCCAGTGCATTAACTGTATTACTTGCTTCATGGTGTTAAACATAACATTTCATTTATTATAAATTCCTGTAGCTTAAAGATTCACAAATGTTTGGAGACAGAATTACATTGGACCAACATCCTCACATTCTGTTGCCGTCTCTTGTGTGTTGTCTTTGTTTTCTTGTGTGTTCTGCTGCTGGAAGGTCTTCCCGTCAGATTGGACGCTCCATGTTATGCTGTATATGTTATCCTCCAAGAAGATCTGCTTCATCTAGAGACCAGATTACATCAGTGATCAGTGAATGACCATTCAGACTTCAGTTAACTAAAACTATTACAGATATTTTTGTTAATCAGTAATATTGTCTTTTTTTTACAACAAAAATCTGAACATTGTTACATCAAGATACATTTAAATGGCACAAGAACAGAAGCAAATAAACCTAAATTAAGTGAGCTTTTGCATAATACAAGGACACAAATCTGCCAGTGGGGCCCATTGGCAGATGTTTTTTCTAGTTTTAAGAAAAAACTCACTTAATTTTAGTACATTTTTCAGAAAACTCTGAAAAAAAATTCTTCATATTATAAGTCATGTTTCCCAGGTAAATGGATTTTGGTTTAGATATTTTTTAATGGAAGACAAGACAAGGATACTGGGGATGAAATTGTATTTATTTATTCATTTATTTTTGCAGTGCATCAAATGAAATAAATTATGAAAAACTTATTTTATTTCAGTTAAACTAAGGCAGCATTTCTATTTTGTGTTTATTTTAAGGTGAAGACTTAAAATGAAATAGTTTTTATACATGTATTAATATCTCATTAATATCTTAATCAAATACATGTATTAGAAATACTATTTTGTATTTTGTATTTAAATACCTTTGGAAAAAGTCAAATGCATTTTGTATTTAAACATTTAATCTTAGTATTTTTGTATTTTGCAAAAAGGTATTTAAAAGCAAAATAGTATTTTGTATTTCAAATACATGTATTTGAAATACTGCCCATCCCTGTATGTGTGTATATATATATATATATAAACAAGCACTCAACAAAATAAAAACTGAATCTATAAATACAAGAAAACATACAAAATTATAATAGTATATTAATGATCCAGCGTCATCATCTCACCTTCTTCTCTATGGCCTCCATCACTGCGGATTCGTCCAGATGTCCGTCTGAGTTGACTGAGACTCTCACTCGCTGTATTTTTGTGTTTTCGCGGCAGTAGAAAGGCAGTGGAGTCGAGCAGTTGTTGTCAGCCATCAGTCCTTCAGTATCAACACTCGCACAGCCTTTAACAGCTGTGTTACTGGGCTGACTGTTCTTCCATTTTATAGAAGACCATGACACATCGGTCTGGTCTGACCAGAGCCACTGCGGCAGGTTCTTGGACAGGCCGATCCAGGCATCCCAGTAGTTTTTTTCAGAAAGCACTTTTGCGAGGAACGCGTTCTCTGTGTCGTCTGTAATGGTGGCCAGGTCTCTTTCGTGTGATCTACAGTGCATTTGAGCATCACGCCAGTTCATGCTCTTTTCAATGTACTTAAACTTGTCCTGAAGTTTGTCCTGTTTGTCTGCAAGGAGGAGATTTGTGTCAGGACAGAGAAACATACTTAAAAATGTGTAACTGTAATAGTGTATAAGATTCACTACAAGAGTGTTTGTTCATATAAAACAAACTCATGAACTCAAAAAAATGGCTTAGAAAAGGTTTTGTACAGTGTTAATTAGTTTTTGTCAATTATTTTATTTTCATATTTTGTTTTCACATTTTATTCATTAAAAATATTAATTTTGTTGTGTTTTTATTAAATGCTTATATAGTTTTTTAAATTTTTATTAATTTGTGCTAGTTAGTACTTAAAGTAAAACTAAATTAAAATGAGAAATAGTTTTGAAGTTTTTTATTTTTTTATTTCAGTTAACATTTGTTTCAAGGTTTATTCTATTTGTTTATATATATTTTTTGTTTGTTTGTTTGTTTAGTATAATATAATCCTTTTTAAGTTTTAATTTGCTGAATTGTGACAAATATTGGGGGGAACTGTTAGAGATAGAAGAAAATCAGTTAGATTTCATTTATTCAAATTATCATTTCTGAAGTCAAAATTTAGCAAAAGTAGATTAGAAAAATATTAATTGAAATACCTAAAAAAATTTTGCATTTGCATTTGTATTTGTATTTGCACTGTATGGTCTTAAAGACTGAATTGTGAAGTGTTACATGGATCCTCCTCATATGATAAATTGCTTGCAATGTTCCTCAACTGTAAGTCACATTGGATAAAAGCATCTGCTAAAAACATACAAAAGTCAGTAATTCACATTGCTCTTGGTTTACATAACCCTTTTCTCCCTGAGATCACGATTCTGAGTGAATTTTTTTTTTTTTTTTTTTTTGAATGCAATGAAAAATAAGATGCACAATCATAGATATCACTTTCCATGTCAGGCATTGCTTGAAAAAAATTGCTCTGATTGTCAGCGTTACAATGATTATGGAAAACCAAAGAGATCAATGAGCATTAAACCCTTTAACATCCAGATCAAAGCTGAAAAAAAGTGTTGTTATTTCTTACCAGTTTGGCAAAAGAAGAATTTTAGTTCAGTACAGGATGCGTCACCCCATCGTCCATTTGTATTCACAGTCACACAGGCCACATTTGTGTCAGACAAGTCCGGCTCCAAGGAATCCCACTTTGTGTAGCTGAGCGGTGTGTGTTGATACGACCAACGCCAAATGATACCGTAGAAGCCGATCCAGGCGTCAGATTGAAAGTTCACAGCGTTTGCTGCCTCCTTTAGTTTGGCTCTGTCTTCATCGCTCTGAACCGTCGCCAGATCCATGTATGTCTCTCTGCAGTACGATTGCGCTTCTGTCCAGGTCTTTGGCTCTTCAATCATTACAAATCTGTACGGGTCGCCTGAAGCCTTCAACAGGATTCCTGCTGCAGGAAAATCAATGGTGTTAAGTTGATCTAAACCTCTGATCTGATATCAGTTTCTGTCACTAACACTCACCGAGAAAAACAAGTTGAATCTTGTTCTGTATCATCTTGTCTTCACAGGTTTGTTCACTGAAAGAAAGAAATGACAAGAATATGACATGCTGGTTAGTTTTCAGCAATCATTTTTTTTCTATAGTCAAGGTTTTTTAGACACTTTCAGGTAATGTTCATACCTTTCATATGCTGACAGCTTTGCAAAGATTGTTTAATAAGACAAAATTCACAAGTTTTACCAATAAAAGTATTTTTTTAATGGCCAGGTACTCTGTAGAAAATTGTCAACGTGTTTTTCATTACTTTAACTAATCAAATTAATTTAACCAATTTCAGCTTCAAGTTATATGAGTTGACTAGATATTTTTAAGTCTGCTCAATACGATTTGAAAACACTTGTACAACCAAATTTATTATTTGAAAATTAAGTATGGTATGTTTTTATGTTGAAGAAGGTGATTTTTTTTTACAGCCATAGAAATCACAACAAACCCCAATTTACCTGCTCTGGAGCAACTGAAGCTTGATCTTCTCACCAGTATATCAAGTTTCTTCTCTCAACATACTTGTCTTTTATTATCTACCCAATTTTTTATACATTACGTTATGCAAAATAATTTGTGTAGTACTGTGCGTAAGATGCTGAGACTGATTTACATTGTAAGGCTCTTCATTCAAATAGCATCACAGAGCATGAAAATGTAATTGGTTTTTCATAATTATAAAACACAAATGAATGTGTTCATTAACCTCTATTTAACCAGGAAACCAAAAACTCTTGAGATTTAAAATGTCTTTTACAAGAGTGTCCTGCATAGGCACACAAAATAAGACATAATAAATGAAAATAACAATTTAAAGGAATAGTTCACACAGAAATTATTATTTGCTGGAAATGTGAAAAACAGTTCAAAATAGCTATAAACTAATATGTGGCTGGATTTTGATGTGAGAGACAACAGGAGATGGACTTTTTCAATGGTTTGAAGTTAAAAACATCTTGGATGTTGAGATGTGGGCGTGGCTCTCAACAATGGAGGCGGATCTGAATGATTCTGCATATTGCAGTCGATTGTGGGTGGGGTTTAAACACACTAAAAGATTGTAAACATTTTTACCTGAAGAGAAATGACTGGAAAAAAACATCTAAACCAGTGGTTCTCAAACTTTTTACACCAAGTACCATCTCAGAAAAAAATGTGGCTTTCCAAGTACCACCATTATGACCAACATTAAAATGCAGTAGCACTATCCACAATTTTTAAAAAAACAACCAAAAAACGAGTCAGTTTTATTCCTAATAAGAATTTTTATTATTGTCAGACTCTTAAAACATTGTAAATACACAGTTTGAACATTAACACTGCACTGTGCTTACTTCCAGGTAAATAAAAAACTTAATTATTAAATTAAAATATATTGTACCTAAAAGTGAAATAAAAACTGTACTGTACTTAAATGTAAAAAAAAAAAACTGTACTTAAATAAAGATTAAATGAAAATGTATCGTACTTAACATTTAAGTACAATAACTTAGTTTTTATTTAACTTTTAAGTAGCTACAATACATTTTAATTTAATATTTAAGTACAGTACAGTTTTTTTTTTGCTTTTAAATAAAAAATACTTGATTTTTTTTTTTTTAAATAACAGGCTGTATGTGTAGCTGCAAGTAACTTCAATCAGGCCACGTGTCCACCAAAGCCAGCTGTGAGCGCTTGAGAGGGCAGCGTATTTTTGTGAGACGCTGTTGTTGCTATGATACAGAATATCCGCTGATGTAATATGGCAGAGGCATCGTGAATGAAATGTTTCTCCAAGCATTATTTTTCATAATGATATTATGGTACCCTATCAATTCCATCTAGTAAAGACATAAATACTCGGAGACAAGCAATATTAACTTCTGCATTGTTGTTCAGTCAACAAGCAGGGTGTGACAGTATTAGTCCCGCCCCTCCTCCACTGTGATTGGTTAGCTGACTAAAAAATGACATTGATGAGCGCTAAGTTTTACCCAAAGTTGAACATTCTTCAACTCTCGGCGCCGAGAAAAAAACGCCCGAGTGCTCAGCATGAAAAAGACACTCCCATTTTAAACAATTTAAAAAAGTTCGCTAGCCTCGAAAAAAACAACAAAAAAAAAACACTTTGGTGGACACGCGGCCTAATTTATATTTTATTCAGAGATTCCTCTGCATACAACTAGAGTGGTACCACACTTTGAGAACCACTGCTCTAAACCAATCAAACAAGACCTGCGCCTCCAGGTTAGAAGAGCGTTAAACCACTCTATGCTCGTTTTAGATGTTTTTACCAATCCTGTTGAAAAAAACTAGCATATGCTGGTTAGGTATGTTTTGAAGCATGGCAGATGGTTTGAGCTGGTTTAAGCAGGTCATAAGCTTCTGCTCAGGACCAGTCATAACCATCTTAAACCAGCTCATGAATCATGACCAGCTAAGGACACCTTAAACCCGCTCAAACCAGCTGCCATGCTTCAAAACTAACCAACATATGCTGTTTTTTCAACAGAGAAGTGATCAGGGTTGATTTGACTGGTTAATATGGTCAGTCAGATGCTGTAACTACACCATCTGTCAGCTGAAGTCATTTAGAAATTGCTATTCTGATGGAAATTTGTCTTGCAAGTAACCCTAAATGACTCGACTGTGGTAGAAGTGTAATCTGTAATTTCATCCTTTTTAGTGAATGGTAGATGTGAAAAGATTATTACAGTGGACTGAATAAGATCGTGATTCATTGAACTCCAAATACCTACCTGAGGTCTTACCTTTTTAACCGGAAGACCTCAGTCAGTCCGTGCCGGCCACAACACCTCGAGCACTACCACACTGAGCACAGGTGCCCCACAAGGCTGTGTACTCAGCCTGCTGCTCTTCACGCTGCTGACCCATGACTGCACTGCCAAGTTCAGCTTCAACCACATCATCAAGTTTGCTGATGACACAACAGTGGTAGGTCTCATCAGCAACAACGATGAAACGCACTACAGAGAGGAAGTGGCACAGCTGGCTGAATGGTGTGGCGCTTACAATCTGTCCCTCAATGTGGAGAAGACAAAGGAGGTTGTGATGGTCTTCAGGAGGAGGAACTCCATTGACCACCCCCCACTGACCATCGACAGCTCGACTGTGGAGAGAGTCAGCAGCACTAAATTCCTGGGGGTGCACATCACGGAGGATCTCACCGGGACCACCAACACCATGTCACTCTCCAAGAAGGCACAACAGCGCCTACACTTTCTCCGCCGGCTGAAAAGAGCAAGTCTCCCACCACCCATCCTCACCACATTCTACAGGGGCACCATTGAGAGTGTGCTGACCAGCTGCATCACTGTCTGGTAAGGGAACTGCAGTGACCGCAAGACCCTCCAGCGGACAGTGAACACAGCTGCAAAGATCATCGGTGCCCCTCTCCCATCCATCCTGGACATTTTCCTTGCACGATGCTCCAGCAAAACCAAAAGCATCGTGAAGGACCCCACCCACCCCTCCCACAGTCTCTTCCAGCTCCTACCATCAGGAAGACGGTACCGGAGCATCAGAGCCCGCTCCGCCAGACTGCTCAACAGTTTTTTCCCCCAGGCTGTGAGAGCCCTTAACTCAGATCACCCCGTGCTGGTGTATAAAGCATCGTGTTATACTCTCAGACGAGCAGTAAGTGCCACCAAACATCGTTACAAAGAGAGAATTGAGTCTCATTTTCAGCTCAATGACTCTCGACGCATGTGGCAGGGACTAAGGACCATCTGTGCCTTTGGAAACAAATCCAAATCCTTTGGAGGTGAGTGCAGATCCGTCGCTGGCCGACGAGTTAAACACCTTCTACGGCCGCTTTGAATGCTCTGCCGAGCAGCGCGTCAGGAAGCAGCGGGCAGAGAAGCGAGAATAATGTGATCACCGTGTCGGAGGACGAGGTTCGGAGGGCACTAAAGAGAGTGAACATCAGGAAAGCGGCTGGACCTGACAGGATCACAGGCCGGGTTCTGAGATCATGCGCTGATCAGCTTGCTGGTTTGTTCACTTCTATCTTTAACGAGTCCCTTGCTACCTCTGTAGTTCAACTGATGATGCCATCTCTCACATTCTCCACTCCTCCCTCACACACATTGATAGCAGCAATGGGAACTATGCAAGGCTGCTATTCATAGACTATAGCTCAGCTTTCAACACCATAGTCCCCATCAAGCTGTCTTCCAAACTCACAGGCCTTGGACTAAACACTTCACTCTGCGACTGGATTCAAGATTTCCTCACCGGCAGACCTCAAGTGGTGAAGGTAGGCCAGTACACCTCAAACTCCATCACCCTGAACGTAGGAGGGTTGTGTCCTGAGTCCCCTGCTCTACTCTCTCTACACACATGACTGCTTGTCCTCTCACAGATCCACATCTATTATCAAATTTGCTGATGATTCTGTGGTTCTGGGCCTCATTTCCAACAATGATGAGACCGCATACTTGGATGAGGTGGAGAGACTAACATCATGGTGCCAGGACAACTGTCTCTCTCTGAATGTGAGCAAAACTAAAGAGCTGATTGTGGACTTCCGAAAGAGACACCTGCTGCCCTACACTCCTCTTATGATCAGTGGGACCCCTGTGGAGAGAGTATGCAGCTTCAAGTACCTTGGTGTAAACATCTCCGAGGACCTGACTTGGACTACACACATTCAAACACAGGTTAAGAAAGCCAGGCAAAGACTGTACCATCTGCGACAGCTGAGGAAATTCAGGGTCTCACCAACAATCCTGAAAACTTTCTATTCAGGGACCATAGAAAGTGTATTGACTCAGTGCATCTCAGTATGGTATGGAAACAGCTCCAGTCAAGACTGCAAAGCCTTGCAGAGAGTCGTGCGCTTAGCTGAGTGTATCTCCTGGTCTGCTCTCCCCTCTCTGCAGGATATCTACATCAAACGCTGCAGAAGTAGAGCTGTCAAAATCATCAAGGACTCAAATCACCCTGGAAACTGTCTATTCACTCTGCTGCCATCTGGTAAGTGCTTCCGCAGCATGATGGCAAAAACTGAGAGACTTAGGAGGAGTTTCTTCCCCCAGGCCATCAGTCTCCTGAACTCAACTCAGTCTCTTAACATCATCTGACTTACTTCATAATCACTAATCACACACTCATTATTCTCTACCTCATACTGACAGTGTCATTTGCACACAACACTTTCTGTGTCTTGATATCTTATTTTATTTTTTATATTTATTTTTTTGTGATTGGCTGCTTCATGTCAACCATGTTCAACCTGTTTGCACATTCCTCTCTGTACAGTCATGCTTATCTTAATATTTAATTCTACAGCATACTGTCATGCACATTCTTTTATACCTTATATTTTATATTTTTTTCTTTATATCTTATTTTTTATTTATTTTATTTTATGTATACTTCCCTTGTGTTGTATTCTACAATATTTGCACTGTCCACGGAGCGGACCCAACTCACATTTCACTGCTGGTTATACAATCTCTGTATAGTCGTGTATGTGATAAATAAAACTTGTATTTTTAATCTTTTATCCTTAGTTGTATAGGGTAAACATTTATATATAGTAAACTTAGTCAAAATCTGTCAGTAGGTTAGTTGTGTATAGGTTTATAGTGTTTTACTTCACTGTTGTATGTCTGTATTTATGTAGCACCGTGGTCCTGTGAGGCACGACATTTCGTTCCACTGTATGTCCCCACATGTAGCGGAATGACAATAAAGCTAAACTTGACTTGACTTGACTTGACTAAGTTTGATGGCACAGGTTAGGGCTGTGCAATTAATCGAATTCAATTAATTGCACAGCCCTAGCACAGGTTTCATATTAGTTCAATGATTTTTACTGGAAAAAGTGGATTCATATTGGTCATATAAGGTCATTTTAAATGATCCAGATTATTATTTTTTTCCCCTAATCTTTTCTGATCCTTTGGTGAGCAAGCAATGCAATGCTATATTTCTACAAATCTGATGAAGAAACAAACTCGTCCACATCTTGGCTGGCCTAACAGTGAGCACATTTCTAGAAAATATTCATTTTTGGGTGAACTATTGCTTTACTCAGTGGTGTAGTGGAGGGTACACGCAGGTATATGGCGTATACCCACTTCTTTATCTGTCGGCATTCCGTATACCCACTTCTAAATCCCCTCTGATGCATATCATTCAGTAGTGTCCTGCACTAGCCAAATCATGACAGTCCAGCATATGAGCTTACACTAAGTGCAAATATCTATAGATTCTATTTACACTCTGTTAAAATAGCAAGATTTTCTGCTATTTATACTACTTATTGAAAATAGTGGCAATTATCTGCACCTCAGTATTGTAGTACATTATAAAACAGTACCCAATACTAACGTTGTTAAAGCCATCTTAATTTTGCCTTAATTGTCTTTTCAAATTGAGCAGAATATATGTAAACTTGATTGAGATTGTGATTTCCATATACATTTTGTCCTTAAAGCTGTATACCTACCTATAGTCTTGCATACCGGTCACTGCACCTAAATAATACCTGTAGGGTCCTGCTTAAAGGGATATAGTAGTCAGCCTAAAATGCCTGTCAGTAAATGCAAACAATTGTCCAACCGCATGGAGGTAGGTTGCTTTGTGAAAGCTGAAACAACAAATGGAAATAAATGGATTATACTTACCATATTTGTGAATTGTTGATCTGAATTTATTTGAAATCATGGATGAGGAAGAGGAAGAGGAAGATTCTTTGACACCGTTAGTTGGAAGTCGTAGAGGCAAGCTGGGTGCATGCACACGGAAAATGAATGAGATAAAGGAACTGTGTAAAACAAATGGAAGTCCAGACAATGTGAAAACACTTACAGAGAAATTTAAAGTTGTTCTGCAGGACTTAAATGATGTTCACAGTCAAGTGCAAGCAATGTTGTCAAAAGAGGAAAGGGATGAAGACCATAAGAACTGGTTTAATCCAAAGATTGAGTGTTTTCAGGATTTTTTATCAGAGACTGCACTGTGGTTAAAAGATCAAGTGGATCAAAACCCAGTTGAAATGGACATTGGGACACAACTTGAAAGTACTGTAAGTATTGAAAGTATTGAGTGTAAATTATAGTTTTAATTCAAATTAGGCTATTAAATGGATGCCACCTTATTGGGACAATAAAGCCCTCCCTACACCTACCAGATACTTTATTTTCAACTTTTTGATTATTTCATTATTTCCGATGCGATATGAGATTTGAAATGGGAGAAAAAAAAGTTCTGCAAAAGGCAGGTTCGAACTCAGGTCGATTGCGTCAAAAAGCACACGCCTTACCATCTACACCACTGAAACTGATGCTGAGTGATAGTCTTTTTGCAGTATTGACTATCCCACACATTGGTGGGTGGAGTTAGTGTAAATAGCCTTTGCCAACGAGATGGGCTAGACACTCCGTATAAGGTTTGTCATTGACTATCTGTTTTTATTAGTGTTATTTTACAAAGCCGGATATGCGCAGAAAGTCCGAAACGGCCCCATAGAAGTAGCCTACTAACTTAGGAGTCACGACGTGCAAGAATCCAGCTATCACTGTAGCCAAAGCTATCTCTACTATAGTTATAAGCTGAATAAAAAGACGTGAAGACAGTAAACACATGATTGGGACAATATATGGTTTATGTGTGTTTTTTAAGACATCTCCAGGTAATAAAAAAGCATCTGATTCTGAATAATGCAGTGTTAATTGACATAGCATTTATTACACTTGGCAGTAGATAGATACTAGGCTATAAAATATATATTCTGCCTTATTCTGTGATTAAAAATGGGAAAAAATGTAGTATATAAACAAATCATAAAATTGTCATTAGGAAAATACAGGAAAACTATTATAAATTATTGGTTATTGTCCAGCAGTGTATTTGATGTCTCAGCCAATTAAAAGCAAGAGGTAATATTAATTAATAATAATAATAATGGTAACAAAACCTGTCAATTAGACAAAGTTATTATATTTGACATTTCTGTCCCCCTCACTTCAGAAATTATTGAGAATCACGATTTATTGTTTGTTTCAAATAGAGATCACAATTCTCCCACAATTCTAAACAAAATAGCATGTAATTTACTAGAGGTTCTGACAAAATGTCAGTTGCTGCAGTCTGTTTATATATTTATTTAAATTATTTATTGCAAAATCTGCACCTCCTCTGTGGATAATATTATTTTCATAATGATCCTTACTCAAGCAGTAGAAGTTAAGTGACAGTGTGTATATTACTGGCCCATTTTGGAGTGAACTAAATATGCAAGACTAGTTTTACATGTCACTGTTTATGACACCCTTTGCCGGGCTGTTAAAAAAAATTGGGGGCATAAATTAAGAGTATACACACTTCTCCAGACACCACTACACCACTGGCTTTACTGATGGTAGCACTGGAGATACACAAAGCCTGATGATCATGATTGTGATTTGCGATGCTCCATTGTGCACATTAAGGGATTTCATTAAGGTTGTAGAATTTAGGTATTATCAGTGTAACTGGAAAATGTTCCGCTCACGTTTGATTCAAATAAGTAATTTCAGTCTTTTAATTGAATACACTTTTGTTTAATGCATTGTTAAAATACACTGAAAAAAATTATAAATTATTTAGTACCTATAGGAACCCAATATACTAGATTCTTTTTTCTAAATAAATTATACATTATAACAGTATGTAAAGTATTGAATCAACAATATCAATGCATAAACTGTGTTAAATATGATGGCGTTAAACAAATTTATCATAAAAACCTCCTAAGATTCATAAACATTTGTTTATTTTTATGAGTTATTATCGATTTCAGAGTGTGTGTTGTTTCACAGGATCAAACTCTTCACATGCAGTCGATGTCTTTTCTGTGTTGTTTGTCTGGTGGAAGATATTGCCATCGGGTTGGACTCGCCATGTTATGTTGTATCCAGAGTTCATTCCCTGATCTGAGAGCATCTGATTCATCTGGAGACAAGATTTCATTGGTGATTAGTGAATGAGATCAATCTACTGACATTCAGAAGTCAGTTAATGAAAGCTAAAACAAATTAAAATAAACATTAACTGAATTTGTATATATATATATATATATATATATATATATATATATATAGGTCTGGGCAAGATTTACTAATGGTGACAATTATTTTATCGCGCATTAACGCAGTTTATTTTATTATTATGAAAGTACGTTGCTCAATGGCTCTGAATACACATACAGACAAGAAGGAAGCACGATGCATTAAGAGCTAGGGGGTGAAAACTTTTGAACAGGATGAAGATGTCCAAATTTATCTTATTTGTAGAAATATTTTTTTTTTTTTCTCATTTAGTACTGCCCTTCGGAAGCAATAGAAGATACTTGCATGTTTCCCGGAAGACAAATTAAGTACAATTTACCTTGATCTTCAAATTCAAAAAGTTTTCACCCCCCGGCTATTAAAGGAACGCTCCACTATTTTTGAAAATAGGCTCATTTTCCAACTCCCCAAGAGTTAAACTGTTGAGTTTTACCGTTTTCTAATCCATTCAGCCGATCTCCGGGTATAGCTGGGGACTACTTTCAGGTGCTGTGTAATATCATCTGCTGCACTCATGGTACAGCAGCAAAGTTCCTTGATTATTACGCCAGAATGAGAGTATAGTTCCTAGCCATATCAGTCTAGAAAATTACAACTTTTCATTTTCAGTCAGTCTTAGTACACGATGTAACTACAGAAGAGTCAAGCTTTAAATAGGAGAAATATCTAAACTCCTTGGTCATTTTTGAGCGAGATGCTAACGGTCTAATCAGATTCAATGATCTATGCTAAGCTACGCTAAACGTGCTACCGCCAGACATCGGCTGAATGGATTCAAAAATGGTAAAACTCAACTGTTTAACTCTTGGGAGTTGGAAAATGAGCCTATTTTCAAAAATAATGGAGTGTTCCTTTAAGAACCAAGGGTTCACAAACTTTTGAACGGGGTAATTTTAATAATTTCAGCAATTTTTTTGTCTTGTGGACTAAATGTAATCACCTTTTATGTAAAATATCATACTCAGGACAGTACTAAATAAAAAATAGCATGGATTGTGTACGATCTCTCTGATTTTGTTAAAATTAGTCACATTTTCATAGATTCTGCAAGGGGTTCACAAACTTTCAAGCAGCACTGTATATATATATATATATATATATATACTAAATATAAATATATAGGGTACAACGGGGCTAAAGGCGCCCCGGGGTAAAAGATGCCTTTGATATTATTTTCATCTAAACCACTAGATGGCACAAAAACATGGTTTAGCACTTTCCAAAACATCTGCTTTTCAAGATGCAGATGTATATTAATCTGATCTTTTTTTTATGTTGTAGATTTAAGTAGCAAATGAGAATAACTAAAATTAATGCATAAGGTCTTCTTTATGACTTTCAGTTTTGTTTAAGATAATTAAAGCAACAGTTTTAAATAATGAAAGAATATGTAAAAGTATGGTATTTGGGGTAAAGAGCATTAACATGATAATTAAGAGATGGCTGACTTTTCCATTTGTTGACATGACATGGTTATTTCAAAGTCAAAGTCAAAAGATGACTTTACTTATTAAAATGATTTTGTTTCTGTATTTTAAAACATATTTTATATATTAATATACTTTAATGACAGTAAATTTATTGAACAATTTTTTTTTTTTTTTTTTTTAAATAAGCAGAAAATAGTACAAACTTTACTAAAGTGATTGTTTTGAACAAGTATTAACTTAGACATTATTTAAAAAAAACTGATTTGTATCAATACCGTGTGTGCCTCATACATTTTTAAGATTTTTAAACAAAATAAACAACTTGAATGATTTATTTTCACACAAAATATGTTGCTCCATTAATGTCAATACAACGTATATATATATATTGTTTGCAATTATAAATTTTATGTGCAGTGAATAGCATATTTTTTCTTAAGGTGGGCCTTTAGCCCTGTTGTACCCTATATATGTATATATATATATAAACCTGAGACTCACGCTTATGAGAGCATATGCACATTGGCTGGGCTAGCTTGAATTTTTTTTACGCTATTTGAATGTAAGGAACATCATTCATGGAGCAGTTCATTCCAGATTTTGTTGCTGCTGATTTGAAATATGTAATTTAATTGTGAGTTCAGCAGGCAGTTTTTGAGATTTTAGGCTTCTCCTATTCATTTAGATGGAAGTTGGTCTTGGATGCTCGAAATAGCTACCTGGAGGTGTTGTAAATATGGCCGTCAAGTGAACAGACTTTTCTTTGAAAGGGACTTCTATACAAAATATTCATAAAAACTATAATACCGCATTAATGATATTAAAATAACACGCAGCGTCACCTTCTTTTCTATGGCCTTCATCACTGCAGATTCGTCCAGATATCCAGATGATTTCACTGCCACTCTCAGAAGCTGCTTTTTCACTTCAGCTTTGAGAAACAAACACATACATGTTAAATTGGAATAAATAAATCGGTAACACTTTACAATAGAACAACTGTATTTTCATTAACTAACATTAACAAAGATGAATAAATAGTGTAATAAATGCATTGTTCATCGTTTGTTCATGTTAGTTAATACATTAACTAATATTAATAAATGACACATTATAAAGTGTTACCAATAAATCATATAGAATGCAGATTATTTACTGTGCTGCTGAATGCATTTGATCTGCTCAGACTTCACTCTCAAAACTAAAGCTTCTTTATTCGTGTTGATGGTTCCATGAAGAACCTTTAACATCCACAGAACCACAAAAGGCTCGTTTATAGTGGAAAAAGTTATTTAGAGTTTAAATGATCTTCACACTAAGAAAACAATGGTTCTGTTCACTTAATGGTTCTTCTATGGCTTCGGTACATAACCCCCCTCTGGAAGCTTTATCTTTAAGAGTGCGTTGGAGGAGAAACACCAGAGCTCACGGGTTTTGCAGTAGAAAGGCAGTAGAGTCGAGCATGTGACATCAGCCATCTGTCCTTCAGTCCCAGCACTCGCACACTCTTCGTTTCCGTTCACGTTATCGGGCTGTCCGGACTCCCATGTCACAGAGGACCACGACACATTGGTCTGGTCTGACCACAGCCACAGGTTCTTGGACAGGCCGATCCAAGCATCCTGGCCGTTATATGCAGAAATAATAGTTGCGAGGGCCGTGTTCTCGGTGTCATCTGCAATGGTGGCCAGATCTGTGTAGAGCGTCCTGCAGTAAAGCTGAGCTTCACGCCACTTCATGCTCATTTGGATGTACTTGAACTTTTCACTTCCGCTCTTGTCTGAAAGGAGTCAGGTGTGGTCAGAACATAGAAATAGATTTGCAAAACATAACTGTAAAAATGATTTTTAAACGAACTAAAGATTGTTGGAGTATACTTCACAATTCACTTTCTGAGGAAGAAAAGTCTGAATTGTGAGATATAAAATCAGATTTTTTCTCAGATTTCTTTCTCGCAATTACAAGCTTATATCTCACAATTCTCAGTTTTTTTATTTTTATTCTTAGTTCAAATTTAACAAAACAATAATATACAAGTAAGACTACAAAATAGCCTCAAATCAGTATTTCATGTCCACGTGATGGGTCTCTTAAAACGAAATGACACCAAAAAGTACATTGTGACATTTTATTTGTTAATTTAGGCTTTGTTTCTCTGAATTCTGAGTTAAAATCTTTTGTTTACGCTACCAAATAAATAAAAAAAAGGTAACTGCAACTTTTTATCTTTTTTTGAGTTGTAAACTCACAATTGTGCAACATCTTCACAATTCTGACTGTTTTTGTTTGAAAAACAAAGCTCAAATTGTAAGAAAAAAGAGATGGTCCTCACTGCAGAACACAAGATCCAGGGGGAGAGGTTGGATCTAGATCCAAATCCTCCCACCTTACATGTACCTAAACCTACCAATCTCCATCCCCTGAATGTGGATCCAACCCCGCCCCCTGGAGCTTTGTTCTACAGAGAGGGGCCACTGAGAAAAAAAGGTCACAATTACCTTAAATATATATATATATTCCCAGAAACAAGCTTCCATAACCTCCTGATTAATGGCTGAATTAAAAAAAGCATCTAATCACCTCAAGCTTTTGTATTCGAGCTTGAATTTGCAGCTTGACACTGTGCAAATTTAGCTGGCTGATAAAACGTTCCTCAGTTGTAAGATGCTTTGGATAAAAGCATCGCTGAATGTTTTGTGTGAAATTACATGCTACTGATTCACATTGCTGTTCATTTGCATGCACTTTTTGCCTTTTGTTGGCATGAGATTTCGAGATTAACATAATGAAAAATAGACACAATCATAGATGTCACTTTTCAATATACAGGCCTTGCTTTAAAAAAACAAAACAAAAAATCATTTGCTTTGACAATTTTTTTTAATCACTTGTAGCATAAACAATTGGAAACCTTGCAAATAAGATTTTTTTATGAAGACAAGTATTAATATGTAATGCAGTTTTGCTTCTTGGGTAAAAAACAAAAAGTATCGTTTTAAAGATGTTTTCATTGAAAAACAAGATTTAAAGAAAGTTAGGTGTGTGAATATTAATTTCATGAGCAAAACAAAGATTTCTGTGAGAGTAAAACCTGAAAGAAAAGTCCAAGTCATCCAGTTTATAAGTGTTGTATAATTTCTTACCAGTTTGGCAAACAAAGTATTTTTCTTCAAGACAGTTAATATCGCCCCATCGTTGGTTTCCGTCTATAAACGCACAGGCCTCATTAGTGCGGGACATGTCCGGCTCCCAGGATTCCCACTTTGTGTAGCTGACCACCGTGTTTTGATATGACCAACGCCAGGTGAGGACTCCATTGTAGAAGCCGATCCATGCGAAAGATTGAAAGTTCACATCGTTTGCTGCCTCCTTTAGTTTGGCTCGGTCTTCATCGCTCTGAACCGTCACCAGATCCATGTGTTTCTCTCTGCAGTACGATTGTGCTTCTATCCAGGTCTTCGGCTCTTCGATCAGGACAAATCGATACGGAACGCCTGAAGTCTTCGACAGGATTCCTGTTAGGGCTGTGCGATATGAACTAAAATATGCTATCACAATTTCTTGATCAATATTGTGATTTCAATTTTGATCACAATTTTGATTTATTTATTTTACTCCGATTCCAATTGTGATACCACAGCAATAAGCTTCTATCCTAACTAACAAGCATTATTACATAGAAAACACTTAGTAAAAAAATAATTCAGGTACAGAAATTGAATAGTCAAATGTAAACAACATTACATAGTCATGTAAATAGCAATATTCTATTTACAGTACACTAACCGCAAATAGCTACAGATTCTATGTACACTGTTAAATTAGCAGGATTTTCTGCTATTTATACTAATTGTAAATAGTGGCAATTATCTGCACCTCGGTATTGTAGTACATCATAAAACAATATGCAATAATAATGTATTGAGTGTAAATTATCATTTTAATTCAAATTATTAAATGGATGCCACATTATTGAGACAATAAAGCCCTCCCTACACCTACCCTAATCCTACCCGATACTTTAAGTTCAACTTTTTGATTATTTCCTTCATTTTTATTGAAAATAAATGCTTTTCTGATTTGATATAAGATTTGAAAAGGGAGAAAAATTTGGCAAAAGTCGTTCTAGAACTCGTGTCAAAAACCACGCGCTTTACCATCTACGCCACTGGAACTGATGTCTGATGAGTGTCTTTTGCAGTGTTGACTACCCCAATCATACGTTGGTGGGCGGAGTTAGTGTAAGTAGCCTCTGCCAACAAGGCAGGCTTTTTTCACTTAGTGTAAATAAACCCATCGATAAATGATATAGATTATTCCTTACTAATACTACAAAAGGGATTCAGTCAAGAGCAGTGAGGGTTTTTCCTCTAACAGCGGAAGTACAGTATTAGGCTGCTGTCACTTTAAAACGGAATTAACGGATCCAACATACGGTTACACTTACATTTTCTTTCTGAACTCATGAATGCAAAAGGATGTGAAAGAGAACTCATTCGGCCTGAGAGGTGGTAGGGTTTCTGTGCGTGTGCTTTGGGTGTGTCTCAGATAGTACACGACTGCCGCGTTTCTGAGCTTTCTTTCATGTCGTAACGGTAAACCCGCTTTAGGGTGCATTTCCCAAAAGCCCGGGACACACTGCCTGATTTCTGGCTGTCCTAGACGAAAGATTGCCATCGTGAAACAATCACGCCGATTTCTCTTGTGTCCTATGTTGTACAGTGAGAGAGGTTCAAAAGTCGACCATTGTCACGGTCTTGCGACCAAAGATAACCTACGATAATTTTCTGCCAGTGTCAGAAATTCAGCATGATCATCACACAGTGTGTTTTCTGCTACGATCCACGTTTACTGAACAGCCAGTAAAAATGCAACATGAATAAGTGTGTCGATCAACATGTCATGGCGCTAAAACTTAAAACTAGGCATGTCCCGATCACATTTTTTTGTGCCCCTGATCTGATCTGAGTCATTGAATATTGAGTATCTGCCGATATAGAGTCCCAATCCGATATTTGTATTTTCCTAGTGCTTGGTGCACATTTCAAGTGTGTTAAAGTTATTCAAATCAATCCAATCTATACAGGGATGTGCAAAGACTTTCTCAGGGGCAGGGGCTCAAATGTAAAAAAGGGGCATCTATCATCACTAATATCCAATATAACATATATATAATAAGATCTTACTATACATATGTATCTTCCAATAATAAGATACACAGTATCTCTCTATATATGCACACACTGTAGAACAAACATTGGTAGATGTAAACATGTACATTGATAGACATTGTGAACAGACTGTGTCGTCACAGTTATTATATGGAAGCACTGATAAAAACTTCTTGTATTTTGTATGTACAATAAGCAGATTAATTGCAACATAACGGGAAAAAAGTTGAGATAAGTTTAGAAAGCATGAAGTTCACGAATGCCAGTTTATCAGTAAAGTCCAAAGCAAGACGCAACACATTCCCACAGTCCCAATTGTAAGTCGCTTTGGATAAAAGCGTCTGCCAAATGACTAAATGTAAATGTAAACACATAGCAACGTGTTTTGACAGCGACGTCTCAGACAGTCTGACGGCAGATAAAGGTAAATATATTACTGTAGAGTGATTCCTTAAACAAAGTGTTAAACACGTATAGAACATGTGTGACGTCATAGAACAGACTTCATTGTTCTTGTGCGTCATGCATGCACATTTGAGCGTCTTTTCCTTTTAATGGCGGTGGATTGTTGAAACTGCATACTGCCACCTATTGCACAACAGCGGCATGACAGCTGACGAATCACTGGTGGATCAGGCTTAGAAAGAGCTGATACAATCATTAAAAAAAGCTTAATCGGCCCTGATCCTGATCCTTGAAATCAGCCCTACTTAAAACTGCTTACCTCAAACTCTTTTAACTTCCTCTTTCGCAGCTTCTTTTTTTTCAGCACACAGCTGCCAAAAGATGCTCTTTTTGTTTATCACTAGCACATGCTGATGACGATTTATTATTCTATAATAACTTGCGTCGTAACCTACGAGTCTCTAGGTGTCATCATCGTACAGTCTGCATGCATGTTGTACTGAAGTTTATATTTTAAGTTTAAGTTTATAGTACTCTTATAAGATTGCTGAAATCGCACATTCTGTGGAAGGGCTAAATGCATTGTTAGCCAATTATGGCTGCAAGTTATGTCATTATCAGCATAGTTCAACAAGTTGAAACCATAGTTCCAACAAACATTCGCAAACATCATCACAAAGATGTGTGGTTGGAACGACAGCTCTCGACCTGTGGTTAGAAACATAGTTTCTTGTTTGTATGACGTGAAATTTATAAATCCTTATCTTAAGCAAAATAAGCAAGCTAATATTCAGTACAATCTATATTGTTTATTTCTAATATGTAGTAATTTCATTGCAGTCTTTTAGTTCATAGAGTTTTAAAGCTCAGTTTTTGAATAGTGTGCACATACTCTAGTACATAAGAAAGAGCCGATGATTGAATCTGGAAATAAAGCAAAATAACTGAGAAAAAAGAGAGTTAGCCATCAGATGCCATGTCTGTAATAGCAAAAAATCTGCCTTTAATTTGATCTTAAATTTATTAATTAAAGTTATTACTCTACCACCTGAATGACATCATCAAGACAAATTCGCGACAATATATTTTGGGAAAACAGTCATGACTAGATAGTTGACTTCTTTAACGATGCATCATACTGTGCTAGTTACGTTGTTGCACAGGAAATGCACTCAGATCTGTTCCTGTGCTAGATTTAGGCATGCTGCATTCTGATTGGTTCTGCTTGAACTCAGAAATCAGGCTTTCAGTGGCTTAAAAAGCGACATCATTACAATTTCAATTAATCACAGAAAAATCAATAGTGGTAAGTTGCTCTAAGCAGTTTCTTTCACTAGCACTCACCAAGCAAAACAACGAGTTGAATCTTGTTCTGTATCATGTCTTCACAGGTTTGTTCACTGAAAGAAATGACAAGAATATGACATGTTGGTTAGTTTTCTGCACTGGTTTTCTATAGTCAAAGGTTTTTAGACACTTTCAGGCATTGTTCACCCCTTTCATATGCTGACAGCATCACATAGATCGTTTAATATGACTAAATTCACCAGTTTTAGCAACAAAGTATTTTTAATGGTCAAGCACACTGTACAAAATGCATGTTTTTCCCATTACATTAACTCATTAAATTCATTGAACAAATTTCAACTTCATTTTTAAGTCATACTTGATTTTTAAGTCAGTTTAATGGAATTTAAGTTGAAATAACTTGTACAGTCAGTTTTATTATACTTAAAAATGTAAGGCAGCAACCGATCATCTTCTTCTAAGATTTATAAGATGAAGTTTTTTTGTTTGTTTTTTTGGATAGGAAAATCACAGTGGATCTAAATTTGAATTCAACCTTTTATATTGATATTATAAAGAAGCAGTATTGGAAAAATACAATGCTGAAATGCAGAAAACAAAGTTGATCCCAAAAAAAACAATTTACCTGCTCTGGAGCACCTGAGGGTTGATCTTCTCACCAGTATATTAACTTCCTTCTCTCAAAATACTCTTTACTTTCCCATGTACCGAACTCTTTATACCTTACGTAATGCAAAACCTTTTGTCTAGTACTGTATGTACAACACTAAGACTGATTACTGATTTACATTCTGATTTTTCTGCAGTATGAGGTTCTTTATTCAAATAGCATCAGAGAGCATGACAATAGATCACAAAAGTCTTTTTTCACAACTATAAAACACAAATGAATGTATTAATTTAACCAATATAGGCAAAATAAGACATAATACAATAAAATGTAACATTATGGTCAACACAAACAGCAGCAACATTTAGTCATAACATTTGCATTCAAATAAACCATTTGAAATGACCTCATATGACCAATATGAATCCACTTTTACCAGTAAAAATCAATGAACTGATATGAAACCTGTGCCATCAAACAAGCTGGAAAGGTTATAGGTAAAGTTACTCCATGAATCACAATCTAATTCAGTCCATTCCAATTGTTTGTTCTAGGTCCAAAAGATTTTTCTAGTTGACTAGTAGTTGACTAAATATGTGACTAGTCGCAAGTATATATTCATTTAATTAATTAAATATATACCGGGGGGGGGGGGACTAGGGGACTTAACATAATTAGCCTTAAATATATATAGCCTATTCCGTGCTCAGTGAATGTGTGTATATATGTGTGTACATATATTCACATTTATATGGGAGCATCTATGAGCAATAAATACTCAATAAAGGATCAAACATTATGAATATTAGATTTATCTTTGTCTTCATTTCTAAATATATTTGTATCAATATATAGCCATATATTGTCAATGCAATAACCTAATGGTTAGAGAGTCGGACTCATAACCAAAAGGTTGTGGGTTCGAGTCTCAGGTCTGGCAGGAATTGTAGGTGGGAGGAGTGAATGTACAGCGCTCTCTCCACCTTTAATACCACGACTGAGGTGCCCTTGAGCAAGGCACCGAACCCCCAACTGCTCCCCGGGCGCCGCCACATAAATGGGTGCTCCGGGTGTGTGTTCAATGCTGTGTGTGTGCACTTTGGATTGGTTAAATGCAGAGCAGAAATTCCGAGTATGGGTTACCATACTTGGCCACATGTCACGTCACTTTCACTTTCATATTGAAAAATATGAGCACTAGTTTCCAATATATGGAAATGTATTATGTAATATATCACATTATATTTTGCAGTATATTCCCATATATTTTTGTTTCATAAGGGATGACTGTGAATGTGTTGGAAAAAATAGCAAAGAGGGGATCATTTAATTATTTATTAATAAACTAGTGTTTTCTGTGTCAGTGTCGGCTGCAAAGATGAAGTGGATGCTGAATCGCCATCTCCACAGTACAGTGGACACGCCTTCAAAGAGAAATGCACCTTTCATACAGATTACATAATCAGAGAGTATTTGTTTCTGATTTGAACTGGTTCATTTTAAAGCTTTCTGTAGATATATTCCTCATGTCTGTGAGGCAAGTAGCCTATACACTGAGTTTCGCCACGCTTGAGTTTTGCGACGTGCTCCAGTTCACGGAGACAGAGATTGCTAAGAGAAAGCGAATCCTGTTGGTATGTTTTTATTTTATTTTACAAAAGCACAACATCTTGTTGATATTGTGAGTGTATACAAATAAAAGTATTACTTTTATCTGTATGAGCTAAAATGACACCGTATTTTCTTTCCACTGTTATCAGGAAAACATGCCAGTGATTACGCTGTCACCTCAATGTCATGCTGTAAGCGCTAACAGCTTCCACACTCCACACAAACACTTGTATTTGCACCTAATAATGCACATTAATCTAAGGCAACATTGGAGCAAACAGCCGGGTACATGTTGCAATGATAAGCCATATTTGAGGTCGATGAATGATAGACAAAAGTTTGGATCTCCTGCCCAATAAACTGTAATTACGTCAAGGACCAGCCGTTAACGATCTGTACATCATGGATTTTTTTTCCTAAATAATAATAAAATTTTAGTCGATTAAGCCTCTTCTAGTCAACTAATGTTTAGTCAACTATTAGGGGGCAGCCCTAGTTTGTTCACAGCTGCCATTCAACCAAAGAGGATGAGATTACAGATTACACTCCAACCACAGTCGAGTTGTTTAGAACTGCTTACAAGACAAATTTCCACCAGAACAGCAATTTCTAAATGACTTCAGCTGACAGATGGTGTAGTTATAGCATCTGACTGACCATATTAACCAGTCAAATTAACCCTGATCACTTGGAAAAAAAAACATCTTAAATCAAAGTGGTTTGCTGCTCTCCCAATCTGGACAAATTGGTCTGGTTTGATTGGTTTAGATGGCTTTCTCATTCTTTTCCCTTCAGGGGAAAGTGTTTTCAATCTTTTAGTGTGTTTAAACCCCACCCACAATTGACTGCAAGCTCTCATTTAGATCCGCCTCCATTGTTGAGAGCCACGCCCACATCTCAGCATCCAATCAAGAACAGATGGATAGAGTCAAGTCCCTGACTTGATCTGTTACACTTAGATGTTCTTCACAATACGGACACATTAAACTTCTGTTTCAACAACTTTAAGAACAAATGCAGTCTGTTTGGAGGATATTGTCATTTAAATCCACAAGCACATTCCCTCCTGATTTTACATGAGAATTGAGGCAGTACATACACTCACATACATTTATTTGTCTGTCTTTTGTACAAATGTTTTATTTTTTGCCATGTTGAGTTCACCTCAAACCATCCCATTGACTTTGCATGAGCACTTGAAGCTAATTTCCCTGCACCTTGCATGAGAGAGGAGTTTTATTTGTGTATCATTTATCACCATTATACAAATTAGAACCTAATGTTCAACATATTTGTTTGATTGAGTCATCTAGATGTCATTGACATGAATCACTTGACTTTGGCAGTAACAATTATAAATTATATTTATAAGATGTTGATGTTTAACTAGTAAATATGTTTGCAGTCTTTATATGGTGAAATTTGAAATATAGCATTCCATCAGTGTCTCAGCAATGGATGCTCTGCAGTGAATGGGTGCCGTCAGAATGAGAGTCCAAACAGCTGATAAAAACATCACAATAATCCACAAGTAATCCACACCACTCCAGTCCATCAGTTAACATCTTGAGAAGACAAAAGCTGAAACTAATCCATCAAGACGTTTTTAACTCAAATACCATAGAGTCCATAATCCATAATAACACTTCCTCCAGTGAAAAAGTGCATCTCCTGTCATCTCTCACATCAAAATCCAGCCAGATATTTGTTTACAGCTGGTTTGGACTGTTTTAATTTACTTGATCTATGCAGATTTCTTTCCTGATTCAGACCAGATTACGTTTTCACTGGAGATTTTAAGATGGACTAAAAGGGCTGGGTTGAACTAGATTGAATATAGATATCTTGATGAAATATACAGTCCAGCTCTTGACTAGTTACTGTTAAGTATTGTGAATCCTAAAGCTGAAGTGTTAGTGAGCCCAGCAGAGGGTGATCACATTAAAGTCCTGATGCTCTGTGGTTGTTTCTGTATCAGTCCAAAAGAATTCTAACCAAACGTCCTCTTTTAGCCTCTATTCATTGTGTTCCATTAATAACTATGAACAGCTCCTGGGAACTGTGTTTATTGAGGATTCAAACCACCCCAATCCCTGTATGTTTCATGTAAATGCAGTTGCTTTATGAACTGTAAGCATAACCCTGCTTCTGCAATGCAATACAATTACAATTGAGAGATGAATAAATGCTCCTCAAAAGCCTGATGATCACATTCGAGACTGATTTTCTAAAAAAAAAATTGTCCTGGAGGATCTCTAGCCAGACCTGGATCAGGGCATCCTGGACTGTCTGTGGTACAACTTGGCGGCTTCGGATGCTCTGATACATAACGTTCAAGAAGTTCTCAATTGGATTCAGGTCTGGGAAATGGTATCAGTCAATGGTATCAGTGCCTTCGTCACTGCCATCACACCCTGGCCATATAAAGTTGAGCTTTGTCCCGCACTAGGAGGAACCCAGGGCCCACTGCACCAACGTAAGGTCAGACAGCGGCTCTGAGGTTTTCATCAGTGTAACAACAGCAGTAAGGGAACTTTTGGCTAGCACACTGAGGCCTGTGCGATCCTCTGAGATATTCCTCCTTAGATCATCAGTGAGCCACCGCCAAAACGGTCCTGCTGGATGAGGTTGCAGGCAGCATAGCTTTCACCATGGCATCTCCAGACTCTTTCACATCTGTCACGTGTGCTCAATTTGAACCAATTCTGGTGTTCTCTGGCAAATGCCAATTGAGCTGCACAGTGCTGGACTAAGTACAGATCCCACTAAAGGATGTCAGGCCCTCATGCCATGCTCATGGAGTCTGTATCTGACAGTTTGTTCAGAAACAGGTCATTTTGGAGGGCTCTGGCAGTGCTCTTCCTCTTCCTCCTTGCACAAAGGAGCAGATATCGGTCATGCTGCTGGATTGTTGCCTTTCTATGGCCCTGTCCAGCTCTCCTTATGTAAGGATAAACCAGCTCAAACCAGTTGTCATGCTTCAAAACATAACTAACCAGTATATGCTGTTTTTTAAACGGCTCCATCTCTGGCTTTTAGAGCCTCATCATATGCTGCCAGCGGTCATAAATAACCATTAAACACAATTCTATTCTACTTCTATATTTGGACCAGACTGAAGCATCTCCCAGACATGTGATGGATGATTTCCCATGTAAATCACTCCCTTCTTCCTCTGATTTAGTCTGCCTTTGTGTAAAAGCACATTTGATGTGCATCATTAGCCGAGCAAATCTTCGCTCTATGAATTTCTATTGTCTGCTGTTAATGACTAACGATGAGGCTGATTTAAATATACAAATGAAAATGGGTGTTCATTCACTCCTCAGTCATGACATTTATATTTCAAATCAAATTTAGGCACTTCAATTTATTAGCAGAGGACGAGAGGAGCTCACTAACCTAATCTAACCTCAACAGTGATGGAAGACAGACTGATTTGCTTCGTTTTGTTTTCAGGTGAGTGTGTTATATTTGTATAAATGTTTTAAAGAATATGAAAAAACTTTAAAAATATGTCTTGTGTCTTTTGGCTGTCTATACCATAAATAACAAAAATACAATAAAGTGCATCTCTGTAGGACCTACATTTTTCACATGTAAGTTGGACTCTGAAGGAATGTTCTGTCTCCATTAAGTCACATCTGAATGCTTGATAATTGTCTTTGCCTTTATCAAATTAGAGGATCATTTGAAACCAGATTGTTTTCTTATTAACCTCACTCAGATTCTTCTAAAACAGGCTTTCTCTCAGTCATTCTGTGCAACTCACTTGATCATGTTCTGGTCCGAGAGCGTAAAATTTGGAAAGAGGCTCGAGATTTCTGTCGAAAGCACTACAATGACTTGGCCACTATCCAGACTGATGAAGAGTGGAGCGAATTAAACAAGGCAAGAGCAAAATATGGATCTAAGACTTGGATTGGACTCTATGACGATGTGAACAGCTGGTGCTGGTCTTTTCAAGATGAATGCCCCACATACGCAAGATGGGATAAGAATCAGCCAGATAATTATGGAGGAGACCAAGATTGTGTAATGCTTCATTCAAATGGATACTGGCATGATGAAGACTGCGATCTTAAATGTGTCACTATTTGTCAAAATGGTAAGACTCATATACTTTTACACATACTGTATGCTTTCATTAATTCCTATGGATAAATGGTGTATTGAGGAGTCGATGTCAAAACTGCTTAAAGCAATTCAATATATATAAAAAGTTAACCCTTCTGGGGCTAGTTGTATCAGCTAGATATAAAAAAAGTTGGGTGTAAGCCCTACGCTGGGCTGAGCTATGTGAAGCCTTCCATAAATACTTACACCTGATGCACCATGCCTGATTCTACACACAACTTAAAATGCATTTTACATCCAGCCTAGTCTTTAAACCGGGTGTATGTCCAGCTGGTGCAACCGGCCCCACTGTTGTTTTGGGCTCAAAACACAGGTTAAACTATTCATTTATTCTTGAAATTTGGTGAACATCTCTCATTCAGAGTCATTGATGTGCAGGCAAAATTACAACACACAGATGCATTTTGTAAAAGATTTTTAAACTCTGTGTTGGGGTCATATTGACTCCCCCATTGACCCTCACTGGATTCCATGCAATATGGCACTTTAAAAAAAAAAACACTGAAGAGTCTCTGATGTAGCTTGTCATGTCAACCACTGTCATATGAAATACATGAAATGTAATACTTAGTTTACTCAAAATTGAGACTTGTCTTCTGATTTATTCATGGAAAATGCATCTAAATGATTTTTTATCTACACTGTTGCAACAATTAAAAAGTGTGAGAAACCATTTTACCCTCACAAGTGTTTGAGAAAAACACCAAAAAAAAAGGCAGAGGAAGAATAAACAGCAAAAATACGACTTACACCAAGTACAATAAAGTTAAATGTTATTTATATTTATTTATGGTTTTCACCTCAGTGTACAAGTAGTCAATCAATTTTATTTTTTTTCTGTCTGTGCAGTTACTTTGAACAAAATATTGACACCAACAGAAGTAACACTGTAGCGATCAATGGGAATTATTACATTTTTATATATTTTTCACTCTCTGACAAGCTACAATAGATTTTTTTTAAACTTTAGTATTTTTTATAGTGCCATTTTTTGGCAAATTTAACAGAAAACAATGTGGGTAAATTTAAGATGTTGTACCCAGTACCCAGAACACAAAGGAGAGTTAAAAAGTACATGCTATTTATTGTACAAATAGTGTTATGTAGTATTATTACATATACTATACCATAAACTGCATATACAAATGCTATATACTGTTTGTACTAAAGGTAAATTTCTGAGTAATGGTGATTGGAGTTAAAAGGGGGAAAAGTTCTTGCCAACAAAGTCAATCGGTTATTCTGATGTTTCTCAGATCAAGGGCCGGTACTAGTTACTGATCCAATGATGTCCTGGAAACAAGCCCAGAGTTTCTGCAGAGAAAACTTCACAGACTTATACACGGTCAAGACCGAGAGTGAGAATCAACTGCTAAAGATGATGATCCAAAATGACAGTTGTGCCTGGATCGGTCTGTACAGAGACTCATGGAAGTCGTCCGATCAGACAAAAAAACAACCAGATCATTTCAATGAAATCTGCACTGCTGTTGATAAGGATGGTCGGATTACTGATGAGCTCTGTTCGGAGAAGTTTTTCTTTGTTTGCACAAGTCCATGTAAGTATTTTTATTTTAGAGCATTTTGTGTTTGTTACTGGGTTATAATTTTAAGCCAGCTAAAACACCATCAGCCTTTAAATAGATGGACCTCTACAGAATATAATTAGTTGATAGGTCTGTTTGTTATTGCTCTTCACTGTAAAAAAATAATAATAATAATTCCACCTACTTCAATTTAAAAAACTTAAGTTGCTTCCTTAAATTTTTAAGTATAATCTAATTGGAAGTACAAATCGTTTCAATTTAAATTATATTAAACTGACTTTAAAAATCGGGTTGAATCTCATATAGTTTAAAAACTAAAGTTGAAATTGGTTAACTTTATTTGATAATTTAAAGTAGTGGAAAACATATGTTGCTATGACTTACTGTACTTACAGTTCAGGATTTGAATAACACTATGCATTACAGTTTAGCATGTAATCATTAGACATGAACGATTCTTCAAACTACGTGTCTTGTTGAGTTTTGCACGGGCACGCAACACTCATTTTCTTCAGAAAGTGCAAGCTTTTCTAAAGACACTTTGATGAATATGGAAAAATATTGACTAAGAGAAATCACCATACTATACCCAGTATATTAAGCACAGTACATTAAGACAATGTTTTTGTATTACAAGTTTTCTGAAATGTTATCATTCATTACATATGCAAATAAGGGATTATCTAATCAAATATACATTAGTTTGCATAAGTTTCCAGAGTATAAATCAGTAAACACTGTCAACAGGCTGAAAAACAACACATCTTCACCATATTTAAGGAATAAAATGCTATACTGTATATAATCAGGCAAATGACATGAACAAAACCCTCAGTAAAAACCTTCAGAATATAGAGAGGAATAAAACTGCTACGTTTGGTGTCTGTAAGGGCTGCTGAAATGGAGATACAAACTCATTTTGAGGAAATAGCTTTAAAAGTATGTATTGTAATTGAAGTGGAGATAAAAGCAACAAAGAAAAACACTGGTTTTGCCTGTAGCGCCTTGCCTCAAGAAAATTGTTACTTTTAAATTTTTAAATAATCACAGTGTAACTAAATATGTGTTTTCAGGTTGTCCTGAAGAGGACTACGTCTAATTGTTTGCATTTTTATGTATTTCATCGCCTGTCACAGTACGAGTAAGGCGACAGATATTGAGACTGAAGGTGAAAGCAGGTGATAATGACACTGATCATGTGACTGCAGATGCTGTGTTGAAGGAGGTGAGCCATATTTATCACCACACCTATAACCTAAAGTATTGTTTTGTTTTCTTGCTGCCCCTCATGTCCTGTTGAGACAAGCTTCTTTGGTGTCTGTATTTGTGAAATCATTTCTAAATTAACCTATGTATTCTGTTCCCTTCTTTGCAATGTTTTTGAATGACCCAGTAGACAGATTAAAGCTTTATAACCTTGTACTCATACATCAGCTCTGTCTGACGCTGGTGTGTCTTCAGGTCCAGAAGAAACTCCAAGAGCAGGGAATGGCAGCAGATGTGAAGTTCTCATGGAAGGAGCAGCCGAATGGAACGGTGTTCCAAAAATTAAAAAAGCAACATTATAGATCGGGGTGTTGACCGTGTTGGGGTCTTATTGACACCCCGTTGACCCACTTTGGTAAAAACAGAAAACCTTTATTGCAGCTTGTCAAACACTAAAATATGAAAAACACGAGCACTTAAAATTGAAAAGACTTGTGAGAAACCTATTTCACCCTCACAAATGTTTGAGGAGGAAAAAACAACAACAAAAATGCAGAGGAAGAATAAAAAGTGATACATACCACTTACATTATGTAATATACAATAATGTACAATATTTAGTATGTTGTGTCTGTGCAGCAAATTTTGAAAAATTGTGTGTCAAATTGATCCCTAACACAACAGAAATAACTAAAAAATAGTTGGGAATTCACATATTTTAGCTAACAAGCTATAATATACATTTTAAATCTTAAGTGCTGATTTTTTTGGGGGGGAAATTGAAGATGAATAAATATTTTCATTGACTAACTAGAACAGAGTAACAGTCTTACTTACATTATATATGAATTAATCAATGTATTTTATTAACTTATTTGTCTGATACAATTTTTTTAATTGTATTAGTTCATCATAATTTTAGTTTATTATAGGGTTACACTTTATTTTAAGGTGTACTTGTTACGGTATAATTATACAAGTACTGATTAATATTAATTAACTACATGTACTTACTATATGGTTAGGGTTAGGATTAGGGTTTGCCTAATTATGCCAAATTAGGTTTATTATAGTTATAGTTAAATTAAACTACAAATGAAACACACAGACCTATGGTAATTGCCTTTAATAAATTACATTAACTTGTTATTGACTGAATCTTCCCATATAGGAAGTTGAATCTGCACACGTTGTAATCTGTATTAATGACAGTGGTTCCAGATCAGTGGGTTCACTGTACAATTTTTTTTTTTTTTTTTTTATTTACTCATGCTTACGCTGCCCCTTCATGATCCAATCATATAATGCAATGCTGATTGAGAGATGAAGAAATAAACGCTCCTCAGAAAGATGTGAGATGAAGATCATTCCTCCGCTGAGGAACGGTGAAAGTAAAGCTTCTGGAAACAAACGCTCCTCAAAAGATCCTGATGATCAGATTTGAGATCAGACCACTGATTTTTCTAAAAAAATACTGATGGAGAATCAAATAAAGTCGAGCTGCTTCAGTCCAGTAAGTGTTCATCTGGAAATATGACTACAGTTATTCTGATGTTTACTTGATAAAAATCAGTCAAGATTTGACACCAGAAAGACACTGAAGCAGCAGCTGAAGCTGGACATTTCTACAATTAACATAAAGAGCTTTTACTGGATAAAACACTCTAAACTATCAATCAGACGACAGAAGACATGAGGAGATTGAGTGTGAAACATGATTAACAGCAAAATCATGTTGATCATTTTGAGGCCTTTATGTATCAAATAGGGTTAATATACTTAAAATAAAAATTAAATATGTGCAGTTTTTATGTGTTAAGTGTCAGACTGGTTTCCTGTTCTGTGTGTGTTTTTCTCCCCATGTGCTCCCTCCCAGTTTCTCCCTTGTTTGATTATGTTCATTTTATTCAGGTCTGTCTCGTCATTTTCCCTCGTTTAGTCTTGTATTTAAAGTGTAGTCTGTCCCTTGATTCCTTTGTCCAGTGTTAAAGTCATTTTGTCCATCCTTACTATGTGCTATGTGGGTGTTCCTGCCTGTCCGATGTTACCCCTTGTTTGGATGAATAAAGACTGTTACTCGTTACTCTCCTTCGTCTCTGCATTCCTCGCCTCCTCACAGTAGCACCGTGACAGAACACCGGACACAGCAGTGCCCCTTCTACCCGTTTTGTTTCCGTTTTTTGAACATTTGTTTGTTTTTTTTGTAATGGAAATCGCCGCAAGCTTCGCCACCCTAGCCCGTAGGGATCTCCCTTTGGTGGAGTTCGCCAGGGAATTCAGTGGGCTTGCTCGTTTTGATGGCATTTGATGATGTCACACTGAATTCTCTGTTCTGGATCGGGGCCAACTACCATCGACCCGTCAGCCTCCCAGACACCACTGGACTGTGCTGGAGGGAAGGTATCCTCCAGTGTCTGGAGAGCTTCTGGCCCCGATCCAAAACCACCCCTGGCTCAAGCCCGCTGACCGCTCCACCGTCAAGCCCGCCGGCGGCTCCGCTCTCCAGCCCGCCGGCCAATTCACTCCCAAGCCTGAGGATGACCGCAGCTATCTCCTTCACCTCAGCCCAAAGGAGGAGATTGAGGAGGAAGAGACTGTGGGCTCTAGCCCCTGACCAGAGTCGAGATATGGCTCAAGCTCCTGTGTCTAGCCCAGCGAGGGCTTCTATTCCTGAGTCCGGCCCAGAGAGGGCTTCTGTCCCTGTGTCCAGCCCACAGAGGGATTCTGTTGCTGAGTTCAGCCCAGAGAGGGCTGCTGTTTCCATGTCAAGCCCAGAGAGGGCTCCTGTTTCCATGTCAAGCCCAGAGAGGGCTCCTGTCCCCACGTCCAGCCCAGAGAGGGCTGTTATTCCCATGTCCGGCCCGTCAAGCCCAGAGAGGACTGCTGTTCCCGCGTCTGGCCCATGGAGGGCTCCAGTTCCTGAGTTTCACTTAGAGAGGGCTCCCGTTCACACGTCAAGCCCAGAGAGGGCTGCTGTTTCTGCGTCTGGCTCATGGAGGGCTCCCGTTCCTGAGTATAGTCCAGAGTGGGCTTCTGTTCCCAAATGCAGCCCAAGGAGGGCTGCGGTTCCCGAGTGCAGCCCAGAGTGGACTCCTGAGCCCAGTGCCTGTGCCAGCCAGGGGACCCAGAGTCCTCCCCAAGAAAATTGGGGGGGGGGGCTATACGTCTCTGGCTATAGTGGCCGGGCTGAGTGCCAAGGCCAAGGCCACGGAGGCCGTCCTGCCATGGCACCCTGAGCTGCCCGTTCCGCCATGGCCACCTGAACTGCCTGCTACACCATGCCACTCTGAACTGCCCATTACACCATGGCACCCTGAACTGCCAGCTCCGCCATGGTTCCCGGAACCGGTACCACCCTGGGGGCAGCCTGTCCGGGGTAAGCCTAACTTGATAGGCCTCCAGGGCGCCCACCCCTCCTGCCCTCTGGAAGTTAAGTGGCGCGAGGATGCGCCTTCCGGGAGGGGGAAGTAATGTCAGACTGGTTTCCTGTTCTGTGTGTGTCTTTCGCCCCATGTGCTCCCCGTGACCCAGTTTCTACCTTGTTTGATTACATTCATTTTATTCAGGTGCGTCTCGTCATTTTCCCTCGTTTAGTCTTGTATTTAAAGTGTAGTCTGTACCTTGATTCCTTTGTTCGGTGTTAACGTCATTTTGTCCGTCCTTACTTTGTGCTACGTGTGTGTTCCTGCCTGCCCGATGTTACCCCTTGTTTGGATGAATAAAGACTGTTACTCGTTACTCTCCTTCGTCTCCATGCTCCTCGCCTCCTCAATGTAGCACCGTGACATTAAGATTGTTACTGGCAGTTTTTTTTTCTTTTTTTAATCATTATGAGCAAGTATAATGTATAAACCTGACAGAAGTTCATTGTTTAATTTGCCATCTATGAAATAATTGACCAAACATGTATGTTTAGTTAAAAAGTAGAGTTTATTATCACTTTCTAAAATGATACAATGTTTGTGACAAAGTTGATCAGAGCCCATGACTTAAAATCTGTCTACATTCACTAACTGATTTGCATTCACTAGCTCATCATATAATGCATTATGTGAGTGATTTCGAACATCTCTGGCTTCAGGGCCTCATCATATGCTGCCAGCAGTCATCAATAACCATTAAACACAATTCTATTCTACTTCTATATTTGGACTGAAGCTTCTCCCAGACATGTGATGGATGATTTCCCATGTAAATCAATCCCTTCTCCCTCTGATTTTGTCTCCATTTGTGTAAAAACACATTTGATGCACATCATTAGCCGAGCAAATTTTTTTACACCAAGAGTTTCTGTTGTCTGCTGTTAATGACTAACGATGATGCTGATTTAAATATGCAAATGAAAATGGGTGTGCATTCACTCCTCAGTCATGCTATATTTTAATACATCTTTAGACACTTCAGGTTATTAGCAGAGGACGAGAGGAGCTCACTAACTTAATCTAACCTCAACAGCGATGGAAGACCGACTGATTCACATTGTTTTGTTTTCAGGTGAGTGTGTTTTATTTGTATGAATGTTAACATTAAAATAAAGTGCATCTCTGTAGGACCTTCATTTTCACATGTAAATCTGTCTCCATTAAGTCACATCTTAATGCTTGATAATTGTTTTTGCTTTTAGCAAATTAGTGGATCCTTTAAAACAAGTTTTTTTTAACCCAACTTTCTTCTAAACAGGGTTTCTCTCAGTCATTCTGTGCGACTCAGGTAGACTCACTGAGTATGTTCTGATCCGAGAGTATAAGACATGGGACGAGTCTCGAAATTTCTGTCGAAAGAACTACATTGACTTGGCCACTGTCCAGACTAATGAAGAGTGGAGCGAATTAAACAAGTTAAGAACTAATTATCTGTCTAACACTTGGATCGGACTCTATGATGATGTGAACAGCTGGCGCTGGTCTTTTCGAGATGAACGCCTGACATACACAAGATGGGATAAGGATCAGCCAGATAATTATGGAGGAGACCAAGATTGTGTAATGCTTCATTCAAATGGATACTGGCGCGACAAAGGCTGCGATCTTAAATGTGTCGTTATTTGTCAAAGTGGTAAGACTTGTATACTTTTACACACATGGTATATTTTCATTAATTCCTTTAAAGAAATAGTTTATTGATGAGGTGATATCAAAAATAGGTAAAGTAATTCAATATATAGAAAAGATACCCATCCTGTTGTCTTGGGATCAGTCTGACCCAAACTTAATTTTCAAACTACTCAAAATACTGGTTAAACTCATTATATCTTGAAATTTGGTGAAAATTTATATTTAGGGTCATGAATGTGCCTGCAAAGTTTCAACACATAGATGTGTTTTGGAAAGGCTGTACAAAAACTGGTACAACTTTTGTGCTGGGACTGTCTAGTTGAGTTTCACAATCAGCAAATGTGCCAAATGTTATTTTTGGTTGTTAGATTTATCATCTCAATTACTACACTGTTGCATCACTTTGAAAAAAGGGGTTTGAGAAAAAAAACAAAACAAACAAGATTAAGATAAATTTTGTTGATTATTTATTTTATTTAAGATTACAAGATTATTTATGTTTACTGGTAGTTTTTTTTTTGCACGGCTTGTAGTTATTTGCATCTCACTACAATTAGTCATAATATAGGTAATTTTAAACAAACATTTCCCCCAACACAATAAAAATAGATTGGGATGATTATAGTTTGCATATATTTTATATGTTTATTCTCTGAGAAGCTACAATAGAGCTTTTCTGTTTTCACCTAAATCTTCATGCTGACAATTTTTGTCAAATACAACAAAAACCAATGTGAGTCAATTTGACCCCAAACACTGAAGCTGTACCCTGTGTCCTGTTTTTGAACACAACGGGAGTGCTAAAAAAAGATACTACACTGAGTACAAATAGTGTTTGCACCAAGTGTAAATGGCACCAAATACAGTAACATCTTGCTTTTCCTAAGTGTACATAGTAAATTGAAGTACATACTGTTTGTACTATATGGTAAAAGGGGGGGGGGGGGGGGGGGGGGGCTTTGCCAACAAAGTAAATCATAGTTATTCTGATGTTTCTCAGATCAAGGGCCAGTACTAATTACTGATGAAGAGATGTCCTGGAAACAAGCTCAGAGTTTCTGTAGAGAAAACTTCACAGACTTATACACGGTCAAGACCGAGAGTGAGAATCAACTGCTAAAGATGATGAACCAAAATGATGCCAGTTGTATCTGGATCGGTCTGTTCAGAGACTCATGGAAGTGGTCCGATCAGACCAACACAAGCTCTTCTCTGCGATGGGCTGAAAGACAACCAGATAATTTGTTTGGCAGTGAAATCTGTGCTGCTGTCAATGAGGATGGTCGGATTGCTGATAAGCTCTGCTCAAGAAGGTTTTTCTTCTTTTGCAAAAGTCCAAATAAGTATTTTTATTTTAGAGCATTTTTGTGTTTGTTTCTGAGTTCCAATTTTAAACCAGTTCAGGATTTGAATAACACTAAGCATTATGGTTTAGCATGTACTTCGTCCAGACATGAATGATTCCTCAAACTATGTGTCTTGAGTTTTGCATGGGCATACAGCACTCATTTTCTACAATAAAAGCGCAAACTTTTCTTTAATGCAAGACACTACAGGGGAATGGTCAAGCCAAGTCACCTATATTTATATAGTGCTTTTCACAATATAGATTGTGTCAAAGCAGCTTTACAGTATTAAACAGGAAAATAGTGTCAATAATGCAAAAGGACAATAGTAAACACTCAATTTTCAGTTAAAGTCTGTTCATCATGTATTCATCAGTTCAAATAGTATCTGTGCAATCAAGTCGACAATATTGCCAGAAATTGTGTAGTGTAAATAGTGTAAAAATATTAACTAATAGATATCGCCAAACTTTACCAATCACAGTGCATTATCAGAATGTTTTTGCATTATGTTTTCTGAAATGTTATGTTTAAATAGGCAGTTTGAGGCATTACCTAATTAAATATGCACTAGTTTGCATATATTTCAAGAACTTAAATCTGAACACTGGATAAAGTCAGGTTCAACATTCTTGTTTGATTTTATTGACATATTACAGTGACATGTTTTTCCAGAAGGGATTTTACATTCCTCTTTTTATCACTCCATAAATCAGAAAATACATTTTCACCATGTTTTAGGAATAAATGCTATGAAAATGCATGTGAATGATATATCAACAAACCCCTCAGTAAAATTCTTCAGAATAGAGAGGAATAAAACTAGGTTTGGTGTCTGTAAGTGCTGCTGAAGTGGAGAAAAAAAACTAATTTTGAGATAACAGCCTTTAAAGGGTTAGTTCACCCAAAAATGAAAATTAGCCTGTGTTTTACTCACCCTCAAAGCATTCTAGGTGTATATGACTTTCTTCTTTCAGACGAATTCAATCAGAGTTATATTAAAAATTGTCCTTTTTGTCATCAGTCCAGAAGACGTGAAATAAAGCACGCGCATCCATAATAAAGCGTGCCTCACACGGCTATGGGGGCTGAATAAAGGCCTCCTGTAGCGAATCCATGCATTTTTTTTTTTGTAAGAAAAATATCCATATTTCAAACATAAACATTTTTTTTTTCACTTCATCTAACTGTGGTACACGGAAGCCATTCCGGTGGATGACATAGTACGTTATTTTACCTGTTTTGGACTGTTGAACAAAAACACCCACCGACTGCAATGATAGAGCATAGAAGTGCCAGGACAATTTTTAATATACTGTAACTCCGATTGGATTTGTCTGAAAGAAGAAAGTCATATACACCTAGGATGTTTTGAGGGTGAGTAAAACACAGGCTAATTTTCATTTTTAGGTGAACTAACCCTTTAAAGATATGTATTAGAATTGAAATCTACATGCACAAATATATAAATTGCAATAAAATAAACTAAATTAAATGTGTATATAAATGTTTTCTATTATCTAGTCTGAAAGAAAACATAGTTGCAAAATTGACCAGTTTTGCAAATGGTTTTGCCTGTAGCGTATTGCCTTAAAAAAAGTTACTGTAATTTTAAAATATCACAATAATCACAGTGTTTCAGGTTGTCCTGAAAAGGACTTTTTTCAAATTGTTTGTATTTCTTGTATTTCATCGCTTGTCACAGTACCGGTAAAACGACAGATATTGAGACTGAAGTTGAAAGCAGGTGATAATGTCACTGATCAAGTGACTGCAGACGCAGTGTTGAAGGAGGTGAGCCATATTTATCACCACACTCATAATCTATAGCAGTGTTTTTTATATTGCTAACCCTCATGTCCTGTTGAGACCAGCTTACAGGTTATTTGGTGTCTATACTGTGTGTGTGAAATAATTATTTCTTCTATTCCTTTCCTTGCAATGTTTTTCTATGACCCAGTAGACAGATTAAAGCTTTATAAGCTTGTACTCATGCATCAGTTCTGTCTGACGCTGGTGTGTCTTCAGGTCCAGAAGAAACTGCGAGAGCGGGGAATGGCAGCAGATGTGAAGCTCTCTTGGAAGGAGCAGCCAAACAGAACAGTGTTCCAAAAATTAAACAAGGATCGTTATAGATCAACAAAAGGAGAAGATGATTAAATATATTGATTAACTAACTAGAACAAAGTAACGTTTTTCATTTACATTATATCTGACATAACCCTAAATCACTTACTTGAATTCTTACATTTAATTAGATTTATTACACCATCATAATTATATTTCCTTACAATTATTTATAGTAATTAAAGTTTATTATCATTAACTGTAGATAAATTGCACTAAATATTAAATAACATACACAGGCAACACACATTGTCTATAGTAATTTTCTTTAATACATCAAATTTACCTATAATATTTTTTTAAATACATTTTTAAATATATGTAAAAAAAATACTTGCTAAAATATGGGCAAAAATGTATTTGCTAAAGTATGTTTCAAAATATATTTGCGTAAAAAATATTTTCTAACAATACATTTCTTGGCCATTTTTTGTGTGTGTGTGTGTGTGTGTGTGTGTGTATATACAGGTGCATCTCAATAAATTAGAATGTCGTGAAAAAGTTCATTTTTTCTTGTAAGTTATTTCAAAAAGTGAAACTTTCATATATTTTATATTCATTGCATGTAAAGTAAAACATTTCAAAAGTTTTTTTTGTTTTAAATTTTGATGATTAGAGCTTACAGCTCATGAAAGTCAAAAATCAGTATCTCAAAATATTAGAATATTTACATTTGAGTTTCAATTAATGACCATCCCTACAGTATAAATTCTGGGTATCTCTTGTTCTTTGAAACCACAATAATGGGGAAGACTGCTGACTTGGCAATGATCCAGAAGACGAACATTGACACCCTCCACAAAGAGGGTAAGTCACAGAGGGTCATTACTGAAAGGTGTGGCTGTTTACAGAGTGCTGTATCAAAACTTATTAAATGCAAAGTTGACTGGAAGGAAGAATTTGGGTAGGAAAAGGTGCACAAGCAACAGGGATGACCGCAAGCTTGAGAATACAGTCAAGCAAAGCTGATTCAAACACTTGTGAGAGCTTCACAAGGAGTGGACTGAAGCTGGAGTCAGTGCATCAGGAGTCAACACGCTCAGACGTCTTCAGGAAAAGGGCTACCAAGCCACTTCTGAACCAGAGACAACGTCAGAAGCATCTTACCTGGGCTGTGGAGAAAAAGAACTGGACTGTTGCTCAGTGGTCCAAAGTCCTCTTTTCAGATGAAAGTAAATTTTGCATTTCATTTGGAAATCAAGGTCCCAGAGTCTGGAGGAAGAGCAGAGAGGCACAGAATCCATGTTGCTTGAAGTCCAGTGTGAAGTTTCCACAGTCAGTGATGATTTGGGCTGCCATGTCATCTGCTGGTGTTGGTCCACTGTGTTTTCTGAAGTCCACAGTCAACGCAGCCATCTACCAGGAAATTTTAGAGCACTTCATGCTTCCTTCTGCTGACAAGCTTTATGGAGATGGTGATTTCATTTTCCAGCAGGACTTGGCACCTGCCCACACTGCCAAAGGTACCAAAAGCTGGTTCAGTGACCATTGTGTTACTGTGCTTGATTGGCCAGCAAACTCACCTGACCTGAACCCCATAGAGAATCATAGAGAATCTATGGGGTATTGTCAAGAGGAAGATGAGAGACACCAGACCCAACAATGCAGATGAGCTGAAGGCCACTGTTAAAGAAACCTGGGCTTCCATACCACCTCAGCAGTGCCACAAACTGATCACCTCCATGCCACGCCGAATTGAGGCAGTAATTAAAGCAAAAGGAGCCCCTACCAAGTATTGAGTACATATACAGTAAATGAACATGCTTTCCAGAAGGCCAACAATTCACAAAAAATGTTTTTTTATTGGTCTTATGAAGTATTCTAATTTGCTGAGATAGTGATTTGATGGGTTTTTGTTAAATGTGAGCCTAAATCATCACAATTAAAAGAACCAAAGACTTAAACTACCTCAGTCTGTGTGCATTGAATTAATTTAATACACAAGTTTCACAATTTGAGTTGAATTACTGAAATAAATGAACTTTTCCACGACATTCTAATTTATTGAGATACACCTGTATATATAAAATACATTTTAAATGTATGAAATTATTATTTATGTTTGTTTTTATTCAGTGAAGGTGCTGTAAATTGTTCATTTTTTTAACGTAACTTAGTAAAAAAAATCATAAATTTGAACAAATTTACCATCAATACAGACACTACATCCATACATTCTGATCGACACATTTCCAACTCAGAAATGCTGGGCTGAAAGAAAAGTTTCACACTTGTAATTCCAACTTTGTGGTGCCATTCACGTGAGTTCAACTCATAAATATGATCTTTCTGTCATGACTTGAATGCATCAATACCTGGTCAACATGCTCTTGATTATCATAATATTTTAACTGATGGCCTGTCTCTTTCAGCATCTTACGCCATTAGTGTTGTGTTTTTAAGATGCTGTGTTAAGTTAATATGTAGATTTGCCCATCTCTTATTGAATGCAAGAACACCACGTTCTGTGTGTATGTGTGCCAAATGTACATGATGGAGGCACAAACCCGATTTCTACACATGTGGACTGTGTTATGTGGACTGAAGATCTCTTATGCTGGGCTTGGAGTTTTTGCTTAAAGCTCTGGAGCTGAAAGTTTATTCATAGTACATAGAAATGATCTACAAAGAAAGTGTAACAGGGCGAATGAGACGAGAGACATGCGGATCCATTTGCAAGCTTTATTAGACAGAGATGTGGTCAAAAAACACAGGCAGGGTCGAAACACCAGCAAACAGGTATGGCACGGGCAAAACACAAGAGCAGTCCAGTGAACAGACGGGGTCGATCGGCGGGGAATATAATCTAGGGGGCAAAACAAAGAGAGATAATCCAAATACATGGTGATAGTCCAGGCAGGGGCAAAGAGTGTCCAAACGACAAGGCGAGAGAAAAATCCAAGGCAGGCTATAAAGTTCAGGAATGAACAAGACTAAACTAAACTTTAACACGGGGAAACACGGAATGGTTCAATAAAACAGCTATCACTAGGTGAGCGATAAATGCAGAACAATACTCGGCGATCTGAACAAGGAAGTCCAGGGCTTATAAAGCGTGTCTGATTGTTAGCAGATGTGAGTGTGTAATCAGTGCAATGGATGATGGAAACTGTAGTTCGGAGGAGAGACATGTAACGGTCTGTGTAGTGCGAGAGTCAATGTAATGGAAGGGCGACCTCTGGTGGCAAGAGGATGGAAGTCCATGGACAGGATTCATGACAGAAAGTTTCTTTTTGAAAGTTTATTTTCTGGACAAAAAAAAAGATAATGTATATTAAAAAATCTAAATAAAATTATCTATAATGTTTTAATGGTTTAGCAGTTTTTTAAACTTTGTCAGTTGTCCTTCAGGTTCATTGACATTATTTAGCTAAAAATAAATGACTGCTCATGAATTTAGATATTGCCTTGAAAATGTAAGAAAAACTTAATTAGACACCTGCACAAAAAATGCTTTTCTTACTTAGATTTTTTTGTCTTGTTTCCAGCCAAAATATAAAAAAATTCTTAAATCAAGAAGTCTTTTCTAAGCAAAAACTCACTTAATTTTGACTTGTTTTTTTCTGAAAACAAGACAATAATTTTTACTTGTCTAGAAAATATTTCTTGATTTAAGAATTATTAGATATTTTGGCTGGAATCAAGACAAAAAATCTAAGAAAAGCATTTATTGCAGTGTAACCTTAACAAAAGTACACTGACTTTGATAATTTCCATTAGTCATTAGCAGGAAACTGTGTAATGCTTAACAGGCAGTCATGAATATTCATATATAAATATGAGTTATGTTGATTTTTTTCCTACAGTGCAGAAACTCTTGTGTGCATTACACTTTTTTTTCTTTTTTTTTTTTTTCTGCTGTTTTGTGTTCCTGTTTATTAGCCAGAGTGGTGAATTACTTCTCATGTGGAGAGTATAATGACGTGTGTGTATATTCATGGCTCTGTGTAACCGATCTCACAATTCAGATTTTACACTATCGCGTAACACTATGTTGCTTGACAATTTTAAAGCAATTATTTTGTGATAAAGTTATTTCTGTTTTGAAACTACCTTGAAACTACTTCTACTATGTTCTCATGCAAATGTTTCCATTCGTCCTCTGCAGTAAGTCTTATGTATTTGTGTAAATGCATTTGTTGTGCATCATTAGCTGAGCACATGCTATATGGCTTTGAACCCATTAACCCTTAATGATGCAGCTTTTACATGCAAAATGCAAAACAGCTGAAAGTTGACCAAAGTTGAAAAGTGTGTGTTTGTTTACACCTGCTCTTGACTAGTTTTCCATGCAAGGTGCATCTCTGTCTACTACAACATGTTTTTTATCTGGTAAGTGATGGAGCCGAGATTTTATTCTCAGTGTTACAAGAACACAGAAAGTGTTGTGAGTAACTGTTGCTTGAAATAGTTTCCCTACTAAATACACAGCTGGTTTTGAAGTGTCACTGGAGAAGGTGTAATGTAAAAGCCTTGATTTTGATGAATCACTTTCAGTGTTTTAGGACTGTCGTGAATAACTGTTTGTGGATATTTTGGAAATGAATGCGTCTTGCTGTAAAATCAATCCTACTTTCGCACAATTCAGTTTATTTCACATGCTGAAGTTTCCCCTCCATTGACTTCCATTCAAATAGAACGGCCTTCCTGAATAGCTGTCATTCAAGCTCATCTTGGCAACAGGTAATAACGCTTTTACTGTCACACATACTAGAACAGCCTTATTAATTCAATAACGCACTGAAACAGCTTATTTAAATTCATTAAATGGGTTCCTTATGCTACAAGATTTTTAAACCTGTAACTTCATCTTAAACCAATTCAAACACCTAGCATTTCACCTACAAAAGCCAAAGATGTCATGGTTTCCCATGCAAACCAGTTCCTTTTCTCTGGATTGATTCTCTCTATATTTGTGTAAACACATTTGATGTGCATCATTAAATCTTCACACCATGAAGCCCTAATGCTGCTGTTGTCAAAGAATAAAAACAATACTGATTTCAGTACGCAAATCAACATGGGTGTGTGTTTACCGCAGCTCAAAACTATATTTTAATACAGGGTCCATTCGTTTTTAGCTAGTCTATGGATAAGACCTCACTAACCCAAGCTAATCTCAGCAGCAATGGAGCAAAGATTGATTCATCTATTTTTGCTCTCAGGTGAGTGTATTTTTGTAGACGAATGTGATTGTTTGCCAGTAAGTAATTTTTTATTATTGAGTTATCTGAATGCTGAATTATTGGGTTTTTGTACTGATTTTGTATAAACCACACTCCATTTTTCCAAACAGGGTTTCTGTCAGTCATTCTGTGCGGCTCACGTGAGTATATTCTGATCGAAGAGTATAAAACATGGGACGAGGCTCAAGATTACTGTCGACAGAACTACATTGACCTGGCTACTGTCCAGACCGATGAAGAGTGGAGCGAAGTGGACACTTTGAGAGAAAAACTACAATTTTACATTTGGATTGGACTGTATGATGACGTGAACACCTGGCGCTGGTCTTATCAAGATGAAAGCGTGACTTTCTTAGAGTGGGATTATGATCAGCCGAACAATATGAATGCAAATCAATACTGTGTGAATCTACGGACGACTGGATACTGGTGGGATGAAGCCTGTAATTCCACGTGCCCCTTTTTTTGCCAAAGTGGTGGTAAGGCTCAACATCACTCATTCCTGAGTACTACAGTTTTGTATTTACTGACTGAAATATCGGTTTCTGTAACCACTTTTATTATTGGTATGGAAACCAATACAGTATGCCAATCAGTGGACGTCACCACATGCCATTTTAGTATAAAATGTTGGTAAAAAGAAAATTATAGTTTTATTTATGGATTGACATTTTGGTTTCTGTAGCAATTTAGTTTTTATGGATTGACATGTTAGTGATTTCAGTATTGGCACATAAACCAATAGTTCAATCCAGTGGACATCACTGAATGCTTTTTTACATTAACTTAAGTGTTTTAGTTTAAAATAGGCAAATATCGGTTTATTGTTTTATTTATTGACACACTGATTCCTGTACCAATTTTAGTATGTTTAACATATACATTTATAGCTGCATTTTATTCCTCAATGATTTTTAGGCAAGACACTACAGATGAACAGGATAAACAAATTAATGAATAGATTTCACTATATTTCCCCAGTTTATTAATGACAGTACATAAGACAATTGTTTGTATTTTCTGAAATGATTAAATATGCAGATGAGGCATTATCAAATTAAATACAGACTAATTTGCATACATTTCCAGAGCGTAAATCTAAACATTGTAAAAAGCCAGGTTCAAAATTATAGTTTAATTTTGATGACAAATTAGAGTTTTTCCAGAGGGGATTTTGGATGTCTCTTATTATCACTCAATAAATGAGAAAATACTGTCAACAGACAGAAAACAAACACATTTTCACCATGTTTTTAGGAATAAAATGTTATAAAAACTCATGGGAATGATATATGAACAAACGCTCAGTAAAAATCTTAAGAATATAGAGAGGAATAAAACTTATAAGTTTGGAGTACGTAAGTGCTGCTGTATAAAACATAAGTATAATAAAAAAATAGGAAAAACATATATATATATATACATATAACCAATATATTGTATTCAAACAAGCAGCTTTGCTTTCACATTTACAGATGTGTTTTTACATTTTATGTAATACACAAGTTGGATTGGTCTGTAAAGTTAATGATAGTTATTCTGATGTTTCTCAGAAGGACAGCCGGTACTAGTTACTGACCCAGTGATGTCCTGGAATAAAGCTCAGAATTACTGCAGAGAAAACTACACAGACTTGTTCACCATCAGGAACAGGGATGTGAATCTACAGCTAACCAAGATGATCCAAGATTACACGTGTGCCTGGATCGGTCTGTTCAGAGACTCGTGGAAGTGGTCCGATCAGACCAACACAAGCTCTTCTCTGCGATGGGCTGAAAAACAACCAGATAATTTATTTGGTCGAGACTCGTGTGCTGCTTTAGATTACGATGGTCAGATTGCTGATGAAAGCTGCTCAAGACTGTATTACTTCTTATGCCAGACAAGTACGGTGTTACTTAAATCATGATATTTTTTGTTGTTGTTTCATTGTCTAGTTTCATGCCTTTTCAAGCCATAACATTCTCATTTAAAATGAAATCAGATAAGTTTATCAATTAATCTTTTTTTTTCAAAATTCAAAATTCATGCAGCAAATTCAAAAGATTTGATGCAGTAACTATAGTAGACAAAACATTGAAATGATTTAGTAATGTATATGCATAAAAATGCAATACATACAATAAACATATTCATACAGAAACATTCTGGTAAAAAAAAAACTTTTTGGAGTGATGCTGCAAATTAATAATTGAATCGTAATTTTGAGTCAATTTATTGAATTGAACAATATGAATGTTTTGGTGCATTTTTACCTGCCGGAGTTTCTAAACATGCAGATATTGCACATTTGAACATATGACTTAATGTTCATCATCCCTCAACTCAACCCTGAAATTAATGTAATCATCACAAATTTTCAACATATATCACTGAGCCCTATTTATATGTCAAAACATTCACTGTGCAGCCATCTTATGTTCAAAGTGATTGTAATCATCTGTATTTGCATTTCCCCCAAATATTTTCTTTCCACAGTACGGGTGAAGTATCAGATATTAAAGCTGGAGGTGAAAGCAGGAGATAATGTCAATGATCCAGCCATTACATCCTCTGTGTTAAATAAGGTGAGCTACATTCTACAGCCATCTTTGTTGCCTTGCTGACGCTGCTACACAGTTCTGTTGATTTAAAAATATATATATATAAAAATTAACCTATTTCTTTCCACTTAATGTTTTTTTTTTAACGCTTTGACCATAAAAATGACCTTCATTGATGTAATCTAAACTTGTCAGGTTGATTCAGTCCGTTGTTGTTTTAGTGTCATTTAGATACTATTATGGTCTTTAATAATATTTTGAAATACAATTTTTTTATTTTTTTATATTTACATTTAAATGTAAAGTGTAAAATGAAAAATGCAGGACCCATACTTACTTTAGATATTTTATTATACAAAAAGCACATATCCATATCCATAGATTTGGTTGAGTGCATTGATTTCACATCTTATTTAACATTTTTGTAATTTTATTTAGTGTTTTATTTATTTTATATTTTTATTTTGTATCAAATACATTTTTTTGCTAAATATTTTGGAATCTAATTGATATCAAATCAAAGCCATATGTCTAAGTGAGTTATGTTTCAAATTTGAAGTTGATATCACAAAAATTGAGGTTCCTGTGAGATATTGTTTACATCACAGGGCAACACACAAACGCACAAAAAGCATTTTCCTGTTCCACATTCATACATTTCTGTCACCTCTATCACAAAATAACCACCAAATATGGAATGTTGAGTCTCAGCCCTTTCCACTGAAATGAGTTTTGTCATAATTTGGAAAAGGTTTGATTATAAAATATTATAGTTAATTTTTAATATGACAATTGACACCGCCCACTAGAGGGAGGAGCCAGCTTTTTAAGTACCATTTCCATGCTAACACAATGTCTGGTTTCAAAACGGTTTTCACAGTGCATATTATGAGTGTTTGAGCTTTTGAATGACATCCAATTTAGGATGATTACCTGCTAGTGGGATGCTGACAGTTAACAGGTTATATACAGTATGTCTACATTTACATTTATGCATTTAGCAGACGCTTTTATCCAAAGCGACTTACATTGCATTCAGGCTATACATTTTTTCAGTATGTGTGTTCCCTGGGAATCGAACCCACAACCTTTTGCGCTGCTAACGCAATGCTCTACCACTGAGCCACAGGAACACATAGATAGAACACATAGTCTATATAGATTCATTCATTTTAATTTCAGGTTTAGTTTGTTATTATTTAACTATTTTAACTTAACTAAATGAAAATAAGAAATGCTGCCATGGCGACTATCTAAACTATCTTTTTAATTTCTATTTAATTTCAGGTAATTTTTGTTTTGTTTCATTTTAGTTAACTATAATGAACCTGATACAGTCACATTAATACTGAACTTATTCAAAGTTATGAATAAATGTCCTTCCAGTAATGTTGATATAAGGTTCATTTGAAGTTATAAAGCACACCAGGACCATGCAGAGACCTTTGGAGGGGCAGGTGCTCAAAGTATAAAAGGGGCACATGGAGCACAGCTTTTAATAGGGCTGTGCTGCTTGCTGATATGTGTATCGAAATGGATGCTTCTGTATTGATACAGCAGCAAATGCCATGATGCAGGTTTGAAAAAGAAACACAAAACAGAAAAGACCATTTTAAGTTTAAATGTTAAAGACCTTTTTGCACCTCTTAATTACTCTGGAATAATATTATTATTATTATTATTGTTGTTGTTATTGTGTTTACAGGGTATGGTGGTTTTGCTGTTGTAAACACTACTTTTGTTGTTGTAGAAAAAAAATATTCCTGTCTTATTTAAAATAGAATTCTATTCTAATCCTGTTCTGAATTTATTCATTTTTTCAATGATAATGATTATAAAAACAGGATTGATAAGTATAATTCGGAGGACGAGAACATCAGTATAAGCCCAGTGTTGTGATGATTATTTTTAAGGCACTCTACGTTTTTTAAATAAATACTGTTATAATAATAGTTCAAAGTATGAATAGTTTTTAGTCAGATAACATAAAAAAGACAAGACACCTCGACGCGCTTTAAACTTTTCCCAATTAAACAGCAAGAATGAAAGAGAACAAGCACCTTTTATTGCTGTGTGTAGAACTACGTTAGCTGCATTTTTAATATTTAATATTAATTTTAATAAAATGTAAATTCGTCCCCGGCACTTTATTCGAGCTCGAGCAGGTGTTTTCACATAGAGGTTTCTAGATTTAAATCTAGATTTAAATTAAAGAGACATGACCTGACGTTTTATTCGTATCCAAAATGAGGAGATATGAATATCAGGAGAGCTGAACACTCTCGTGCAGTGCATGTTTCATTCATACTCGAAGCCAGAGGGCGCTCTCGCGCAGAAACTTAAAAGCTGAGCTGAATAAAAAGCAGAAACGTTTTTACTGATGAAACGTGAAGACAATAAACACACGATTGCGAAAATATATGATTTGTGTTTTTCAAGTTATCTTCAGGTAATAAATAAATAAACTATATGAAAAATGCAGTACTGATTGACATACAATTTATAGAAACTATAAAATATATTTCCTGAATTATTCTGTGATAAAAATGGGAAAAGGGTGTTCGTAGTAGCCTTTATAAACCAATCATAAAATTGTCATTAGGAAAACATTGAACAAAAATATTGTAGCCCCTTGCTGCAGCTAAAGTGCTTCCACAGGCTACACACAGCAATATAAACAACAGCTGTGCATGATCTGTTCACGCCGTTCTCGTAAAATAATAATAATTCAATAATATAAGTTTACAAGCACACCGCTCCGCTGAGAACTCCACTTACCGGCAGCCGCGACATTATTGAAGGCATCCTAAGGTGTCTGAACGTGAGGGATCATCCCAGATGAGATCGTCAGGTGAAAGGTCATCATGTGGATAATTTAATTTACGGCTAAACTATTAATTAATGTGACTAATAGTTAGATTGGGCAGGCCTTCACAAAAGGGCGTTTAATAAAAAATAAAAAATAAACTTTTTTTTTTTGCCTTGACAAAAGGGCACTTTGGGCATCAAGGGGAAAAGGGGCAGGTGCTCAAGCACCCCCACCCCCCTCTGCACGTGCCTGAAGCACACTATTAGTACATGATTCATAGAACGTGTTTAAAAAAATGTTTCAACTGGATGTTCAACTAATGTTTTTTAAACAGTACATTTTACAAATTATTTAGTGAACATTGAAAAGTAACGTTCGCATAATTTGCACTATGATAAAATGGAACATTCCTTTAATGTTTTCCCTAACATTCACATAACCAAGAAAAAATGTTATGAGAACATTCAGATATTGTTTTTGTAAGTTAATAGGAAGATTAGTAAAGCGGTTTTAGAACATATTTTTGTTAGCTGGGCATTCATGTTACTACATTTTACGTTACCTGACAGAACACTTATACAAATGCTCGTAACTCATCAGAGACTCGTCATATAAATGAATATAACGGTTGTAATCCTCAGGTCCGGCAGAAACTGCGAGAGCAGGGAATGGAAGCAGATGTGAAGCTATCGTGGCGGAAGCAGCCGAAAGGAATGGTGTTCAATAAACATATGAACGGATCGACAGGCACATTCAAAGAACATTGAGACTAACGGATGATTAAACATTACCAGTGACAAACTTCAACAGAGTACTTCAGATTTGTAGTGTATAGAGTTAAGGTTGAAAAAAGGTTAAAAAGTTCATTAAATGTAGTTGACTGACATCAGAGCAAATTAATTACCGTAATTACATGTTTTACAGATTTTTACGATGGGTGGCACATTTGATTGTTTGAATGAGTGTGAATTACACTACAATTGTTTAATTTCAGACTCTTGCACTGCAAAAATTATTTTGTTAGTGTTTTGTCTTGTTTTCTAGTACAAAACCTAAACATTCTTAAATCAAGATACATTTACTTGAGAAGTAAATGACTTAAGATATTAAGTGTTCTTTAAAAATAAGATTAAGTGAATTTATGCTTCAAACAAGAAAACAATTCTGTCAATGGGCTCAGAAAAATAAACAAAATAAAAAGGAAAAAATAACGCCGCAAGTTGATATTTTGTCTAATTTTAAGCAAATATTTACCTATTTTTTTATATTCATTTTTATTTTCCTGAAAACAACACATAATATTATATGTAATTTTACCTCTAAAATGAATGCATCTTGATTTAAGAATTTTAACATATTTGTAATGGAAAACAAGACAAAAACATAATAATAAAAAAAAAAAATTGCAGTGTGCAATTGTGCTGGTTTTTATTTTATTTTATTTTTATATGCTTCATTTTAATTTTCCCTAATCTGTCTACATGTCAATAAAGTACTGGGTGAGCTGACCAGAAGTGGAGCTCCTATTTTTTTTTTCATTGATATTGATGATTGAGAAATGTTTTATATTTGTGTTGAGAGTCCAGCATTGGTGGATTTGATTTGTTTGTCACATCAAGCAAATACACCAACATCCAGTCAATGCAGTAAAATACCGTGGCTGGCATGGATGTGCAGCTATAAAACACGCCTTCCTTTAGCTGTCAGTGTGGAGCGCTTTGTTGACTGAAATCTGAGCCGTTTTGCTTTGACGAGTCGCTCATATAGATACATTATTCAAAATACTGGCACCTATCATTAAAAGATTTGCTACAATGAGAACAATTCAAGCAGAGACTGGTGTCAATCTCTCATGTGAATCACCTGGTTATTAGACATTTCAGTCAGGTTCACCAGGACCTTTAGTCAAATATACACAAAATGCCATGAAAATGGCCTCTGATTAGCTCAGACCAAAGACAAAGCTTTGAGTCGAAGGAAAGTTCAAGAGTTGAATGTGTTTCTCTGCAACTTTAGATCGGAAGCTGCATTGCAAAACAGTCTAAAAATGATTTATCGTACATGTAAATGAAAATATCCGTATTAGTATCAGTATTACCATAAATGGCATTGGCACAACAATATGAGAAATTATTGAGCATGTGGTTTCCAAATGTTTTTTGAATGTCGTCTGGGTTGTATCTTTGACCTAGTTTAGGCTATAAAAGCCAGTTTTCTTTTCATGATTTTATAACATTATTAAAAAGTTACAAAAACATTTCTTCCAAAATTATATTGTTGTTTAAATGTTTGTTTTTAATAAGCTATTTCTATATACTTCAGGATAACTCCGTTGAGATATATAAGAGCAAAGGATGAGCAATGTAATTTTCCTCTTTTATATGAAGCTGTTGACAAAGACTCTTATATTTGTCTGGGAACTATCTTGTCACTGTTTAAGGCCATCTCATGCAGCCTGGTAGTATTTTCCTTTGCTTCACCTGATCATTTCCATGCTCATTTGATAAGTTTTGAATGAAGGGTTTAAAGTTTTAAACAAAGTCAGGATGAAAATCAGTCTGTGTCATTCCGAAAAGTCAGAGCAAACCAAAGGACCAGAACGAGTAAAAACAAAAAGACAGAGTCAGAGCGCATCAACAGATTTCTGTGATAGTTCAACACAACGGGTGAGTCTGGATCTTTTTTCAGAATTATTTTTTTTATCTTTTTGTTTTCCAGCACAAATATATATTTATATATATATATATATATATATATATAAATGTCTTGAGAATATTTTTTTAGAAAGCAAGTCAAAAATACTTTTTTAGAATAGATTTTTTTTCCAATGTTCACTTACACTGCAAAAGTGATTTTCTTCCAGAGTGTTTTATTATTTTTCAGTAGAAATATATAAACATGCTTTAAAATTAGACATGCTTGTTTTTAGATGAAGTAAATATATTTTGTCTTGTGATTCTGCATAAAAAATCTTTTAATATTTTTTTTTTTTATATATATATTTGAAAACAACACAAAGATACTTCTATAGAATATATACAGTATATATATATATATATATATATATATATATTTCTGTGTTCATTTATGCAAAACGTCGTTTTATTCCTTTTCTTCCTTATTTTTGTCTTGTTTTCCAGAACAAATATCTAAACATCCTTGAATCGAAATACATTTACTTGAGAAGCAAAATGGCATAAAATAAGAAGTCTTGATTTCTGAGAAATTAATCAAAATGAATTGAGTTCATTCTTAAAACAAGAACAACTATTTGGCAATGGGCTCAAAAAATCTAATTACTTCAAAGAGAAAACAAGTTTATTTTTCCTCATTTGCACATTTGTTCTCATTTATTGGCTCAATTATTTTTTTTATTTTATTTTTTGTTCTGTCAAACGATTATTATTTTTTTCTGTCAAACGATTAATTGCATCCAAAATAAAAGTTTTCTTTACATAATATATTTGTGTGTACTGTGTACATTTATTATGTATATATAAAAATACAAACACATGCATGTATAAATTTAATAAAAATCTGTTATATTTGTATATTAAATATATTTATATATAATACAATTTGTATACTGTACGTGTGTGTATTTATATATACATAATAAAAATACACAGTACACACATATATTAAATAAACATTTTTGTTTATTTTGGATGCGATTAATCGCGATTAATCGTTTGACAGCACTTTTTTAATTTAGAAATGAGAACAAATCATAAACTCAATTTTTCAAAACAAGTCATTTTGCATCTTCAGCAAATGTATCTTGATTTAAGATGTTTAGATATTTGAAATGAATACAAGACAAAAATACAGAGAAAGAGCATCTCTTTATGCTATTATTTGTACATAATGTTTTTAGACATTATTAAGTCATTAATTTGTCATAATTTGCTGATGGCAGGACAGAGCCATGGATCAAAATCATCTTCTCGTTCTCATAATCTGTGGAATACACTTTGTTACAGGTGAGACACTGAAGGAATAAAACTATGAATGTAAACAAACATGTCGTGCATGTGCTAAGTGACCTACAAAATATTTGCATCTGCATATTTAAATGGCAATTATAATAACCAAAAATATTTTTTGAAAGGTTTGTACACATCCGCAGAGCCCTCTAAAAACTACTACTATGTGAATGAATCCAAAACGTTTGCTGAGGCTCAGCGATACTGCCGAGAGAATCACATTGATCTGGTGACTGTGGAGGACTGGACAGACATGGAGGAGCTTCTGGATCTTGAAAACTTCATGAGCACTAAATCTGCCTGGATTGGACTGAGGAAAACAATGGATGGGCAGTGGCGCTGGGCTCTGGCTGATCCAGAGTTTTACCAGCACGGAGAGACTGAATACAGAAACTGGGGACCAAACGAACCAACTAACAAGGCTGGCGAATATTGTTCAGTCATGGATTCTTATGGAAAGTTACGTGATACAACGTGTGAGACGGAGAGGAGCTTCATATGCTACGAGCCAGACCTCTCCGGTACCGCATTTACATTTATGCACTTAGATGCTTTTATTCAAAACAATTTATGCTAAATTACTGATTAATTGTTACTTAACTGTTCACACCAGAAGCAATAACTACTCAGATCATAGGGAACGTTCTCACAACGTTTTTTTTTTCAAAGTTATATAAATGTTAGGACATAACGTTCTTAAAGTAATGTTTATGGAATGTTCTTTTAACGTTATTAATATTGTGTACTCAAAACATTGAGAGAAAACTTCATTCACTAGAGCAACATTCTCAAAACTTAGTTTTGATGTTATTTGTACTTGATAAATGTCAGCGTTGAGAGAAAAAAAAATATTAGAATATATAAAAAAAAAATGTAACCATTAAATAAATCTCTAATTACGAAGAGAAAGCTGGACATTTTAACTTTCTTAGAATATTTAAAATAATCATTCAAATAACATTATATTTTGGGTGAAAAAAAAAGTTGTAAGGAACCTTTTAGTAACGTTTAAATAACGTTCTAATCACGACAGGAGAACTGGACATTTTAATGTTCATATAACTTTAAATAATACAAATGAATGTTATGTTTTATTTATTTAAATGTTATGTTATATTTTGTATGGAAAATTTAGTAGAATGTTGTGAGGAATATTTTCATAACCTTTAAATAACATTCTAATCACGAAAACTGGACATTTCAAAGCTATCTCACGGCAATTCGTACGTATTTTGTGAGGTGGCTAATTCGTACGGATTCATACGATTTGTCTAAACCCCAGTGACGGGTCGGTTTAGGGGCGGGGTTAGGTGTAGGTCATTCGTACAAATTCATACGAATTGGCAACTCGTAAAATACGTACGATTTAGCAAAAATCGTATGAATTTGTACGAGTGAGGTCATACGAATTCGTATGAATTAGACACCTCGTAAAATATGTACGCATTGCCGTGAGATCGGGCTGGACATTTTAACATTTTAATAACATTTCAGTTCCCGTGACATTTTTCTAACACAAATTTGTCGACTGAGTATATTCACACCATCCACACCAATGGACGGTAACGCTCTGTTTATTATAAGCGAGCACAGTTTTGCCGTCTGCCGCTTTGAACGCTCGTGCTCCATAAAGCAAGATGGATTCTGATTGGCTGTCATCAGCTGGGAAAAAAAATCATTATTCGGTGCATTTCCAGAAAGCGATTATGGTAGTAAGTTTCGTCGTTACCAATAGAGTTCAATGGAACTTGCAAACATAGTTGGCTAACGATGTTTTTGGGAAACGCACCCCTTAATGTGATTCCAACAATGCTGTTCCAGTGTCGTTATCGGTTGTTATCGGTCCACGCAAAAACACGACTTGGTGTTTAGCGCTGATTGCTGCTAATTCATGCTTATCTTTTTATCTCCTAGGTCAGAAATACAGCAAGCACATGTTCATTAATACGCCGAAGTCCTGGAGAGACGCTCAGACTTACTGCAGACAGCATCAATCAGAGCTGGTCAGCGTGAGGAACGAGGAGGAGAATCGTCAGATCCAGCAGCTGATACCTGCAGGAAGTGTCACATACATCGGGCTTTTCAAAGATGCTTTCGTCTGGTCTGATAACAGCACGACTTCATTCAGAAACTGGGGATTTGGTCAGCCGGATGGATCAGGAGAATGTGTGGTGCATTTACGACAAAACAGACTGTGGGATGATGTGCAGTGCAGTGACGCGAGGCCTTTCTTCTGCTATGACAGTGAGTGTTTTCCATGTCTGATGTGTTGTGGCCAGAACTGGGTAGATTAAACTATAGTTTGTTACTGTTTACAAATGACATGATGAAAATTGTAGTAATTAATGTAACAGATTACATTGCATCATTTTAGCTGAAGTATTCTGTTGGACTACTTTTAGATTACTTATCAAATGTTTCATTGTTTACCTTCATTTTAATGTGACCATAAACCGTCATCAGAGAACTGTCATTAAATGATTGAAATATTAACTTTAAATATCAGTTTGGGAATCCCTATTTCACGTCAAAAAAATTAAAATAAAATAAAAAACTTAAATAAATAAACACCAGTGACCAATGACTTTTTATCTTACAATTCTGTTTATATCTCACAATTCAAAATCAGAATTGCGTGATATAAGCTCAAAATTGCGAGTTGTAAAGTCAGAATTGTGAGATATAAACTCGCAACTCTTAGAACATATCAGTGTTTTTTTCCTCCTCAGAATTGGACCTTATATATGAGAAAAAAGTCAGAACTTGTACCTTTTTTTTTTATTATTCAGTGGCGGAAACAGGCTTCCATATGGTACTGACTAACCTAGCTAACAAAAATATGTTCAGCAAACTTATGAAAAATGTCTTCTTTAATGTATTAAATGGTTAAAAGGTTTTTTTAATGTATCAAGAATGTTTATTCTTGGTTATGTGAACATTCCATTCCATTCTATAATTTTGTAAACATTATGAGAATATTGCATGTGAATGTTCTCTCAACATTTAAAAAGCAAAAGGGAATCCGCGCACCAAACAAAATGTTTAAGTATTTTATCTTAAAGTGATTGAATATATGTGTAACGGAGGCCAGCTAGTAGGTGCTATGCAGGTAAACCTCACTCGCGCACTAGCGACTGACTCTAGTGGCTGCAGCCATTTAGCCTCCTGGTTAGTGCGCCCGCCTCCCACGCCGGAGACCTAGGTTCGAGACGAGCGGGACCCATTACAATGGTGCCGTGACCCGGATGGGAGTGAGGTTTAGAGGGTGAGTGTAACGGAGGCCTGCAAGTAGATGCTATGCAGGTAAACCTCACTCCCCTGATCTCAAGAGACGCACTAGCGACTGACGAGCGGGGACCCATTACATATGCACCCAATTATATTATAATTTCTATTTTACTCAATTGGCACAGATTTTTTTTTCATATCTCTCAACATTTAAAACACCATTGTTTCATATTTAAAGATCTTTTTTCTTAGTTATGCGAACGTTAGAGGAAAATTCCATTTTATAAATTCGTTATTTCTAAATGCTTTACAAAATATTCACTCTGGTTGGCGCAGATGGCCTTGTGGGCAGCGCACCCACATACAGTGCTGTTGTGCTACGGGTGTCCCGAGTTTGAATCCTGGCTTGAGGACCTTTCCCAATCTCTCTTCTACTTCGCTTCTTGTCAGCTCTGATCTGTCCTGTCATAAAAATGGCAACATAAAAAATCTTTAAAAAAAATTCACTCTGACATGCATTCTAATGAATGTACTAAATTAGTTTACCAGAAGTACCTTTGATTGTAGAAAAATGGGCAATGAATTATTTGTGTTTTTTTTTGTGTGTGTGTGTGTGTGTGTGTGTGGTAATACCCACAGGAGCAGTGTTTAGACAGATAGTGAGACTGAAGGTGGAATCGGATAAGAATGTGAATGATCCCGATATTAAGGTGGCCATCCTCGAGGAGGTGAGACAATCAATTAAACATTTAATTTTCAACTTAGTAAGAATATCATTTACAAAAATGAAGACTAACGATGCTGTTCAGCGACTCGCATGAGGCTAACTGTTTTATTGGTGAATCTCTAATGATCTTTGTTTTAACTGCATTATTTTTTCTTCTGTATTTATATCAACCATCTGTATGAACCGACTCTCTAAAATGAATCAGCTTTCTCAACTCAAAATAAATGAGAGATTCTATCACTAAAATTAATCAGCAGATTGTTCTCAGAGTAAATGTTGCTATGTTTTTTTTTTTTTTTTTTTTTTTTTTTTTTTTTTTTTTTTGGCCGGTCAGTAGCACAGATAACACATGACAGTACATATGCATGGCTATACTATCATCATTCACAGCCTTTTTTTTCTTTTTTTTTTAATTAAATATATTTATTTATTTATTTTTTTTTTTTTTTTTTTTTTTTTTTAATATTAATTAATTAATTAAATTTTATATACCCTTTTACTTAACCACACTGTGACAGACAAGACCAGGGGACAGAGAAAACAAGAGAAAGAAAGAAGAAAGAAGATAGGAAAAAAAAAAAAAAAAAAAAAAAAAAAAAAAGGTTGTGGGGAAAGTCAACAAAGAAGGGGAAGAGAGAGAGAGAAAAAAGGAGAATGGGGGATAGAGAGAGAGAGGGAGAAAAAACAAAAACAAAAAAACAGACAATTTGCTTCAATACCTGCTGACAAAAAGAGAAAACAACCGAAGACACAACATCAAAGAGACTGCAGCAACAACCAACATCTGTATAAATCACAATAAATTCTAAATGTTAAATGTTATTGAGCAGCACACATAACTAATATTACAAAATAAGTTTTGAAGCAACAGCAGATCAAGACAATGTGTGTCTGTGAGCACCTGTTTTTACACCAATGTGAATGCTTGAGTGTACACCTGTGTGTGTGAGCGCGCTTGTGTTCATAAGGTTCCTCCATGTAAATGTTTAATAGTGTGTGTGGGGAACAACAGCCCCATCCCGCAAGGCATGAAGCAGGCACGGAACAGACCCGGGCCCCAAACATCCGGAGGCCCCCCAGGGCACGAGACCCCCAGGAGAACCACCGCAGGGACAACCGCGGCCTCCACCCAAAAAAAGGGCAGAGGAGAGCCCGAAGGCGGGACCTCCGACAGCCACAGTGTAGGCGCCCCAGGGTGCCGTGGCGGCAAGCCCGCAGGCTCCACCGGCAGCCGACCACACCAGGGCGGACCAGGCCCTGGGCCCGGAGACCCAAAGGCCCCCCACCCCACAAACGGGGCCCAGCAAGGCCAGTAGGGCCAGGCCCCGCCAATCGACCGCCGAGAGCGGGCCGGCGCTCGCCCGAGCATCCTGCCCGGCGCGAGAAATCACCAACGCACCGGCGGCATCCTCCACCGGCAGGGCATGGTGGTGGGGTGGGGGTCGACTAAGATGATGAGTGAGGCGGAGTCTAAGGCCCGACCTGACACATAGACGTAGACGACAAGCACACATATACACAAGCATATGTTCCCACCCTCATGCACGCAAACAAATATTCACACCTTCGCCCCACATGTAGACACACAAAAATGGACACAGTACCCACACTCACACTCCCCATATGCACTCTATACTCCTAGATCCAGGCACCACCACCCCCAGAGGGGTAGCCAGCGCCCGATCCCGGAGCTGAACCCCCTTCGCTCCGGCGTGGGGACAGGAAGACCACCCCGGTCCCCGCAGCAGCAGAGAAAATCAACAGCCCAGACCCCGACCGGGCGGCCAGCTCATCCTCACAGCCCCCGGCCCCAGACAGAGAACAGAGAACAGGGGTGTGAAAAAAAAAAAAAAAAAAAAAAAAAAAAAAAACGACCCCATGCTTCACCCCACCCGCTCAAATGTAGTGTTGGTGTGTGTTGTTCTAAGGTGCTTTAAAACAGGGGTGCTTTAAAACAGGGGAGGGGCACCCTCCACAAGCTTGTGTCAGCTCGTCCCCTCCCTAGAGCCCTCAATGTCTATGTGCAACTTAAAATTGAGAAGTGGGCACTGGCACCAGAGGGAAGGCTGAATGAACAGACCGCCCTCCGGATGCCATTCAGTGTGCCCACCCCCAAGGCCCTATATGTATGTGTCATGTGACAGTAAGTAATGAGAATGTCTAAGCTGTAATGTGTAATTGAGATGCAGGCGGCCACGAGGAGACAGAGGAGTACCACCTCCCCCGCATCCCAGCGACTCACCCGCACCTCAAAACCCTACCTATGTGTTGGTGTGATGGAGCGGGAGAAGTGAAGCCTTAGGGATGGGGAGGAAAACATCAGAGGGGGCAAAATACCCCCCCCTCTGGAGCCAGCTCCCCCGCTGACCCCCATAGGCACCCCCGTTACCCCAAATCTGCCCAGGGCGGGGGGCCCAGGCCCATCCAGACCAGGGCCCATGGCAGCCCGGGGCGGCCCACCAGACCCCACAGCAGAGGAAAAACTACCCCACCCCATTATCCAGTCACTTCCCAAACTGCATAAGACAATAAGACACCCAGGTAAAGCCCGTATACCCCGCCTCTATTGGACCCCCCCCCCGCGGAGGCACCGATGCATCGAAGACCCCCACACCAGAGCCGGGCCCAAGCGCATGCACCAACCCATGCTCCCGGCGGCACACCAACCAGGACCCAAGCCCCCCAGGCCCAGCCGTGACCCCAAGCCGGAGGCAGAGCGTCCCCAGATCCCCAAACCCCCCCGGACCAACCCCGGAACAGTGCGGCCGCCAGGCTGGCAACCTACGTCCGCCGGCACAGGCATCCCCAGCAGCGCCGCATGCCGCCGCCAGAGAAACAGCATCTAAGAGTCACCAATACCCCATCCAGGCCAAGGCCGCAGCCCCAGCGCCAAACCCCCCAAGAAACCCATCCCCAGGGAACCCCAGATGCCCCAGGCCCATATTGCCACCCCACGCCAACAACAAAAACCACAGCCGGACAGAATCGGGACCCCCACCCACACTAGGTGATGGAGCTGATCAAAGGAGCCCAGAGAGATTGATCTAATGTGTCAGCAGAAGCTGTTTCAAGGCTAATATAATCCCACAAATAATCTCTATATTGGTTGATATTAAGATTATTTTTATTTTTCCAGTTCATGAGGACAGTCTTCTTAGCAATGCATAGGGCAGTGAAAGCCATGTGGATTGTGTTATCTTCTGTAGTGACACCATCTAGGTCGCCCAACAAGCAGACTAAAGGAGAGGCTGGAATAGAGCATTTAAGACACTTTGATAAGTCTTCACAAATCCTGTACCAGTACCTCTGAACAGGTGGACAGAACCATAGAGCGTGGATGTAATTGTCAGGTGTATTGCCTTTACAGTGTGAGCAGTTGTTAGAAGCTGTAAAACCCATCCTGAACATCCGATGACCTGTGTAGTGCACTCTATGCAGAATTTTGTATTGTATTAATTGTAATCCAGGATTTCTAATCAGTTCAAAGGTTTTTAAACATATCTGAGACCAGAAATTATGGTCCCAGCTTACTGATAGATCTGCTTCCCATTTTGCAATAGGAAGTGATACTGATTCATCTATATTGGAAAGTGCCCTGTATATTTTAGACATTAATTTGGGGGTATTGAGATTAAGAAAATCTGACACACTTGGTGGTATTTGTAAATTGATATGATTAGACTTAAATTTCCTTTTTACAATAGATTTAATTTGTTGATATTCTAAAAATCTGTTCTTATTAATCCCATATTGTTTAATTAATTTGTCAAAGGGAATAAAGTCTGTCCCTTTGAATATATGTTCCAGGTATTTAATACCTTTACAACTCCAATCTGTGAAGTTTATCATATTGTTGTTTAGCAATATGTCAGGATTGTTCCAGATAGGGGTACGTTTGCATGGGATTAGTGAAGACTCCGTCATTTTTAGAAACTCCCACCATGCTGTCAGAGAAGAGCTGATACTGATGCTTTTAAAGCATACGTGTCGTTTACTGATCGAGCTAATGAATGGCAGATCCGAAATCTCTATATTATTGCATAATGCCTGTTCTACATCTAGCCAAGGCTCATCTAAGAGGGTGTGTTTTAACCACCCTGAAATGTGTTGAAGCCTATTGGCTAAGAAATAGTGGTAAAAGTTAGGTAGATCTAGTCCTCCTTTATCCTTGGTCTTTTGCAGCGTTTTTAAGCTAATACGCGGGGGTTTACCTTTCCAAAGGAATTTAGAGATAGAGGAGTCCAAAGATCTAAACCAGTCAGGTGGTGGTTTACTCGGGATCATTGCAAATAAATAATTAATTCTTGGCAAAACCATCATTTTTATTGAGGTGACTCTTCCCATGAGTGATATGGGTAGAGACCTCCATCTGGTTAGATCATCTTCTACCTTCTTTAAAAGTGGGATGTGGTTTAATTTAATCAAATCTGTCAGCTTAGGAGAAACATTAATACCTAAATATTTAATATTTCCAGATTGCAATGGAGTGGAAGAATTCTGGAAGGAACAATTAATTGGAAGAACTGTTGATTTTAACCAGTTTATTGAATAATCTGAGACTCTTGAGAAAGAGTTTATTAATGTAATTACCTCAGAGAGAGTGGTTTGTGAATGTTGAAGAAAAAGTAACACATCATCTGCGTAAAGACTAACTTTATGTTCTACATTCTTGCATTTAATGCCTTTAATCACTGTTGCCTGTCTAATTGCTGCTGCTAGTGGTTCAATAAAAATTGCAAACAGTGAGGGGGAGAGGGGGCATCCCTGCCTGGTGCCCCTCTTAAGACAGAAGCTAGAGGACGTTTGGGCATTTGTCCTGACACATGCTGTTGGAGAGTTATATAATATTTTTAACCAGTTTATGAAAGAGTTTCCAAAACCAAATTTGTGTAAAGTTGCAAATAGAAAATTCCAGTTAACCCTATCAAAAGCTTTTTCTGCATCTAGAGACAATATTGTAATTTGAAGGTTTCTATTGCATGAATAGTCTATCAAGTTAAGTAACCTACGAGTATTTGTTGAGGAGTGCCTGCCTTTTATGAAACCAGTTTGGTCGTAATGAATTATGAGAGGGGTTATCTTCTCTATTCTTTTTGAGATAGCTTTGCAGATTATTTTAGTGTCCACATTAATAAGGGATATTGGACGATAGCTAGTAGGCAATACAGGGTCTTTGCCTGGTTTTAGTAAGAGACTAATGTTGGCAGAATTCATATTTGGTGGAAGTCTGCCATTTTCTTTGGTTTCCTGCAACATTCTGTAGAATGTTGGTGCCAGAATAGCCCAGAATTCTTTATAGAATTCTGCTGGAAAGCCATCTGGACCTGGAGCCTTTTTATTGGGCATACTGTTCAAAGCTTCCTGAAGTTCATCTGATGTCAGTGGAGAATCCAATGCCATCGCTTGATTGTCTGTTAATTTCGGAAGAGTTATATTGTCAAGAAATTGGTCAACTTCGTCTTTAGATGGGTTTATCTGTGGAGAATATAAAGATTCGTAAAAATCTCTGAAAGTGTTGTTTATTCTTTCAGGGTCATATACTGTATCCCCAGTTAAATCTTTAACAGCACATATCGTTGTTTTTTCTTTATTTATTTTTAACTGGTTCGCTAAGAATTGACCTGATTTGTTACCATATTCAAATTCTTGCCAGCGAAGTCTTTGTGCTAAGAATTTAGTTTTTTTATTAATAATTTCATTTAATTCTAGTTTTGCTTTACATATTTTTTTCAGCATTTCCTGTTCCTGGGAGGATACGTAGGATTCTTCTAAAGTTTTTATGGTTTCTTCTAATTCCTGAATACATTTATTTTCTCTTTTCTTTTTATGCGATGAGAATGAGATTATTCTACCTCTCATCACAGCTTTGCCTGCTTCCCAGAGAACAGATGCTGATGTTCCAGGCAGGTCATTATAGTCTAAATATAAAGCCCACTCTTCTTTAAAATATTTAATAAAATCGTCGTCTTTAAGCAATGATGTATTGAATCTCCAGTTATTACTTGGTGGAGTGGTCTTCTTAATTACTAGAGTTAAAGAAACAGCAGCATGATCGCTGACAGCTATAGTGTGTATCTCTGTGTCTGAAATGTCACTCAGCAGTGAGCTGCTGACTAGGAAATAATCCAGACGAGAGTAAGAGTGATGGACATGTGAGAAGAAAGTAAATTCCCTACTGTTGGTGTGGAGAGAACGCCATGCATCGCAAAGTCCATAGTCGCTCATGTACTGTTTAACTATATTTGTGGATTCCCAATTGCGCTGAGTTCCAGCTGTACTTAGCCTGTCCATTTCTTTATTTAGTCCAAAGTTGAGGTCTCCCCCAATTATAAGTGCACAATCTAGTTGTTCAGAAAGTGCGGTAAAAAAACCATGAAAGAAAGAGGGATCATCAACATTTGGACCATATATACTAACAATACATAACTTTTTGTCAAATATAGATAATTTAATGATTAGAAATCTACCTTCTGGATCTATAACTGTGTTGAGTACTGTGAAATTAACATTTTTATGTATTAAAATTGCTACCCCCCTTTGCCTAGAGTTATAGCAGGCTGAGAACACATTAGGAAACTCAGTTGTTTTAAGTTGATCTGTAGCTGTGGCAGGTCTATGAGTCTCTTGTAATAATACAACGTCTGCTTGTAGTTTTTTAAGCTGGCTAAATATTTTTAACTTTTTTTCCTTGGAGCCAGCTCCATTCACATTCCATGTGACAAACCTTAATGCACCCATAGATGTGTGTGTGTAGCTAATGCTGCTCGCTGCGTGTGATGCTCAAATGAATAAGATATGAGCGGGCGTGTACGCGCTTGTATGCGAGTATGTCCTTCATGTCTGTGTGTGCTGTAAGGTCTGAGTGGTTGCGTTAATGCTGAGTGTATATGTACATGGTCGTGCCAAGCAGATGTGTAATATAGTGTGTTTTGTTTATATGTGTAGTAAAGCAGGTGATCGGTGCCGTGAAAGGAGTTGGAAGTAAGAAAGACATACAAAGAAGCAAGCATAGAGGGATGAAAGTAAAAACTTGACAGAAACGAAAACATTGCAAAATCATTTAAACGCTGCGGAGACTGACTGTACGTGTTTGTTATGATATCGTATTAAATTATCGAAATGACATAAATATTTAGAGGTAAATGGAAGAACAAGCGAGGAAAGAGAGAAAAAGAAAAGATAAATATAACGGATTCTTATCTGGAGTGGTGTTAATATAACCACGGAGTGGTACGGAGGTTGCGGTAGAGCTGCCCGTCCACGTAGAGCCGGTCCACTGCGATGACAGCTCGGGAGCCCTTTTGGATGAGACTGCGTCGGATTGGGAACAGAAGTTTGCGTCGCTCCAGGATTTCTTTGGGGAACTGGTCGTTTACGCCGAAGTCTGTTCCTTTCAGCTCCCTGCCGCGACTCTTCACCTGCTCTTTCTGCTTGAAGTATCCGAATTTGGCCACAATTGGACGCGGTCTCGGGGCTCCAGGTTTCTTCGCTCCCATCCGATGGACTCTTTCGAAGCAGATGTTTTCCACGGTGTCTTCCGGAAGCTTCAGGTACGTCTTGATAAAGTTTTTTACCGTAGCTTCTGGGTCCTCTTCGGCAGATTCCGGGATGCCTGAAAACACCAGGTTATCTCTCATGCTACGGGCCTGGAGATCGATGACAGTCTCTTTTATTTTTTTATTTTCTTCACTTAGATGGGTCATATTTTCAGTTAGAGATTTGACCGAGTCCCGTAGTGATGCGTTTTCAGCAGCGAGTGTTTCCACCTGCTGCTGGCTGAATTCCAGTGATTCCCTCAGGGATTTAAATTCACGGTGCAGGATCTCGACCAGGGACAACCTCGCGTCGAAGCTGGACAACCGCTTGTCGATTGACTCCAGGATGTCGGTAAAGCTTTTACCCGTCGGCGATGTTGTTTCAGGCGAGTCTGCTGGGCGACTTCTTTTGGAAGACGGCGTCTCGCTTTTGGCTGGAGAACATGCATTTTGGTTTTTCTTCATGACTATAACGTCGAAGCACCAGTCGATGTATTCCTGAAGAGTTTCTAAATTTTCCTCGCTGTCCTCGTTGTTCATTCAGTTTTTCCGCCAAGTCTCCAGCGTCTGACGTCACCTACAGCATTTCCGGGTAACAGCTGCCTCCCGGGTCTAAATGTTGCTATGTTAAAAATTAATGGCAGGTTCATTTGTGAAACCTGTTTTGTCCCATACAGTGTGAAACGTTATTTTTCAAATTTCTGAATAATACAAAGATTATCGGAGTTTGTTTTACAAGAAAACAATGTTTCAGTGTTTCTACTTCAAAATTGTATTCAATGTGTTACTTGCCATTTCTATTTGTTAAGTTCACTGGCAATTTCCAAGTGTGTATCTTATGAATCAGTGCTACAGTACATAAACAAATATTTTTCTTAAACATGTTACATTCAAACATGGTAAGGCATGTTTATGAAGACCAGCAGACATACTGAAAGCACTAAAACTGAATAAATCTGTGATTTTCCCTCAGATTAAGCAGAAACTGATATCTCAGGGAATTTCAATGCATGCAAATCTGCAATGGAAGCAGCAAGTGAATGGAGACGTCTTCCAACGAGAAGAGAAGATGAGAGAGGAGTTATAATATCTCTATCATCAGATCACATATCATCTTCTCACCTATCATTACAGAGCAGGTTTATCTGAAAGAGACAATAATGGATAATTGAATCAGTGAGGTAAAAACTAATGTCTCTTGACTTCTGCAACCAGTTTTTAGGTCTCAATTTCCATAAAGCTAAACATAATAATTGTTTGTAAATTTTGATGTTAAGACACTGTAAAATGCTAGAGTAAAAATCTGTTAATTGTCCCTTACTGAACAAAAAACTGTAAGAAATCTAAGTTTAAGCTTTGTCTAAATCTAAGTTTCTCTCCACTGTAAATGTACAAATAATAACCTAAAATGTTGCTAGATTTTTTTTAAACAGTGTAGATAAAGTGTGTAATTGCAGTGTCTAATTGCAAGCTTCTGTCTAAAGTGTATTGTGTGTGAATCTTAATTGCGTATCTCTCTCTTTCTCTCTATCACTGAACTAAAATCATCATTAAAGCTTATTAAACATCAAATGTCATCTTAACTTCAATGCTACATGTTCACTGGAACCAGTGCTTGAAGTGGGCCGGTATGGACCAGTACACAGTACCAACACTTCTATATTTTATTCTTTAGCGTACCTGCAGAGCCAAAGCGTCAGTAGTTAGGTGATTAAACATGACATTAGGCTATATTAATTCACACTAACAGGAGGGGCCACCTCTCTTCTCAACAAATCACATGAATGAATGCAAGCGGACTATACCTCCGGGATTGTCCATGTGTGGGGCAGGAGAGCATGCCAGGAGAGGTAGAATAATAATTATTGATTACTAATTTGAATCAGTACATTATAGTGAAAACAATACCTTCAAAATGAAAAGAAGCAGTTTTTTTGAGATCACATCATTTTAAACCGGCAAACTCCTGGAAAGTCCAAGGATCCAGTAAGCGAATTCAAACAGTAAGTTCAAAACAGTGCTAATAATGCAGAGAATAGTGACTTAAATTATTATTTTCAGTGTGTATTTGGCTTATACGCAAGAGTGTTGTACAGTGGATGCTGGCAGAAGGTGTTTTAGATTATGCGGTGGTCAGATATTTAGTGATTCTGAATGGATCCGTATAGTAGTACAGGTGGAAGGTTTAGTAGTCTTTGGTGTCTCCCTGTGGTCCTGTTTGGTTTCACAGCTTGACTTGTGATTATTTATTATGAAAACATTGATTAATTAATTAATTGTGGCATTATACATACAATGTGAATTATGAAAATTAAAAAGCACTTATATTTTTAAAATCTAAAAATTAATTAAATACAGTAAATAAATAAATAAGGGGGGGGGGGGCTATGTGGCTTTGAACCAAACCCTAGTATGTTAACTACGTAGGCAGTATTTTAAGGCATCATGGTGCTCCTGACGGAAAAGCTCTTCCCAAACGTAGGTGCCAAAGATGAAGATAGATGTAGATTTGGGGTGAAATGGAGGAAACTCCTCCAGTGTTTGGAATGGAGTGAATTGTTCCCCCTTTTTAAATGATTGTAGAAAAGATATGCTGGTAAATGAAGTGTTGAGCTCTACAGGGTTCCTGCTGAAGAACTCATTAGTCATGCAGGTGAGGTTGAACTTTAATATTTAAACCATTATTAGTTGACAAATGTAGGGTTTATACAACTAATAAACAGAACATTCAAATCACTTAAATATCTACATATTACAGCATATCTGAAAATTACCTGAACATTTCTGTATATTTTTATACTAAGTACTATAATAATGCTGAGAAATGTTTCAATTATGAAATTAATGTACATGAAAAAGAAAAATATGAAAATATAAATTGTATGCTTTGTCATGACAAACACAAAATGTAAATAGATTTACAGAATATTACAGTATTTGAGTGGTGAGGGTCTAAAAAGTTAGGAAATGTAATAAAAATATAGAATAAGAATAAGAATGCTGTAAAAATACTAATTTACTTAATTTTAAGATTAATTTACCTAATGTATAATGCCAAAGAAATAATTAAGAAATGGCAAAATATGATAAATGTAAGTACTATTTAGACATAAATTGTTGAAACATGCAGTAAAACAAAAATATCAATTGGACAGCAAATACGATATTGCGGATGTTCACACACCAACCAGATTAAGCGCTGTGATTAAATCGCTCCACCCACCGACGTGGAAATTTCGAGTTCAGTTCAGTCATACCCTTACCAAAAAGTAGTATACTTCAAGTTTATTTTATTAAGTATATTTAAGTAAAGTTCAAGTATTTTTTTAAGAATACTTTATGTAGTATGCATGCAAATATCAGTGTACTAGTAGTATACTTGTAAGTGTACTAGTTCAATACTCCTTGGGACTAAATTGGCCCAATTTCTAGTATATAAAAGTATACTTCTCTACCAGTGGAGGGAGTGTCAGTTATTTTTGGTAATAATCTGGCTGGTGACCATGTGTGATGTGATGTCCCATCTCCACCTGTGGTTACTACTTGTCCTATTTCGCTGGGTGACATGGATATTTCCCAGCAGTATCCAGAGGTAAAACCAAAATCAAAAGATGAAGCCTGTGCCTTTATATCCCATACCTGCTATGGAACAGCCTTTTCAACATCTTTTAGTGGATTGTGTGGGGCCTTTACCACCTTCAAAGTCTGGTAGCGTGTACTTACTGACAGTGATGTGTCAGAGCACTCGCTATCCTGCGTTCAATCACCACACGATCAGTAGTAAAAGCATTTTCCCAGTTTATATCTAATTTTGGTATTCCAAAAGTTATTCAGAGCGATCAGGGGACACATTTTACATCTAATATGTTTCAAGAGGTGTTAAGACAACTCTGTATTAAACATAATAGATCAACTGCGTACCGTCCTGAAAGTCAGGGTGCTTTAGAGCGTTTTCACCAGACATTGAAATCTTTGTTGAGAGCATATTGCACTTAGTTAAAGGGCGACTGGGAGGAAGGTTTACCGTGGTTGCTGTTGGCCGCACGTGAGGTTGTCCAGGAGAGTTTGGGATTTAGTCCCAATAAGTTACTCTTTGGACATTGTGTACGGGGACCATTGGGAGTACTGTGTGATGGTGCTCTACAGGAGGAGCCACCCCAGAATTTGATTCAGTATATACACGGTTTTCGACGACGTTTAGTTCTGGCTGGGGAATTGGCAAGTGAAAAATTGGGGAAAACCCAGGAAAAGATGAAATGTTGGTTTGATCGCAAGTCAGAGATTCGCCTGTTTAGCCCAGGAGATCAGGTGTTAGCTTTGTTTCCTTTACCAGACTCTCCATTTTGTGCAAAGTTTTCAGGACCTTACACTGTGCTTCGAAAAGTGTCTGATCACAATTATATACTTTCTACTCCTGAGCACAGGAAGCATACTCAGTTGTGCCATGTGAATTTGTTAAAGCCTTTTTATGCCCGTACAGTGGCTTCTAAGGTAATCTCTTCCTCAGTTGCCCTAGCTAGTGTGACGCCTGCAGGTGAATTGGAACAGGATGTGAAAACTCCTGATGATGTAATTTTACAACCTCGTCTAAAAAACTCTGAAACCTTGGCTAATTTAGAAGAATTATTAAAACATTTATCTTGTGAAAAACAATCTGATTTGAAGTCTATGTTGATTGAATTCTCTGTTCTCTTCTCAGATACTCCTTCTCGTACCCACTTGATTGAACACGATATAGACGTGGGAGATGCTAAACCTGTCCGTCAGCGTTTTTATCGTGTATCATTTGATAAACGTAAGAAATTAGAGTCTGAAGTCAATTACATGCTTGAAAATAACATCGCAAAGCCATCTTTTTCAGATTGGGCTTCACCTTGCTTGCTGGTGGGAAAACCAGATGGCACACAGCATTTTTGCACAGATTATAGACGAGTAAATGTTCTAACTAGACCGGACTCGTATCCGTTGCCTAGAATTGAGGACTGTATAGATCAAGTTGGATCAGCTAAGTTTGTCAGTAAATTTGACTTGCTCAAAGGTTACTGGCAAGTGCCTTTGACCACCCGAGCACAGGAAATTTCCTCTTTCATTACACCTTTTGGATTTTGGTCTCAGAAATGCTCCAGCTACATTTCAGAGTTTAATGAATAAAGTGACAGTTGGTCTAGAAGTTTGTGCCGTGTATCTCGATGACATCGTTGTCTATAGTGACACCTGGGATCAACACATTGCCTGAATTCGTGCACTGTTGAAACGTTTGGCAGAGGCCAAACTCACAGTCAATCTGGCAAAGGGCGACTGTGACGTATCTGGGCAAGGTTGTCGGGATGGGAAAAGTGCGACCTGTAGGTGCTAAAGTAATAGCAATTGACAAATTTCCTGGGCCTCAGACAAAACGTGAGCTGATGAGATTTTTGGGAATGGCAGGGTACTATAGGAGTTTTTGTCCTAACTTTTCTTCTGTTGTTGCCCCACTTATGGATTTGCTGCAAGCAAAGGCTAAATTTGTGTGGACTCCTAAATGTGAAAATGCCTTCGAGAATGTTAAGCAATTGCTCACCTCGTCACCCGTCCTGACAGCTCCTCGATTGGATAAACCATTTAAACTCCAAGTTGATGCTAGTCAGGTTGGAGCAGGAGCCGTGTTGTTGCAGACCGAAGAGCATGGTATCGATCGCCCTATCAGTTATTTTTCACGAAAGTTCAATTCATATCAGACCAATTATTCTACTATCGAGAAAGAGGCTTTAGCTTTGATTTGGGCTCTGCAACATTTTGAGGTTTATGTGTCTTGTGGGAATATGCCAACGGTGGTATACACAGACCATAACTCCCTTACTTTTCTTCACTCTTTGCAGAGTCCTAATCAGCGTCTTATTAGGTGGTCCCTTTTCTTACAGCCTTACTCTTTGGAGATTTGTCATGTGAAAGGCGCAGACAATGTCGTAGCTGATGCATTGTCTCGTGCCCGTGTGGTTGAGAAGATTCTTAACCCTTCTTTCCTCCTTTTGTTTCCTGTTATTGGTTTTCAATTCCTTAAATTTTGCTTTTTCCAGGCGCCGGGAGATTGCTGGTTTTGAATCCAGGATGGGTGTGAAGAGGGGGGCAAGTTGAAATGGTCAAATGATTTTGTGATAACTCCGGTAAGGTTGGGGTTGTTTTCTTGAAATTCATTTTTGGTATATTTGGGTTTTGGAAATTGTTTAAGGTAGAATTCTAAAAAGAATCTCTCCCTTTTAAGGGGGAGGTGTTATGGTTTCGTTTTATTTTGTTTTTTTTTCCTGTTGTCGTTCTTTCTTGTTTTATAGGTTACCAGATAAGGATCTACACCTGTTACCAATTCGGGACTGTATTTAAGGTGTCTGGCCTTCGTTGGAAGGAGAGCTTTTTTCCTTGTCCTGCAGTTGAGCTCCGAAGATGGACCTTCACCTTGTTAATTATTTGCTGCTTTATTGTTGTTCATTTATTATCTTTATTATTTAAACCCCTGGACTTTAAATAAATATTTTGTGCTTTAATATAGCGTACTTTTGGACTTCAGACCCTTTTTGTTGTTGCTTCCTTGAGCTGGATGTAACAGTGTGCATTAAATTTTCTTTCAGAAGACCATTTTTACTCTTACGAAAATTAACCATGGGTTTATTATACAGGGTTCCCACTCTTTCATGAACACCAGATTCAAGGACTTTCAAGGACTTTTTAAAGCACCATTTATTTTATATCAAGCACCTATCAAATTAAAATCAAATCAAATCAGATAACTTTTATTGTCACATCATCAAAGCACATGTGAGTGACAGCACATGTGAGCCTTGATGAGTGAAATTCTTGAGAGCATGCTCCATACAGTGCAGAAACAATTAACATATAGACAGTACCATTACATACTTACAGACTTATACAGATGACAATGTGCAATATACACATACATATACTCAGTACACACAGTGTACTGTTAGACATACTTACAAGTTATCAATACACATTATACACCGTATGTACACATTCTACATTATGTACACATATATACATACACAGTAATATGCAAAGGTGCAGTGGATTGTACATAAGCTGGATATGCAAATGTCATGTATGTGCATTGGATGGTATCCAGTGGTAGCAGATAGATTGTTGTATTTGTGCAGTGTGTACGTGTAGTCCAGTTTGAACTGTGGAGTTAAAGTGCAGTGCGTGGCATATCGTAAAGTGGGAGTGTGCTGTAAGGTGTATTAGTTCTGACTGTTCATTAGCCTGATTGCCTGAGGGAAAAAGCTATCCCTCAGTCGGCTAGTGCGGGATCGGATGCTGCGGAGACGTCTTCCTGAGGGCAGCAGAGAGAACAGTCTGTGGGACGGGTGGCTGGAGTCATTGGTGATCCTCTGGGCTTTCCTTATACACCGCCTGGTGTAGATATCCTGGAGGGAGGGAAGCTCACCTCCAACAATGTGGGGGGCAGTTCGCACAACCCTTTGCAGAGCTTTGCGGTTGCCAGCGGTGCTGTTTCCAAACCAGGCGGTGATCCAGCCGGTCAGGATGCTCTCCACAGTGCAGGTGTAGAATGATCTGAGGATGCTGGGGCTCATTCCAAACTTCCTCAGCCGTCTCAGGAAGAAGAGGCGTTGATGTGACTTCTTCAGCACTGCATCTGTGTGAGTGGACCATGTGAGATCCTCAGTGATGTGAATGCCGAGGAACTTAAAGCTGTTTACCTGCTCCACATGTGTCTTGTCGATGGTGATGGGTGTGTGTTCTCTGCTCTGTCTCCTGAAATCCACCACCAGCTCCTTGGTCTTGTCGATGTTGAGTGAGAGGTGGTTCTCCTGACACCATTTAGTCAGGGTACTCGCCTCCGCTCTGTAGGCCGTCTCATCGTTGTCAGTGATCAGGCCTATCACCGTTGTGTCGTCAGCAAATTTGACGATAACGTTGGAGCTGTGTGTGGCTGTACAGTCATGTGTGTACAGGGAGTACAGGAGTGGGCTGAGAACGCAGCCCTGCGGAGCACCAGTGTTGAGGGTCAGCGGAGATGAAGTGTTGTTGCCCATTCTGACCACCTGACTTCTGCCTGTCAGAAAGTCCAGGATCCAGCTGCACAGAGATCTGTTTAGTCCTAGATTTTGGAGTTTCGCAACCAGTGTGGCAGGCACTATGGTATTGAATGTGGAACTGTAGTCCACAAACAGCATCCTCACATAGGCGTTCTTGTTTTCCAGGTTGGAGAGAGCAGTATGCAGGGTGAAGGCAATAGCATCGTCTGTGGAACGGTTGCTGCGATATGCAAATTGCAGCGGATCCAGTGAGGCAGGCAGCACAGAGCAGATGTAGTCTCTGATGAGTTTCTCAAAACACTTGCTGAAGATGGGTGTCAGAGAAACGGGCCTCCAGTCATTCAAGCATGTGATTTTTTTTTTCTTTGGTATGGGCACAATGGTGGATTTTTTGATGCATAAGGGAACCACAGACAGAGAGAGGGAGAGATTGAAAATGTCTGTGAAAACCCCGGCTAGCTGGAATGCACATGCTCGGAGCACACGGCCTGGGATGCCATCAGGACCCACAGCCTTGTGGATATTCACCCGTTTGAAGGATTGTGTTACATCCGCGACAGAAATGGAGATTGCGCTCACCTCCTCTGCAATAGCCGCGGGAGCGCTCTCTGTGTGGGCGGGGTTGTGAACCTCGAAACGAGCATAAAAGTGATTAAGCTCGTCCGGTAGAGAGGCGGCAATGTTCACTGTAGCTGGTTTATTCCCTTTACAATCCATTATGTTATTGATGCCCTGCCACATGCTTCTTGCGTTGTTGGTGTTGAATTGTTCTTCAACTTTGTTTTTATATTGTCATTTGGCGGCTTTGATGGATTTCCTGAGATCGTAACTGGCTTGTTTTCGATCGTCAAAGTTTCCGGATTTAAAGGCAGATGTCCGCGCTGACAAGGCAGCTCGAACATCGCTGTTAATCCATGGTTTTTGGTTGGGGTAGGTATGAATTGTTTTGATCGGAACCACGTCCTCTACGGACTTCCTTATGAAACACGTTACAGAATCTGAGTACGCCTCTATGTCATCATCAGACGCTGCCCGGAACATGACCCAGTCCACGTGATCAAAACAGTCCTGCAGTATAGCGTCCGATTGGTCCGACCAGCATTGAACTGTCCTGAGGGTGGGTGCTTCTCGTTTCAGTTTCTGCCTATAAGCAGGCAGGAGCAGAACGGAAGAATGATCTGATTTGCCGAAAGGTGGAGCGATTTGTAGGCGTCCCGGAAAGGAGAGTAGCAGTGGTCCAGTACACGATCACCACGCGTGTTGATGGTGATGTGTTGAAAGTATTTTGGAGCTATTGTTCTGAAGTTGGCTTTGTTAAAGTCCCCCGTAACAATAAACGCTGCATCTGGGTACGCGGTTTCCTGCTCGCTTATATTCCCATACAGTTCCCTGAGTGACTGGTCTGTGTTGGCTTGAGGGGGGATGTAAACAGCTGTGATTATGATAGCTGTAAATTCCCTCGGTAGCCAGAATGGTCGACACAGAAGCATATGAAATTCCAGATCAGGGGACCAGAAGGATTTAATAGCGTGTAGATTCCTTTCATCACACCACGAGTTGTTGATAAAGAAACAAACGCCCCCACCTCTGCTTTTCCCTGTGAGCTCTTTTGTTCTGTCCGAGCGGTGCACGGAGAACACCGTAAGCTCGATGGCTGTGTCTGGAACCACTGCAGACAACCATGTTTCTATGAGGCAAATAATGCAGCAGTCCCTTGTTTCTTCATTGGTATGAGATGCGCGCCCGCAATTCACAGAGTTTGTTGTCCAGTGACTGAACGTTAGCCAACAAAATGGTTGGGAGTGGAGGTCGGAGGGGACGGCGTCTGAGTCTGACAAGGACTCCGGCTCTCTTTCCCCTTTTTCGGCGGTGTTTCCTCGGTCGTGACCATGCGACCCAGACAAAGGGCTCTGATGCGGTGTCCGTAAACAAAGCGGTGGCGTTCAAGAACTCAAAGTCCGGTTTGCGTTGCGCGACGAATGAGCCAATGTTCAAGAGCGTGTCTCTATCGTAGACAGTTATACTAACAACATCCAACACGTAAAACAACAAAATAACAAATAAAACATACGAAAAACTGCAGTTTTCTCGGAGCTCGCAACACGGCTGCCATGCTCGGCGCCATCTTGGACAATTGGACATCTTGGACACCCAGGCGCGGCTCGTCTATATGGGCAGGTGGGGCAGAGCCCCAACAAAATATTCATCCAAAACATAGACCTCTATAAACTGAATCAATAATAAATTGTAAATGTGTTCAACATTCTGCAACAAATACTTTTCGGATTTTCTAGACTATTTTAAGTCGTAAAGTATTTTTTTTCTATGTGGAGTAGTGGATCAAATAAAAAAAAGTAGGCTATACGTTAAATCCTTTAGTTTAAATGTGCTCACATGAATAGCCTTTATATGGTTCTGTTGTGTTTGTTTTGTTTATTCTGAGAATAGACATATGATCTTCTTTCCTCACCCAAATTGCTCCACAACTTGTACCATTCTAAATCAGCATTTGGAGGTGATCAATACTATATTAAGGCAATTATTATACAGCATTTTAATGCGTGTAACATTACTTTGAGCCTGTCAATCAACATTAGCGTGCCACCCACAGGATAACGCAAGGACATCCCTGCCAAAAATGTTGTGTTCAGAGATTAGAATATAAAGTTTACAAAATAATCTGCCCCACCTAAATTTACAGACTAGAGCCACTACTGTTAACACCCCAGTATATGTAGTGTCATGAAAGACCTTACACTACTTAACATTTCACTTTGAATGTGTAGGTTTCATAAATTTAGACTGTTTTGAACAGTCATGTTCAAAGGAATTTAATTAAATCCATTGATGTCAGTACTGGTAACATTCAAATACAATTTCTAAAATATTGATAAAATATGCATAAAACTTGGTTTGCTGTAGTTCTTTTACAATATTTAAATTTGAAAGAATTTCTATGTTTTTTAATTAATAAATAGTGGTTAAATGTTGTAGTAACACAGTAAAACATGTTAATATTAAAAATTTGCACATTCTCTCAATAGAGACGTTTACTCATTAATAAAACTCAAATCAAAATTTTGTAAATCACTTTTTATTGCAAATCCCATTTTATATTTTACCTAGAGGAATGCAGCTGCTCAAAACTTCAATATTTTTTTGAAAATATTTCATGAACATTTTAAACATTGTACATGTGTAAATCTGCAAAAATTATAAAGAAAATAAATAAAAAAAATAGGACTTTCTATTTGCTTTAAACTGTAAACGTTAGTAGTCATTATTGAGTACACTATGACAAAAATGATTTATGACCCTTGATTTATGGCTTTGACCTTTTGACCTTTCCCCTCCCCCATGCGGCCCACCCACATTGCGACCACCCACGTCGTGTTGACCCCGTGACCCGTTAATGAGATCCAGATGTTGCAATAGGCATGTGTGAAATTCCTACATCATCTGGGGATGAGATATGTTGTTTGTACGTGTCCGTCCGGTGACAGGAGATAAAATTAAGTACTGAGGAATGTTTTTGAAGATTCTATGCTCTTCCGGGGGGTTTGCTCATCTGCAGACCACGTGACCGGTTGCATTCCAAGGCGCTCTCTCTCTCTCCCTCTCTCTTTTCTATGGGTGTGTGAGAAAAACAATAATGAACAAGCAATATTAAAAAGTAAAGGAAATTAAGAGATCAGTTTTAAGACACCCGCGCTCACACATATATTCTGTTGGTTGTATAAAAATAATTTAAACACTCCTAATAATGAAATGGGAATAAAACAATAAAGAAATAAAATCCTCTTACAGTTTTTTCTTTGAGAGAAAGATTTCCTTCTTGTGCAAGGAACCCCATTCTTTGAATGAGTGGTTTAAGTTAGAAATCTTTCTTTGAGATTCTCTGTCTCTCTTTCTCCACCCTCACCCTCTCTCTCTGCCAGAGGGAAAGTGCCTGTGTGTGTGTTGGCCCCCACTGCTCCTGCCATTTCGGTCCGCTGTGAGAGTGTCACGGTGCACACACGAGGGAGGAACAGGAACACGCAGACGAGGACGTAAACTCAAATAATAATATTTAATGGAGACATCAAGGCAGGACAAGGCATGACTGACATAGACAGGATACACCGGGGAAGTAACGAGTAGACCAGACGAAATCAAACTCAAAAGACAGGACTAATATACACAGGGTAATTAACACATAACGAGACAAACACAGCTGGAACATACTTGACTCATAATGACATGAAACAAGGACAGGAAACAAACCAAATATGGACACAAGAGGCGGGAACACATGACACACACGACAGAGGACTGACATTACTCCCCCCTCCCGAAAGGCTCATCCCGAGCCTTAACAGTTCCATCAGGGAGGGGGGGTTGGCGCTCTGGAGGCCCCTCAGGACAAATACGGACAAGAACACAGGACGGGGACCTCCAGAGTGGAACATACAGGCAGGGACCATGGCGGAGCTGGGAGCTCTGGAAGCCATGGCGGTGCAGGGAGCTCAGGAGGCCATGGTGGAGCTGGGAGCTCTGGAGGCCATGGCAGATGGTCTTCGGGGGCCTTGGCCTCGGTCCCCTCGGCCCGGCCCCTACAGCCGGAACTCTTACTACCCCCCAAAAAATTTCCCTGGGGAAGTGAGGGGGTATCAGGAGCCCTCCGGGGCTAAACAGACAAGACAGTACAAAACAAGACAGGAACGCCCTCCAGGGCCAGACAGACAGGACAGGACAGCCCACAGGAACCAGAAGCCCTCCTGGGCTGGCTTGGAGGCTGAGGCTTCTTCTGGGCATGACCTGGAGTCAGAGGCCCACACAGGGTCCCTCAGTGACCGCCTCCATTTCAGCGACAAGGGGGCAGGCAGCTAGAATGGCCTCCATGGCCACAACAAGAGGAGCCGCCTGCCCCAGACGAGTCTCCATGGACAAGACAAGACAAGACAAGACAAGACATGACATGGTTCTTTAAAATGTTCCTGTGGGCACAACAAAACAGACACACGGCACTCCTGGCCGTGACATGTGGACTCTCCATGGGGCTAGGGATAGCAGCGGCCAGCGGGCATGAGTCAGCGCCAATCCGGCGGGCATGAGTCAGCGGCGATCCGGCGGGCTTGAGTCAGCGGCGATCCGGTGGCGTGATCTCCCGCGAATGGCGCGCCTGGGGGAGCGGCAACACAGGAACCAGCCGGCGGGCTTGGGAGAGCCACCGCCGGCGGCAGATATCTCCCGCGATCGGCGGGCATGAGGGCATCACGGCCATTGGACTCGCGGCACTCGTGACGATCCCGCCGAACTCCCACGCCCTCTTGCAGTGGGCTATGGCGGGATTACGAGCGGCGACTTCCTTGCCGCGGGACAGACACAAACAGACAAAACTCAGGAACAAAAATAAAAACTTTCAAAAACGAAAACAAAACGAGGTGAAGGGGCGCCGCTTACTGTTTAGGTCTGGTCTTCTGTCACGGTGCACACACGAGGGAGGAACAGGAACACGCAGACGAGGACGTAAACTCAAATAATAATATTTAATGGAGACATCAAGGCAGGACAAGGCAGGACAAGGCATGGACAAGGCATGGACAAGGCATGGACAGGCTACACCGGGGAAGTAACCAGTAGACCAGACGAAATCAAACTCAAAAGACAGGACTAATATACACAGGGTAATTAACACATAACGAGGCAAACACAGCTGGAACATACTTAACTCATAATGACATGAAACAAGGACAGGAAACAAACCAAATATGGACACAAGAGGCGGGAACACATGACACACACGACAGAGGACTGACAGAGAGAGAAAACTGATAAGCTTTGCTAACATTTAAATAATGTGTATGACCTTACTTTAATGATTAAATAATCAGATTCCCTATACCTCTGAAGTCCTTATATTTTAACTTATTTCACATCAAATGATTGTTTAAAAGTTTCTTATTTTATTCATCATCTTACAAATTGTATTCCAACACACACGGTGTGTTGAAACATGAAAAGGTTTTCTGTATGTTTTTAAAAAGATAAAGCTGGTAACATTTCTATTGAATGAGGTGAGTGCGATGGCTCTGTGGTTAATCCGGCCATGGAGTGGAGCAGATGCTCATTTTGAACATTTATCGAATCCCAGGCCGGCTTCAAATTGCTTTTTTATAGCTAAAATTACATCTATTTTAAATAATAATCAGCCTTTATTCTACAAATTTAATAATTCGTATAATAAATTAAACAACAACTTTTAAATGTTGGTTATGTTTATTTCACAGTGTTTTGTTTATTAACCAACATTTAAAAGTTGTTGTTTAATTTATTCTACGAATAAAAACGAATTCACAACCTTTCAGAAAAATCGTTCCAGAGACCCCTTGGCATTTTTTGGTCTGTTTATACAAAATGTAACCCGAGAGCCGTGGAGTTTGACAGCGTAATCTTACGCTTTGTTTTAAGAAGTTTGTTTAACCCTAAGGGGATGGCTGTATCGCCGGCGATACCAACTAGTTTTTTTTAAGACCAGTGCAAAAGACATTAAAAATACTCTGTCGATTTTGGTCGTACATTTAAGTGTTATACATCAATTGAAACTTTGAAGTGTCTATTTGTTTTGTGTACACTCACGAATACAACAAAACTTTGTGGTTTTGAAAAAAAAAAGAAAACAAACAGGATGCGCTCTCTATCTTCTCCATCTCCGCGAGCTGCTCTTCGAAATACGTCGCTAAAATGAACTGTAACTCAGCGGGAGTTATATCTATAGAAAGCTGGAAGTGTCTACTTTGAAATTAAGTAAGTCTTATCGAAAACAAACATTCTGTGATGAAGTAATCCGTATGAAACCAACACCATGTTCAGTCTGTCCCATCTAACTCATTATTTCTAATGCGATCCCGCCCCTCTCGCGTTCATATGTAAATAACCACGTGTGCCGCGTGCTCAAGGAAACGCCCAACAACAAACAAAGCCAGATCGTTCCTCGCGGCTAACATTACTGTTCGTTTCTGGAAGAAGACACGCTGAATAAAAGCTGGATTTGCCTCAAAATAAGAGCAAGAGTTCATCCAGAAGAGAAGAGCGATCTGATGAGTAAGTAATGTTTCTTTTTTTGCATTAGTTAACGTGTTATTGTGACTCAAACTTGAACGCGTTTATTTTTTTTCCCAAAGACAACATGATGAATGCTACAATGTTTAGAAAAATGTTTAATGTTCACAAATGGATTTAATAGCGTGCTAAACGATAATAATTAGTTTCTCAGATATAAAATATCCTTTTTTTTATAGTACAAAGTACATCTTTTGTAGTACAAAGCCATACATATTAGGCTATATGACTACAAAATCATAGTTTGTTTTTTCTAAACAATAATAATTAGTTTCTCAGATATAAAATGTATTTTTTTGTTTACGATAGTACAAAGCATGCGTGAGTCTATAAAACATATATATATAAAAAGATGCTCCTGATATTAACATGCTCACTAATGTTTTTTTTTTTGGTTGTTTGTATTTTATTGAATCAGATACCTGCACCACAGATGATGAATCCTGATGACTTTCTTCAAACTGTTTTCCTCTGAGAGTGCTGTACCAACATCAGATGTCCAACTACACTGATATTATATGGTAAAACAAGCTCCTTGACCACTGATTATGTTTTTTTTCTTCTTGAATCCATGGAAAGTAGCAGAAACACTCAAATAACACACGTAAATATCAGGCATGATTTACTTGTGTCACTTGTTGAACAGAATCTGTTGCAGGAATGACTCAAAGTCTGTTCACATCTCTGTGGTTAGATCAGTGTGCACAATAATGTGTCTTTGACCTTCATTATGTATGTTTTGATTATACGGTGTTGTAAATAAAATACAAATAATAAAAAAAAAACATTTGTTCAATCTCCTCACATTCTCTCTTACCTGCCTCAAAGTCAGTCACACTGATGGGCCATTAGCAGCCTTTAGGGGAGGGCCCTTTGTGTCTCGGGTGAGAATCACTTAATATTCAAGGACATTGTCACTCCCTCGCATACAGGCTTTCAATCACAAAACATGTCTTAAAAATGTTTAATCAATATATTGTTTTCTGTAAATGAGTAAGCAGAATGATTCTCACTTAATTGTGAAGTAAATATTCTAGCCTACAAGACTGATTACTCTAAAGTCTTATTCAGGACTATTTAGTGTGGGTTTTATGGCCTTATTTCAGCTACATTTTTTCCCCCAAAACTTACTAACCACGCATAATATTTTTTTTCAAAAAAAATACAAACATGTACATCCATCTTGGTCACATAATATTGTAGCAAAGTTTGTGCTGAATACAAAAACAAATACATGTTGGTCATTAGTATGTTATAAGTAGCTGAAATAAGCACAAATATCAGGACATGTCAAAACATCTCAAGGGCCCCAAAATTACCTCAGACCCCAGAGGGTTAAATAACAGTTCTAGGTGTATGTATATCTGTTTCAGTTCTATCCGTGCGATTTGAAATATGTCTCTAGGCACGCTCATGACAATTTCGTGTTCCTGGGCTATTTAAACAGGATCTCGCAGTCACCATCTATCAATATTATGTGTTTTTACACATGTTGCTAATCTAACCGTAACATAGTCCTGCCTTAAAGAATTTCAGAAACTGAGTATGTACGGTGTTTTCGCATATGGAATCGCATTTTTACGGTCTAAACATCACACATTCTTCTAATATTTTCTCACAGTTTCTGTTTTTTTCAGATACAGAGCAGAAGAGTCGTTTTGATGAGGTTTCATCGTTATTTAAAATACTAATAAACAATAGTTAATCTATGATCGTTTAAATATAATTTAATTTAATTTATTTTAATTATAACTCTATTCTGAGGTGTTTGCCTTACACTATTAAATATATTATGTTTCGTGTATTTAAATTAATTTTGTTGCTTTTTATATTATGCCCTAGGGGAAAAGTTCATATTTTGTGAACAAGACTGTTTTAAAAACAAAATTACTATGCATCATATATTTATCTTTGATTTCTTGCGAATGCACAAAAGACGCTTGGTGAGGACGTGTGATGGGTTTATCATAGAGCACGAGCGACCCCTGCCTGTCACAGCTAAAATAACATCTCTCGCAAAATATATCATTCTTAAATCTATTTATTCAGAACCAAATATTAAAACAATATATTAACATATTATAACAAGTTATATATCTTGTTGTTTTGTGTTTAAATTACTATCCATGTCATTTACGTTTAAATATTTCCAAAACTATACAAATAATGTATAGCTCTTTTTCTATAATCAATTTACCAGACAAACTCTCCAGGGGGAAATAAAATTTGCAGTATGGCCTTTAAATACCCATAAATGTTTTAGGAGTGGACAAATACATTTTCAAGAGACTCCTCAGTTTTGGACATTTCTTGCAACTTTTTCAGAACTCTTCAGTTTTTGGACAATTCTTGCAACTTTTCTGGGAAAATTGCCAATATTGGTAAGTTCAATTTAATTCCTTGAAAAAAAGCCTGCTATTAGTCTATTTGAGTCCAATTTGAGTACAGCTAGGGACGAAATCTTTGAGTTTTATCGTAATCATAGCTGCCCATGCGAAATTTATTCAATAATTACTGATCATGATTTGTCATGTAGGCCTACGTTCCAGAGGCTATCGGACCGTCTTATTAGTCAGTCTAGTTGTTATTTTATTTTATGCTTTTTGTTGCTTTGTTACTTTTTCTTGGCCATTTGTTTGAAACAATTTAAGCCGTCCGTTTGTTCTAGTTTAATTTTCAATTTTTCATACCCGATTGGATTTATGTGCATTTGACTAATGTTTAAGTCTGACTCCTTTTTATCGTATGTCTTTATGGATTGAATGGACTTTTAATCGATTTCTAAATTATTTTTTTATTATATGTGCTTGTAACTCCCAACCATTGTTTATTTCGTGCATTCGAATGAAGGCCTGCATGGTCACAGTTGCGGAACAGTGCGTGCAAAGAGACGGGAGTTCACGACCAGGTCTGGGGAGAAGTGAAATATTTTTTTTACTGTTTTTGGCATCCGTTCGTTGCTGTTTGTTGGATATTAGTTTAAAAATTTTAACGGTTAAAATATTTGATTGGATGTAAACTGTGTTATGTTATGCTTGTTTGAGATTAAATATTGATTGTTTTTATGTACATATGATTGTTGAAGTAAGCTTGTCTGCTTTTAATCTTATTTTTGTAAAACCTATTTACCCTAAAGTCTTTCACATGTTTTGAATAGTTAAATAAAACAAACTCTGTTTATTTGTGCATGAAATTGTAATCTTCAAACCTTGTTTGTTTCATATGGTTATCCAGCTGGCCTCATGGTCTTGTGGTAAAGCATTGTGTTTGTCATATGCTGTATCACAACATCGGAGGATTGAACCCAGATCTAGCATTAATAAAATAGTTATTTCAAAAAAATTTTTGTTTGTTTTTGCTGTTGTTCAAATGACTGATGTTTTTTGTTGGATAAAATATTTGATTGGATGTAAACTGTGTTATGTTTGTTTGTCTGAGATTAAATATAAATTTGTCTTAGCCTCTCATGCTTTTATAAGCACACGATCGTTGGTTTAATTCTGACTGTTTTATCTTGTACTCCTAAAATCTTTCTTCAAGGCTTCTGTTAATTTGTATGTTTGAAATGGTAACTCCCAACCTTTGTTTAATCTGTTTCATTATAGAATGTCAATTTAAATCAATAGATAATGTCACTAAATTTTATGTTTTATTCCATTTAAAAACTATAGCCAAATCAACACTAATTTTCACATATGTTTACATTACATCATATTTTCAATAATGTTTAAAGCACTTAAATAATATTATATATTAACTATTGCTAAATTTTATATTTTTATTAGATTTTAACGCTGGTATAATTTATGACGGCTGTTTGTTTGTTCTGTGTTAGCACTAGCATCGCACTACCATCTGCCGTTGATAGGCGAAATTAGAAGGTAATTATATAGTAATATAGTGAATTTTTTTTCGCATAACTTATATTTCATAATCATTCTAGCTTCTGTTTTTTCCTAGGTGCTAGCAGTCTGATTTCAGTGGAAGAACTGTCTTTTGAGCAAATTGATTATTTGGTAAGAATGGTCGTACGTTTATTACTTTTTCTGATATTCATAGATGTTTTATTAATTATGATTGATATATTATCTTTTATTTGCAGTGAGAGAGACAGCCGATAATGTGGTGAGAGACACAGATGGTGAGTACAAAAACATTTTGCGTCCTAATCTTTATCACTAAAATAATATATCTAATAATCTTTATCTCTTTAATTATTTTTATAGCTTCTGCCCAGGGTCGTGCCGCAAGACGCAATTATCGATCTAACTGAGGAGGAGGAGGACGAGGACGAGGACGAGGAGGAGGAGGAGGAACATCGTGGCCTAATGAGGAACATCGTGGCCTAATGGTTAGAGATTCAGACTTGTAATCCAAAGGTTGTGGGTTCGAATCTCAGGTCCGGCAGGGATTGAAGGTGGGGATTGTGAATGAACAGCACTCTCTCCACCTTCAATACCATGACTGAGGTGCCCTTGAGCAAGGCACCGAACCCCCAATTGCTCCCCGGGCGCTGGAGCAATGGCTGCCCACTGCCCACTCTGGGTGTGTGTTCACAGTGTGTGTGTGTGTTCACTACTCTACTCTACTCTACTCTACTCTACTCTACTCTACTCTACTCACACACTACCAAGTGTGTGCACTTGGATGGGTTAAATGCAGAGCACCAATTTCGAGTATGGGTCACCATACTTGATAATACATCACATTAAAAAAAAAAAAAACGTACACCGAGCATACACAGATACACAGAAGCGACCGTGAGAAGCTGACGCATCATCGTCCACCCCCGAGAGAAAGAAAAGGCTAGTCGCGGTTGTGACTCCAACCAGAACGGTTGAAGAAGTAGTTGAGTTTACCCGTACACCTTCATAGATCCTCTGTTAACCAGACAATATTTTTAGCTCACACCGTAGATTCTGCAGAACTTCCAAATTCTGCAGAAATGACAGTTAATTATGATCAGACACAAAATGATTTGCAACGATTAGAAGTGGATATAGAACAAAGTCTAAACGATGATTTGTGCAAACTGTTGCAGACCATGATAAATAGACACGACCAACGGTTACGACAAAACAACGTACAGAGCGGAGGTACGTCCGAAGGCGCTTCGCAATCATCAGCTAACCCTTCAGATACGAACGATCGCCGACATCAGGCACAATTAACCCCACAGGTAATGTCAACATGGCGCCCCCCGGTAATAACGACGCAGAGCGATCGTCAACTTCTCGCACCGAACTATAGGGAATTCGTCTCGACTCTGAAAAAGTCAGCCACAACCCCGCTCAGAGGTCTATAAACAAGCTATTGCTTAATACTTTATGGGGGAGATTCTCTATGAGGGAGGATTTAGCCCCAACCACACTCGTCAAAGACCCTGAAGATTTCACCAGTATCGTTTTTGGTAAAACCGATACCCTGAAATTTTTCACGTTCGCCTCAGACGATGTCACTCCCCCCCCCAAAGGGGATGTTCGACAGACTCACGACATTAATGTGTTTATAGGTGCATTTACGATGGCTCATGCATGACTGGAATTGTACGACCTGATGGACAAACTCGGTGACCATGTTTTATACTCAGACACAGACACCGTCATTTTTGCAAGCTATCCGCTTAGACTCCCTGATTGGTCTGATTAACAGCTATGTGACGTCTCACGACGATACAAAGTACATCCTAGCTCGTGCAAAAAAAACATTGTGAGGGATAAAAAGCATCTCACGCTGCACAAGTCAGTCGACAAAAGGTTCAAGGTGGTGTATAATAAGCGCAGGCTTTTACCCGATTTCAATACTCTTCCTTATGGCTACTGATTCCAGTAGCTCCAGTAGCTTAAGGCTCCACCTCGGAGCCTCAGACCACATCACTGTCATGCTAATGCCTGCATACAGACCGCTCGTTAAAGTCACCAAACCAGTTCACAAACAGATACAAGTGTGGCCGGACGGGTCGTCAGAGGCACTTCAAGACTGTTTTGACACCACTGACTGGGATATGTTTAAGCAGGCTGCCACATACAACAATGCCACAGACCTCCAAGAGTACTCAGAGACTGTCACTGCCTACATCACCAAGTGTATTGATGATGTAACGGTCACAAAGACTATCACTGTCCGGGCCAACCACAAGCCGTGGCTGACAGTGGAGGTCTACAGACTCCTGAAGGCTCGGAATGCTGCCTTCAGAGCTGGAGATGAGGAGGGCCTGAAGACAGCTAGGGCCAACCTATCCCGCGGCATCAGAGAGGCCAAGAGACAGTACTCCAAGAGGATAGCCCATCGTTTCATCAACAGCAGAGACACTCGGAGCCTGTGGCAGGGGATACAGACCATTATGGACTACAAGCCCCCACCACAGACCTGTGACAGCACCATCCCCCTGCTGAACGAGCTGAACACCTTCTTTGCTCGCTTTGAGGCACAAAACAGTACCACTGCACAGAAGACTCCACCTCCTCCCATCGACCAGGTGATGACGCTGTCCCCGGACAGCGTGAGGAGATCCCTCAGCAGGATCAATGCACGCAAAGCTCTGGGTCCTGACAACATTCCTGGGCGTGTACTGAGAGACTGTGCAGTGGAACTCAGACATTTTCAACATCTCACTAAGTCAGGCTGTTGTCCCCACATGCTTCAAAGCTACCACCATCATTCCAGTCCCGAAGAAGTCATCTCCATCCTGCTTCAATGACTACCGTCCAGTAGCACTCACTCCTATTCTCATGAAGTGCTTTGAACGTCTAGTCATGCACCACATCAAGTCTGTCCTCCCCCCCCCCCCTCCCTGGACCCCTTCCAGTTTGCATATAGGCCCAACCGCTCGACTGATGATGCCATCGCCACTGCCCTCCACCCAGCCCTCACACATCTGGACAAAAAAGACTCGTATGTCAGAATGCTATTCATAGACTTCAGTTCAGCATTCAACACAATCATCCCTCAACAGCTCATTCATAAATTGGTCCAGCTGGGGCTCAATACGTCGCTGTGCAACTGGCTGTTGGACTTTCTGACCGGGAGACCTCAGGCAGTACGGGTCGGCAGTAACACATCCAGCACCATCACACTGAACACAGGGGCCCCCCAAGGATGTGTGCTGAACCCCCTCCTCTTCACTCTGCTGACCCATGACTGCACACCGTCAAACAAGTCCAACCTCTTCATTAAATTTGCGGATGACACGATTGTGGTGGGTCTCATCAGCAACAGAGATGAGACCAACTACAGGAGCGAGGTGAGCCACCTGGCAGCTGAGAAGATTGTTGGTGTCTCTCTCCCCTCCCTCCAGGACATCTACAGCTCCCATCTCACCCGCAAAGTCCTCTGCATTGCAGGTGATCCCACCCACCCGACACACAGCTTCTTCAGTCTGCTGCCATCAGGGAGGAGACTGCGGAGTCTCCAGGCCAGGACCAGCAGACTGAAGGACAGCTTCATCCATCAGGCTGTCAGGAAGCTGAACTCCCTCCCGATCTTGCCCCCCCCCCTCCCCTCTCTTACCCCACGCACCACTGAACTCTGACCCTCTGACCCCTCCCCCCCTCCTATATATATATATATGTGTGTGTGTATATGTATATATATATTTGATTTGTATTTATCTGTATTTTTACATTCTACTGTTATTGTTTAGTGTTATCTGTATGCACCAAGGGTCTGAGAGTAACGCAATTTCAATTATCTGTATGCATGTATGGTACATGTGGTAGAATTGACAATAAAGCAGACTTTGACTTTGACTTTTGACTGATTCGATGATGCACAGAGAGGTGCGGGACGCTTCTGAATTTGACTTTAGGCTACACATTTCTCATGTGTGATAAGTGGTCCCTCCAATAGTCCCTCAAATACTCCATCTGGTCTTGTTGAAATATAGAGTTAACCATTTGTTTAAAGCAAACAGTCTACTGAACCTTTCGTGTCCTCGTCGATACATGGTAAGCGGTCCGGTCACGATGATCGTCGTCGCGGGCGATATGCTGCGTGACGCCTCGATCAGGCTCCTGAAGTCCCTCTTCAGTGTCTCTGTCTGCCGCAGCTTGATGTCATTCACCCCCCGCGTGCAGCACGACCGCTCCTGTGCTCTCGTCATCCTTCAGGATCACGGGTTTCTGCACAGAAACATTGAGAACACAAGCGCCAGGGAAACGGTGAGTGTGCACTTTACCTTTAGCAAGGGTAGCACAGACATGCCAGACGATGGAGTCTCTGTCGTTCACAGCATCGCGTTCCGTCTCGCGGAGGGGAGCAAAGCGGTTCCGGGTGGAGATCTCAAAGACCGGAGGCGGCAGAGGGGGAGAGGTCCTTCCCCAGGGCTTAGCTCGCGTCTTCCGCTGCTGGTGCACCCAGAGTAATAATTTATTAAATTAAAAAAGAATGCCAAAGTGTCAAAATGTTTTTACTAGTGGTGCCAGACTTTTGGTTGTACATTATCATTTTTTAATGAGTGTATTTATACCAGGGTTCCTCAAATCTTGCCCTGGAGGGGCAAGGGCAACCCTGATCAAACTCACCTACCTGTGATTTTCTAATGATCCTGAAGACATTGATTAGCATGCTCAGGTGTGTTTGATTCAGGTTAGAGCTATATTCTGCAGGAAAGTGGATCTTGTGGGCTGAAGCTATTGTCCTTTTTTCTTTTTTTTTTTTTTTTTTTTGCTTGTGTTCAAATTTGTCATGCAGTTATGCATTAGTTTAAACAGAATGCACTGCAAAAATGTATTGTTAAATACCGTAGAGGTCATATGTGTGCTTCATGTTTTTGAGCACCAGATGGCAGCACCATGATGTACCTTCTGGATTATTGGTCATTTTTATATTAACCAACCAGAACAAATTGAGATAATAATTCAGGCTACTGTTAATAGACAGTGTGCTGCTATTTGTAGTTGTTTGATTGCAAAAGTCAAAAGGCGAAAGGAAAGTAAAATTTATCTCAAAAAATGAAATGATGCCTTTTAAATCATTTACAATGCAACAATATCAGTTAATTAAATGTGTGATTAAATAGAAGTTGCAACCTTTTTTGTAGCACACACAAAAACATCTCAAATCTATTGCACAACACAGGAAGCACTGATGTTGACTTTGTTCATTTGTTGCAAGGATTTGTAACAGAACATGTACATTTCATATTATAGGGCTACATTAAACAGTATAAAAATAATTTAAAAATATAACGGTCCTGCCTTTTTTTGATAAATACCAATGGTAACGTTTTAAAAATTGATTGATCAGTTGTCCCAGTGTTTACTGAGCCATGGTCTTTTCCAGTGCACAAACTCGTGTGCACAACATACTGATTCTTTACCTAGGGAACTGACTGAGGCTGCGTTCCACTCCACTTTTAGACACGCACTAGTGAACTTCCCTAAGTGCTTCCCCTCGGGGGAATCCCCGCTGCCATTTTGAAGTGCGTTATGAGGGAAGTTTATATGGACAGTCCCTCGACCTCTCGATTTTGACCGAGGGAGCGAGTTTGCTTCATATGCACACTTCAGGCCGCACCATAGACCACAATGCACCACGATTATGATGTCATCACAGATCGCGTTTAATTTATCCCCACCCTAAACAACTCTATAATATATAAAAAAAAAATTAAAAAACATTAATAACAGCCCAAACATACCTATATAGAATGCTGCATCAAACAAATATGTTAGGGAATTTTTTTTTAGTAATAAACCAACTCCATAGTGGATTCTGAGTGATCAAGGGCTTAGGACGTTCTATTTCAGCCCACTGCAAGGGTTCCGTCAGTAGTGGGCACTCACGCAACATTATCAATGGTTTGTGAGTTGTGAAGTTTACAGGTGAAGGGCATAAAAAATGGACTGGACTCAGAAAAGTCCTTGTGAAAGAATTCAGTTGTTCATTTTCGTTCGGAATACACAAACTCCTTTTCCGAAGTGCCTTCATGAAGCTAAAAACGCAGTTTGGAATTCGCCCTGTTTGAAAAGACATTTCATAGTCACCTTTAATGTTGTCTTTTAACTTCATGAGACAATTGCAAAAACCCATTCAACACGCCCATGTTAACTTCAAATAAGCGTATTAATGCGGTTTACATTACACGTTTCAAAGATTTCGGTTAAGGTAAGTCATATTAAGCATCAATCGCTTATAAAGAGAGAAAGGCCGTGTGATCTCTTCATGTCTTTTAACATCACGGAAACACAAAAAATATCATACAACATGCCAATATTAAACCTAAAATTCATTATAGTAGCACAGACATTAAATGTTTTATGGATTAAAAAGAGCAAATTCTCTTAACTTAAATAGCTAATTTCCCTCAGACATATATAATTTATACAATGCTTATCCTATGTTTTTATATTTGCTGTACGTTTGTGTATAAATATATACATTTTAAATAAAACATTTACATGTTTTTAATATATACATTTTGATAAATTCAATACATTCAAAGCACAAATATTTATTCAGTGCCACTTACCTGATGCGTGAACTTGATGTACACTTAAATATCCCATTTTCTTCAGACATAACTTACAAAACAATTCAAATATCCACTCAAAAACATTGAATATGTTGTACGATTTTGTCGATAAATTTAATCTAAAAACATTTATTTAGTGGCACTTACCTGATGTGTGAACTTGACAAGCGGATTTGAAAATAACCCTTAATTTAATGTTTTTAAAATATATTTTAGTAGACTTAATATAAAATGTATTCTCAACTAAGCCCAAGCAATAAAATTAGTTTAACTTAAATATTTTTGCCCTTTCAACATTTTGTTAATTGGATTTTTTTTACAGTGTATGTTCTCTAGACATTTAACAAATAATGTCCACATAATGATGCAATACTAAACATAAGTAAAATGAAAGGGCATCACAAACACATATTAAATTTGTTTGGCCACACTGATGTCAGTTGATCTGAAGCGATATTTGAGGATGCCTGATGTAAACCATGCAGATGACTCACCATTAGCCACACAAGCGCAACACTTTAAAAGTCAAATGTGATTTAGTGAGCGGCTTTATGGAGGCTATATGCTCTAAATGAACAGGATAAACCCATCTGTTATGCAGCTGAACTAGCGGCTCTCGTGCCGGATGTGTTTCGGTTTAGGCTTCACTTTCTCAATCATACTTGATTTAAATGAGAAGTTGTTACTGTGGGAGATGTTTCAGATGAAAAAAAAAACAGTAATTTAGATGTCAAAACAGTTTTAACAGTCTTCTGTCAGCCAGAGAAAGTCAGAGAAGAGAAGAAGCTGGAGACAAAGTGATGATAAAATGAGCTGAGTTTATTGAATAATCTTAGTTGCATATATTTCAGTGCTCAGGCTTTATCTGACCACCACAAATCTAACAAGTGTTATTATTATAGCACAAACCACAGCAATGGAAAATGAATGCTTCACAACAACGTCCTTGAAATGGAGACGTTCTCTGATCTCTTACTCGTGAAGACAAATATCCACTGAAACCATACAATCATAAGACTAAACTGCAATTGAAAAATAAAATAAATGACTAATCCTTGAATGAATCAATGACATGAGTATATAAATGATTAAAATTATTATATAATTAAATGGAAAAATAAAATGAATAAATGGTAAATCCTATGTGAATTAAGTATGAATGAATATTAAAGAAAAACAAACAATGTATGTTTGCTCTCTAAAAGAAATGTCTAAAATGACTAAATAATTGCAAAATTGCTTATTGCAGATTATATTATCAGCATAACAGTTTGAGTCAAAAGTAAAACTTCAGAACATGATCTTAATATTATTTACATTAAACTGCAAAAATGATTTTCTTCCTCAGTGTTTTTCAGTAAAATTAAATATTCTTAAATCGATGAGAACAGAATGACTGAAGATATTCATTGTAGTTTTGTACCAAAATCGAGTGAGGTTTTTGCCTAAAATTAGAAAAAAAATCTTTAATATTCATTAATAGGAATTGTTAATGTAACTGCAAATCTCAGTGTTTAATTGCACGATGCTGTGCATTTCAGTCTTCTAATCGACTGCACAGCATATCAAACACAGATTTCAGTCACAGATACGGTCTCTCTCTCCACCTTCAATACCACGACTGAGGTGAGACCCTTGAGCAAGGCACCGAACCCCCAACTGTTCCCCGGGCGCCGCAGCATTGGCTGCCCACTGCTCTGTGTGTGTGTGTGTGTGTGTGTGTGTGTGTGTGTGTGTGTGTGTGTGTGTGTGTGTGTGTGTGTGTGTGTGTGTGTGTGTGTGTGTGTGTGTGTGTGTGTGTGTGTGTGTGTGTGTGTGTACGTACTTTGGATGGGTTAAATGCAGAGCACAAATTCAAAGTATGGGTCACCATACTTGGCCACACATCACATCCTTTCCTTCCTTTCCTTTGTAAACAAATGCCAAACTGAAATAAATTCCATCAATTTATTATTTACTAACATTTCCGTGTTTACTATTTGCTAAATATAATGCAAAAAAATATGATTGTGTGATTAAAACACACACACACACACACACACACAATAGATTTCAAAGTCATTACTTCTGTATTATCTTGTTCCAAAATATCTAAATGCTAAACTAATTATAGGAGACATAGACTAGACTATTTTTTCTATATGTTTTATATATATATATATATATATATATATATATATATATATATATGTGTGTGTTTGTTTTCACTAAAATCATGAGAAAGTAACATTTGAAATGCATTTGTCCTGTACTTTTATACAGAATGATCTTATTCTCATTTGTAAGTTGTTGTACAGTATGTAAATCATTAACAGTGCTAATGCATTAACTAAAATGTGATGGTGTTAAACATCTATGATTTATTATAAATGCCTGTACCTTAAAGAGCCATTAAAGATTGGACAAGTTATCACATGTATTAGAGTTTAGCGTTGTATTGGATGTAACACCTCACATGCCGTCTCGTGTGTTTTCTTGTGTTTTCTGCCGCTGGAAGATCTTCTCGTCAGGTTGGACGCTCCATGTTATGCTGGATCTGATTTTCATGTCCTGATCCGAGAGGATCTGCTTCATCTAGAGACCAGATTACATCTGTGATTAGTGAACGAGATCAATCTACTGCCGTTTAGACGTCACTGAACTAAAACTTTTAAAGGAAAAAACATTTTTGTTAATTAAAATTAAATAAAAAAAAATTTCCTGGGTTTTTTTTTTCAGTACAACTAAAATGTAAACATTCTTAGATCAACATACTGTATATATTGAAATGACAGAAGATAGGTTCAGTTCAAAGGAAAGCTAGCTGATTTTTCTGAGCCTGTTGGGAATTTTTTTCCTACTTTTTTTCCAAAAATTCACATTTTCATATTTTAAGTCATTTTGCTTCTCAGGTAAATGGATCTTGATTTAAGGATGGTTAGAAACATGCAAACATGCAAGTGACACAAACACACAACAAAATTAACAAATTAAAATAGAAACTGAAAAAAAAATGAAAATAATAACCAATTCAGAATAGTATAAAATTACTATTCTCCATATTAAAGTATGATTTACATTTATTTACATTTATGCATTTAGCAGACGCTTTTATCCAAAGAGACTTACAGTGCATTCAGGCTATACATTTTTTATCAGTATGTCATATCACTATGATAGCATATTAATGATATTAAAATAAGATGCAGAATCATCTCACCTTCTTCTCTATGGCCTCCATCACTGCGGATTCGTCCAGATGTCCGTCTGATTTGAATGTGAATCTCACTCGCTGTATTTTCCTGTTTTCGTGGCAGTAGAAAGGCAGTGGAGTCGAGCAGGTGTCTGCAGTCATCAGTCCTTCAGTATCGGCTCTCACACACTCGTTTCCGTTCACGTTATCAGGCTGCCCAGACTCCCATTTCACAGAAGACCACGATACACTGCTCTTATCCGACCACAGCCATGGGATTCTGTACAGGCCGATCCAGGCATCCCAGTGGGTCTTGTCAGAAAGCACTTTTGCGAGGAACTCGTTCTCTGTGTCGTCTGTAATGGCAGCCAGGTCTACGTAGTTTGTTCTGCAGTGAATTTGAGCATCAGTCCAGTTCATTCTTATTTCAATGTACTTAAACTTGTCCTGAAGTGTGCTCTGATTGTCTGTAAGGAGTAGATTGCACAGAGAAACATTCTTGAAAATGTGAAGTGCCGTACAAAATTAACTAGGTGCATAAGTTTGTTAATAGAAAATATGGACAAACTCATCCTGAAAAAATGGAAACGTTTTTTTTGTTTGTGTTATTTAGTATCATCGATATACTGTAAGTTTTTGTTAGTGTCTTAATTTTATTAATATGTCTTTAATTTTTCTCTGTTTTCACTGTAATTTTAGGTAAAGTTTTAGTAATTTTGTTGTGTTTTTATTAAATGCTTATATAGTTTTTATTCATTTTTGTTTATTCTAGTTTTAGATATTTTAGTGTTAAACATGAATCTAAATGAACATGACAAATAATTCGAAGGGGTTTTTTTAGTTTTTTTTTAGTTAACATTTATTTCAGGTAATAAAAATATATCTTGATTTTTTTTTTTATGGTTTTATTTAAGTATAATAGCCCTGTTCGAATGGTCTGATGTAATTCTAAAGTACAAGAGAAGAAGCATCTTTTTCTTCTGTGCTTCTTTCTTTTATACTAATAAAACTGTCTATGCAGGGTCAGACAGCTCTCAGATTCCATCAAAAATATCTTAATATGTGTTCCGAAGATGAACGAAGGTCTTACATGTTTGAAACGACATGAGGGTGAGTAATTAATGACAGAATTTTCATTTTTGGCTGAACTAACCCTTTCATGCTCCTGTGTGGATTTTTGTAAGCACTCTGTGATGAGTGAATAAGGATTCTCTATACTAGGGCTGGGAGATATAGCTAATTAAATTATCACGATATAATTTGTCATATCATTCGGTATCAATAATTATTGAAAATTTGTATAACTTTTTTTGAACAAAGAACAGTAGAAAAAAAGGTTTAAATTTAACCACTGTATTTTTAATTTACTCAGTTGAATTAGACAAACAACAGTTAATTTGTTTTAATGGTCAAGCACAAAATAAAATGTAAACAAATATCTCCTTTCTCATATTGTATATGCAGATTACCTATTAAGGAAACGTTTGGCTTGTTTCCTGAGGCCCCAGGAGAGAGCAATGAGCAAAATAATGCAGCGCATTATATTTTTTATTCAATGCAATGAAATAATGACTATATGTAAAAAAAAAGATTGCATTACATCTAAACCAGGGCTGTCCAAACTTGATCCTGGAGGGCCGATGTCCTGCAGAGTTTAGCTCCAACTTGCCTCAACACACCTGCCTGGAAGTTTCTAGTATGCCTAGTAAGAGCTTGATTAGCTGCTTCAGGTGTGTTTAATTAGGGTTGGAGCTAAACTCTGCAGGACACCGGCCCTCCAGGACCGAGTTTGGACAGTCCTGGTCTAAACTAACATAAATCAAATATACTTTCATTTATTGCATAAACAAATAAGAACAAAACAGCATGTTTTTATACATAGCTTAATGCTTTCCCCGCCAAACACAGAATTTTCCTGGTTTCCGTGTTTTCACTGTTATACGCTGGGGGGCGCTATTACGCATCTCCTGAATGAGCCTAGAGTCACTCGATCAAAAGCAAGGCCAGGAAGATACTGAATAGTGCTATCTCGTATGTAAGCATATGGAAAATAATGCAATCATCAACAATATAAAGCATATAAATAAAAATTGGCTAATCTACAACATGTCCTCTAGACCCAATCCCCTCACACCTTCTCCAAGCAATCTCTCCCACACTCTTACGAACATATAGTTTAGAAATGCACGGATAGATAATTTATTTGTATGATTACATCGCTAAATTGAGAGTTAGGATATGTGGATGGATTTATTTCTGGGAGATTTTGGATGGATTCTGGTAATGCGGCCTACTCTTCTACAGCTGGGTGGATGATAGGAAACTATCGCTGAGGAAACCATCTTCAAGTAATTGTTTCCCTCTTCTCCTTACAATGGCACAACCTTGAAACGAAGTGATATCCGTTTTTTAATAATCAAGTCTGAGAAGATGTGCATCTCCTTTGGCTCCTGAAGTTAAGAACATACTGCAGTTAAATGGGATTCTATGACTCAGACCCCGCCCAATGGGTAAGAAAGCTGGGAGAAATTATATTCGTTCAATATGTACAATTGTTGGAAATCACCCTGCTTCTTGTGGAACTGCAGTGGATATCAAAAGACAGCTGACTGCTGGGCAAAGATTGTTTCTATCTTACTGTTGCTACTATCCTAAGAACTTAATTCATATCAAGATAAACCAACACAAGTCAATACCATCTATGCCTGGTTTTCTCCTTTCTAATGTGCGTTCTTTACGCCACATATGTGATGAGGTGCACGGTGAATAATAACTCAGCAGTTGTCGTCGTTTCAGAGACCTGGCTAAATGCTGGTTGTAACTTTTGTAACTTTTCCTAGATATACAATTGAGCTATCGGTAAGCCCCGCTCCCCTTAGTTACCATTGCTCCCTCGGACAAACAAACAGAGCTGCTCACTGTCTTGATGACAGCTGCAATGAAAACCTTGTCCTACGATGTTTTTGCACAATTTTGGACACAGAAGGCCACCAAATGGGAATTAAATATACCATGGAGGGATATATAAAATATTTAAAAATAAATACGGTGGGTAACTCGAAGCGAGGGTTTACAGACCACAATGCAAGCGGGAGAAGTCTCATATTACGGTAGGTCATCACGATCGCGGATGACAACATGCAGGATCAACACTGTTCATGTATCGCAGGGTACGAGTAAATTAATGTACATTTAACCAGTTTAATATGGAGAGGCACTAGACCTTCGTTTATGTGTTCTTGACCTACAGTGTACAAGACGCGATCAGTCCGCTATTTAGGTTTGTACGTTAGCATGGACTCACGAACTTTAACATTAGCTAGTTTTAGCCAGAGATACCTTGCTGAAGCACAAGATAACATTAACGTGCTCGAGCAGATGAAGATTGTAACTTAATGAGTGTATGACAAGCAGAAAATGAACGTTTTTGTCTTCATTTGTATTGGGGTTGAATGCTTAGGGACATTTTGCTCTGTTTTGTTTGGATATAAAATAAATTAAATTGCCCATCCTCTCAGGATACCTGGAATCAGTTACAAGTACCACACGCACATCGTTTTTCCATTGAAGCATAAACACCATAAAACCGATGCGAGCTTCGGATCTTCCAATGTTTCTCGATGGCGCTGAAACCTAAAGATGTCCGAGTTCCCTCCCCGTGCAACTGATACTCGACTGCCATTGGCTAGTCTGCGTTTGAGGGGAGGGGCTTACCGATAGCTCAATTGTCACGTCCTCACCAGTCTAGGGTTGGTAAGGCCGGTGACAAGAATAAAATAAAATTAGAGAACAACTACACCCCTCCTCTCCTGTCCCAGCTCGCAATGACCACCACAGAGATTATTACAAGTTGACAAGTTTGTTATTTCATAGATCTAGAAGCACATATAACTTCGGAAGGGGATCCAGGCCAAAATAACAAATCAAAAGTTACTAACTAGGGGTTTAGAAAGATTTAAATTACATCACAATAAAAATCCTGAAAAGAAATACAAGAATATTCCCTAGCTTCCTATCTGGCCATAAACCAAGAGAAAACGGAGTTCAGAAAAATAAAAGGCAATCCCCAACCTACTGCTTCAGAGATGGCGAATAATTTGAACTAATAACGAATACTTAATGCAGACAACGAAAAATTAATACAAACAACGAATAACTGTTTACCATCGGAAACTCTTGAGTACGGGTTACAGAGAACTAAAGTGGAGCTTAAACTTTGATGCATTCAACAACACTACACAACCAAAAGTAGTCTAGGGCAGGGGGCAGGAGACAGAGGACAGAACAGTACAAAGCCCACGACGGCGCTTCACAACATGCACACTCCAGAAGCTCTCCAACAATGCTCCGTTTCCCAGCATTTAAACGCTCCCGCTCACGACGTAATCTCCTTTAGCTGTTCCCAATCAAGCACTGCCAGAAGGGGAGAGAGAGAGAGAGAGAGAGATAACTGCGCACAATCTATAGCATCCAATACAACATAGACAACACCCTGAATAAATGCAAAATAAATACAAATAATATCTTTACGTCCAGGGACGTAACACAATACATCAGCGGGATTGCGAGGGAGGTGGGGGAGGACGAGTTGCCTTGTATGTCTGTAACACCATCAAACAAATTTGACTGACTCGTCTAGAAGAGGATGAATATGAAGCTTTGTGGGTCTGGTTACCTCCAAGTCGTCTTCCTCGAGGGTCAAGTTGTATTATTGCTGCTGTGCTCTATTTCCCACCGTGCTCTTCTGCAACAGCCCAACCTGATATGCTAATTGCAAAGGCATATTGAATGTAACTACCAGCAGGCAGCAATTGTCATACTTGGTAATACAAATGAGTACAAGTTTGAAACCATCTGCAGCAGACATGGTTTGAAACAAATCGTGGCTGGAGCAACAAGAAAGTCTAGTCAACTACACTCAATATTTACCAATATTTCCTCCATGTATCAGTCACCAGAGCATTTGCCTCCTGTTGGCTCTTCTGACCATAGCAAGACCATCTTGATAAATGCAGGAATTTATTTATTATTATTAATGGGTTTTTTTGTAGAAAACGTACCCCTGAGACAATTAGGGAACTGGGCCTCCTCATGAACACTACTGACTTTTCTCACATTCATGAAGCTATGGACCCTGAGGCTAAGGTTGGTGCCTCTACTTGCATTAACATATATATCTTGGACAAAACAGTTCCATTAAACAAAGTCTCATAAGCCTTGGATGACTGTTCAAATTAAAGATCTGATAAAAAATAGACAGCGTGCATTTTGTTCTGGAGACAAAACCTTTTATAAGAAAATAAAATTAATCATTGCCAAAAAAATCAAGAATGCAAGGTACTTTGCATCTGTGTGGAATTGGGTGAGTCACACTTCTCTGTCAGAAGTTGTTACCTGCAAGTTGACAAATTGTAGTGTACCTCCTCTGAGTATAAGACTAGACTCCATAAAGTGAATGCAGCCAAGGCTGCTGGTCCTGACTTTATCCCTCCTTGGGTGCTAAAGACTTTTCATGAAGAGTTGGCACCAGTGTTATGTGTTATCTTCAATACATGCATCCAACATAACATTTTTCCCAAACAATGGAAGGAGGCTATAGTCAAAGCTGTTCCTAAAATAAAGCAAAGCCTAGTTTTCCAGCAGATTATCACCAGATTTCACTACTCAGCTGTGTTGGAAAAGTGTTTGAAGGAATCCTCAGAGATGGAAGCTTTCTGGAAGCTTTTGAAGGCAGCATCAGTGAAACCAGGCATAGCTTTAGCAACATTAACCTTGCAGAGTGCCAAGAAGCTCTTTCAGAAAGGAAATTTGGAAAACAAACACGTGATACATACTTTGTCTGGAGCTAATGTTCACACACGAAGCGTTGGTATTGATCCCTAAAAGTATAGGGGGCTTTACCGGGTTTTTTTCCGTGATATTTCCTTTGAAAATTACCTTTAACCACAGTGTCCTTAGAAGCTCAGATGGAGGGAGTCTATAGAGCTCCTATGTTCATTGGTGCATCCCAAAACACAACACTTGTATTGCCTTTTTGGCGCTGACATTGTATATCTCCAGTAATGGCGGACTGCTGCTTCTCACTCAGGCCTGTGTCTATGCTAATAGGGCAGAAAGCGTCACAAATGGGCGGGACTTTAAGTCCATTTAAAATCCATTAAGTTGTTCTGAATCCATTCAACAGCACTGACAACACCGCAATTCATTTAGAGCAAGCTCACAGAGTTCAGCAGAATCTTGTTAGTGAATCTCTTATTTAATCCTGCTGTTTCTATCATGAAGGGATTGATTGTGCAGTTTTCTCTTAGTCAGTAAGGTGGCGGTGCTGAGCTTCAGTGATTATAAAAGCAAAGTACTTTGCTCACTTTTTGAATGCAACATACATTTGTCATGCTGCGATCTGCACATTTCAAAGTTTCTGGATTGACAGCGTTATTTAAATGGGGCATTGAATCTGAAACTCTGATGATTGACAGCGATGAACATAGCAACAGGTGGGACAAAAAAAAAAGAAAAAAGCTTATACTGCGTGTCAGAATAGATCTGTGCTTTAAGTCTGGAGTGTAAATGCAAACCAGTAGATCTGCCACTTGTTCTGTGTACGTGTTACTTTGTATTGGATAATTGCACTGTTTATACAATAATAGTAAATCAATAATACAGTTTTAATTGTATCAGTTCAGTTTTACTCCGTATGGAGCACTGAGAAATGCTGTTTATGTTTATATGTTTATGCTGAAAACACATTTGTTACTGCAGAGTTTCATACCGTGTCTTTAATAAAACTGTTTTTAATTCCGTTATCCTCTGAAGCTGCTTATTTGTCACCTATGGCATCGATTGTATCTCACTCTAAGGATTTTTTTTTGCATGATTTAAGAATGCGTTGAGGTCAGGTTTCACTGCAAAAAAATGATCAACTTCCTCAGTATTTTGTCTTGTTTTCCAGTACAAATAAACATCCTTGTATCAAGATACTGGACATTTACTGGAGATGCAAAATGATTTAAGATAAGATCTTTATCAAGATAATTATCAAAATTAAATGAATTTCTGCATAAAATAAGACAAATAGAAACTTATCTTAAATCTTATGATATCTTAAGTCATTTTGCTTCTCAAGTAAACGTCTCTTGATTTAAGAATGTTTAGATATTTGTACTGGAAAACAATACAAAATACTGAGTAAATCATTTTGTACAGTTTGTATAAGGTATGATTTTTTTTTAAACTCAAATCAAAGAGATCTATGTGTATTGTATAATTTCTTACCAGTTTGGCAAAAAAAGTAGTCTTGATGAGTACAGTATTTGTCACCCCATCGTCCGTTGTATTTTACAGACCCACAGGCCAAGGCCGTTTGGGATGTGTCCAGCTGTAAGGATTCCCACTTCGCATTGCTGATCGGCGTGTGTTGATACGACCAACGCCAAGTGACTCTGTAGAAGCCGATCCAGGCGTCAGATAGAAAGTTCACCGCATCTGCTGCCTGCTTTAGTTTGGCTCTGTCTTCATCGCTCTGAACCGTCGCCAGATCCATGCATGTCTCTCTGCAGAACGATTGCGCTTCTGTCCAGGTCTTCGGCTCTTCGATCAGGACAAATCGATCCAGGTCACATGAAGCCTTCGACAGGATTCCTGCTGCAGGAAAATCAGTTGTGTTAAGTTGATCTAAACTTCTGATCTGACATCAGTTTCTGTCACTAACACTCACCGAGAAAAACAAAGAGTTGAATCTTGTTCTGCATCATCTTGTCTTCACAGGTTTGTTCACTGAAAGAAATAAATGACAAGAATACGACATGCTGGTTAGTTTTATGATATTGAAAGTGTAGTAGTTTTCTTTATAGTCAAGGGGATTTATTGGAAATGAGCAGCAAGCAGACATGGTTACAAAATGTGTTATTGCAGAAAGAATCAATGCAAAACCCACCCTTTGACATAAACCCCTTAATCAACCAATATAAGACAAAATGGCAAGAAGAATGGCTAGAATGTCAAAATTATTGGAAATAAATCCTGTGGTAGGAAAATGCAAAAAGAAGATGCATCCACCCTTTTACATCAAGACATGACCAAGTTGTATAGACAAGGGGTTGGAAAGGCTATACGTGACTGACTCATGGACATTTATTGAAGGGTGAAGAAGCACCAAAATGTCAATACTGTACTGTAGTCCAAACGTGTCTATAAAACATATTTTTGGCCTGTCCAATTTATTTTATGAGACAGGTTTTTTTATCAGATTTTTATCAGAGCAAAATTTAAACTGCTTACTTATGGACCCAGAAAAACGTTCACAATTTTTATCCCAAGCACATTTAAAGAAAGTTATATAGAATTCTGCTTCATCTTGTCTTTTTTTCTAAGACAAATTTTATATTATGTTGCATTTATGATATGTTTGTTGTATTTTTAGTAAAATTAAATACAACCAACATCTATAGTCAAGGTTTTTAGACACTTTCAGGCATTGTTCATACATTTCATATGATTTGGGACATGTTCCCAAAGGTTGTTTAATAGGACAAAATTCACCAGTTTTATCAATAAAAGTATTTTTAATGGTTAGGTACACTGTAAATATTGATGGCAACATGTTTTTTTTCTCTACTTTAATTCATCAAATTAACTAATTTCATTTCAGATATGAGATTTTGACTTGATTTTTTTTTTTTTTTATTCTTTTTTACATAAGTATGTAAGTATAACAAAGTTTTAAAAGTTGATGGTGAATTTTTTTTTTTTTACAGCCATATAAAATCACAAAAAATCTCAAATTTACCTGCTCTGGAGTGACTGAAGCTTGATCTTCTCACCAGTATATCACCTTTATTCTCTCAACATACTTGTATTTTACTATCTACCAAACTCTTTATGCAAAACCTTTTGTCTATTCTGTACATAAGACACTGAGACTGATTTACATTCTGATTTTGCTGCAGTAAGGCTCTTTATTCAAATAGTATCAGAGCATGATGATAGAGAAGTGCTTTCACAATTATAAAACACATGCCACAAATGAATACCAGTGGAGATCACTGAACTGAAAAGAAGCTTGTGCATACAAAAACAAAGGGGGGTATTTGAAGGTCTGTAACATCTGGAGAGAGTTGAAGTTGCTCAATTAATTGCAGTCTAATTCAGTCCATTATTGCAGTAGTTTGTTCACATGTACCATTCGACTACAGAGAATGAAATTACAGATTACACGTCAACCACATCCGAGTTGTTTAGAGTTGTTTCCACCAGAACAGCAACTTCTGAATGACTTCATCTGAGAAAGATGTGTTTTGCAGACAGCTTGTGGAGTTACAGCATCTGACTAACCATATTAACCAGTCAAATCAACCTTTATCCCTTGGAAAAACATCTTAAACAAGCCCAAAGTGGTTTGCTTCTCTTCTAGCAGGTCTGGTTTGATTGGTTTAACAGGGTTTTTCAGTCATTTCACTCTAGGTGAAAGTGTTATAATAATTTAGCCGACTTAGAATCTCATGCATATTTGGATGTATTTTACTTAAAGTGTGGGTCTACCAAACATACATTTACTTTTGTATGCATAGACACAGAAATAGTACGATTCTGACTTATTGACACAAGGTCGGCCAGTAGTTGATATTTCTGATACGGATAACTAGGTTGGCTGATAACGATTAATCAACCAATAGTTTTTCAAATGGACACTGAACAAAAACTAAACCAGTGCTGAACTTTAATACAAATAAAGTACTGAGCCATACTTTTAAACTCTCCCTCTCTCTGTCTGTGGTTCCCTTATGCTTCAAAAAATCCACCATTGTGCCCATACCAAAGAAAAATTAAATCACATGCTTGAATGACTGGAGGCCCATTGCTCTGACACCCATCTTCAGCAAGTGTTTTTAGAAACTCATCAGAGACTACATCTGCTCTGTGCTGCCTGCCTCACTGGATCCGCTGCAATTTGCATATCGCAGCAACCGTTTCAAAGACGATGCAATTGCCTTCACCCTGCATACTGCTCTCTCCCACCTGGAAAACAAGAACGCCTATGTGAGAATGCTGTTTGTGGACTACAGCTCCGCATTCAATACCATAGTGCCTGCCACACTGGTTGCGAATCTCCAGACTCTAGGACTAAACAGATCTCTGTGCAGCTGGATCCTGGACTTTCTGACAGGTAGAAGTCAGGTGGTCAGAATGTGCAACAACACTTCATCTCCGCTGACCCTCAACACTGGTGCTCCTCAGGGCTGCGTCCTCAGCCCATTCCTGTACTCCCTGTACACACACGACTGTGCAGCCACACACAGCTCCAACGTCATCGTCAAATTCGCTGACGACACAACGGTGATAGGCCTGATCACTGACAATGATGAGACAGCCTACAGAGCGGAGGTGAGTACCCTGACTAAATGGTGCCAGGAGAACATCGACAAGACCAAGGAGCTGGTGGTGGATTTCAGGAGACAGAGCAGAGAACACACACCCATCAGCATCGACAAAACACCTGTGGAGCGTGTAAACAGCTTTAAGTTCCTCGGCGTTCACATCACTGAGGATCTCACATGGTCCTCTCACACAGATGCAGTGCTGAAGAAGTCACATCAACGCCTCTTCTTCCTGAGATGGCTGAGGAAGTTTGGAATGAGCCCCAGCATCCTCAGATCATTCTACACCTGCACTGTGGAGAGCATCCTGACCGGCTGCATCACCGCCTGGTTTGGAAACAGCACCGCTGGCAACCGCAAAGCTCTGCAAAGGGTTGTGCGAACTGCCCGCCACATTGTTGGAGGTGAGCTTCCCTACCTCCAGGATATCTACACCAGGCGGTGTATAAGGAAATCCCGGAGGATCATCAATGACTCCAGCCACCCGTCCCACAGACTGTTCTCTCTGCTGCCCTCAGGAAGACGTCCCCGCACTAGCCAACTGCGGGATAGCTTTTTCTATCACATTTTGAGGTAGTTTTCATTTTTGTGTCAACTATTTCTTTAACAACAGCAGCACTGGGGATACATAAACAACGTTTTTTTGATCATTTACAAAAAGAATTCATGGCCCCCAGAATATTTTGTTGTATCAATATCCAAACTTGCATTATGTCAGAAAGGACTGAGAATCTGCTTTAAAAATAAATAAATAAATGTATTCTACCTTCATGCATTATTGCTTTAGCAACATTTGAATTTGGTTAAGTTTCATAAAAAAGCAAAATTTTAAACAAAAAGCTTAGAAAGTGTTTTTGTAAAAGACTACGCCAGGATCAGAATCAGAACGATGATCAAAACACAGATGATGTTGATCACTTCTACCCCCAAAGCTTCAAAGTCTTAAACTGCTTCCTGGATCGACATTCGGTAACATTAGGCAGTTTTGACTTATATGCTGTTTAATATTTGATCGCATAATTAAAATATGCATCTTCTTACACACGGGATCACTTTTTTGTACTTCTTCGCCGTGTTTTGATCCAGACGTCCAGTAGTACTCTTTCAGAAGATGTGTATCGTATACCATTGAAAACACGGAAAGCCAAAAATTTCCATCAAAGCGTTGTCTCATAAATTATGGAAAATCATTTCCATAATTATTCTGTTAGATACTAAAACATTCACAAAGCAGCTGAGGACAAAGATAGACTTTTATTGTGATTCAAACACGTGAAAAACATAGATTTACACTTCATTATTGTCTAAATCATTAGTATTTATTAACATTTGAAAATAACAAAAAAATAAATTACTTTGTACCTAGAGTAACCAAAGACTAGACTATTATTATTTTTCTAAATTAATTGTACATTATAACAGGGTGTCAAGTTTTGAATCATTAATGATGTCAATGCATAAACTGTGTTAAATATGGTGGTAATGATAAATGATGGTCTGGTGATGTCACAGAGGACCACGACACAGGTTCTTGGACGGGCCAACCCAAGCGTCCCAGCCGCTATTTTCAGAAATAATAGTTGCAAGGGCCATGTTCTCTGTATCATCTGTAACAGCGGTGTGAAGGACATTCTCCATTTAATCATTTTCAACATTAATCATAAAATAAGTTGATCATAAATAATGACTATAATTCTCCTTTCTCAGCAAGCCTAACTTTTAAGTAAGATTTGGAGAACAAACATGTTGTAACCTTTAGAAGTGTCGCAATAATGAACATATATAGACAAATACGAGATGGCTGGACGTCTGTCTTAAAATATTAATAGCCATTTGATCTTGTGATTTTAGAAATAAGATGAAGTAGGCAGTAACAGAGGGGTGATGCTGATTTGACATATTAACAAACCAATCAAATTAGAGGGAATGATTTCATGTGACATGATGTTATTTTAGATGTGTTGTTTCTAAATAAACTGTTGTACTCTTTTTGCAGGTGGGATTCTCTCTCTGATTTATTTGAGAACCTTCGGCCATAATTAAAGCATAATCAAAGGCATTGTCTGGAGTCTGTCTGGTTACTGCTGCACAGCATGTATAGTTGAACACTGGAGAAACTTAGTCCCGAGTGATAGTTTTCAGAAAGGGGCAAGGTGTTGCCCGACTCAACAGAAGGGTGTCGCTTGAGACACACTTAAAAAGTATACATTTCTAAGTGTCGCCAGAGACACCCCAGGTAAACTTAAGTCTGGTGTGTAGGGGATTTGGCGAGCCAATCAGGAGGGCCTGGCAGTGGCCAGATCTGTGTAGAGCATCCTGCAGTAGAGTTGAGCTTCACGCCACTTTATGCTCATGTGTACTTGAACTTGTTTTCAATTTTGGTCTTGTCTGAAAGGAGTCAGATTTTTGGTCAGAACAAAGAAATATATAAGTACAAATAAAATAACTACTGTAAAATATGGATGAAATTGAGTTAAAAAAGTTTTATATTTATTTTTATTTATTATCATTTTATATTTATTAAGACTTTTTATCAATCCTTTTTTTTAAAAAAAAAACAGTATTTCAGTTTCTATTTTGATCACAATTTTTGACTATTTCTTTAGGTACACACACTCTTTATATTATATAAATAAATAATAATATAGTGCACTGAGCTCTCCTTTTTATTTGTTTAGTTCACACATATACTGTATGTAAAACAGACAGTGACAAATGAGCTCTGGGTTAATGTAATATTGTTTGGGAGATCAGATGATGTTTTATTACCTTCTGTAGTTTTTACTGCAGTCGAAATTAAGGCAAACACACACAAACACTCATGTTTGCATATTCATGAATTTGTTAAGCTAATGATGCATATCAAGTGCATTTACACAAATACTGAAGAATCAAAGAAATTAGTTATTTGCATGAAGAGTCATGTTGTCATTGACAATTTTTCAGGATAAACAAATTGAAACTCCTTCCAAGTAGTAAGCAGTAAAGAAAAGAAGTACTAAACAAGAAATTACTTTATTACTTTACAACAAAAACATGAGACAACGTCAAATGTATAATGAATAAATAGTGTATTTACACAATTCACAAGGAACTTAAAACAACACAGTAAAAAAATTAAATAACTTACGCTGTTAAAAGCATGCAGTCCACTTGAATCATACCATAAAACAGTCCTTAAGAATCCTAGAGTGTTGTAGGTTCCAATGTAAAAGTGTCCACTGGTGTATATGCAATCCAAAGTAAGTGATAATCCAATAAAAGTGAGATTCTGGAATGGTAAATCCTTAAAAACAACTCTTTAATCCAGCGTGTTCAGTGCTTTGGTCAGTGACCCTGATCGTCATGCTGCCTCCTTAATGATGGCCTACTTCCTGATTCCTGTCATGTGATCAATCCCAATGCATCATTTTCATTATCAATATGGATATTAAAATCACCAACAATTAATATTTTATCTACAGCCAGCACTAACTCAGATAGAAAATCAGCAAATTATTTAATAAAGTCTGTATGGTGCTGTAGGAAAGTCTTTCCCTTTAGTTGCACTTTCATATTTAACCACTAGAGGGCGCATGTCTTTCATCTTACTGATACCTATTCACTTTCCCTTTAAGACACTGCGCTTTATACACCACACACGCTGGGTCACGGTGAGCAACCAAACTTTAAATCAGTGTGCGTTCATGCAGAAAAGTAAGTTTATTTTGCATTCTCTAGCAGAAACATGCATGTTAATAATGTTGATGTTATTGTGATGATGTTATATTACTCTTGTAAGCATATATCTGCACAATGTTATGTTATTTGTTAATCTACATTGGGAAGCTAACATGCTAGTTTCAGAGACATGTGCAATAGTGTGTAGTTGTTAATTTAACATATAAATCTTGATCTGTTAGTAGTTTAAAGATAATTTGAGATGCTACACTACCAGAATCGTGAATTTGTAAGTGAATTTCAGACCATTGATGATTGTTTATCTGTTTATGCTCAGAACGTAAATGTTTAACATCTGTTAATAGAAAGTCTGAAATATTCGTTATATCTAATTTCCACAATTTTCCTCTATTTCAGACCACACATAGACAAACACCTAAACGCCAATACTTTGTACTTGTATACATCTATGCAACGCCATTGCTCACCAATGTGACTTGTATTCATGGACCCAACACATTAAAACTTTCTTGGATATAACTCTCTGAGCCCTTACTCTCTTACCGGAGTCGCCAGTTTTCAAGGTCTATCAGAAAAATCCAGAGGTTCTCCTCTACAAATGGTCCTTCGAGCCGGATGGTAGTAACCTTGAAGACAACATGCAGTCAGAGAATGAGGTCACCGAGCCAGTTGTGCGGCCTCGTACTCAGCGGGAGAGACATCCACCAGCCTACTTGAGTGATTATGATGTTGGGTATCAACCAAGCCACATTCCAGCTTCCAGTGCAGATGACAGCAGTATGATGCCAGTGGCTACCGTTCCAGCTGCACAACCAGACGAAGTGCCTCTGCCTTGCAGACCACCTTCAGCGCATACATCTGCAAGTTCACGTCGCAGCCAATCCAGGACAAAGACCAGCAGAAGCGGTGGATCCAGCCGGTCAACAGCTTCATGACTTACAGAGCTACAGGCAGCTATTGTAGAGGAGAAACTGAAGAGCATGGAGCTTGCAGAGATGCAGAGACAGATTGTGGAGGACAGCAAAGCTGAAGAGCAGTGTGAGTTCCTGGATCAACAAGCACGCCTAGCGTTATATGAGAGGGAAGATTTACTCGGTGAGCAACAGAGGAGAAGTCGGCAGCTAGAAGAAGAGGCTCGTGCAGCACACAAGACCAAAGAACTGATCACCAGACAGCTTGAAAGACAGCACCGCATTAAGCAGAAGGAGATGGAGCTGGAGAAAGCACGTCTCATCGCATCACTTCTTCGAGAATCAGAGACTGATCATGCAGCAGCTGTTCTACAAACCAGAAGTGAACTTGACTCAGGGCAGATACAGACTGATATACTCTGTTCACAGAAGGTAGAGGTTGCTCACCACACACCACATCAGTTATCTGATAATACACAGCACTCTACACTTAACCTGCATCAGAGTAATCCTGTCATTACTCAGCCCACGATTTCACATTCTTTTCCTAAGTACATTACATCACTCTCTACATCCAAACTATTACATGCAGAGCCTGTAACAGTTGTTCCTTCTCCCATCTATCCTGTAGCATTGTCAAGCGTGTCCCCCCAACAGGTAAAATTGCCTACTGCTGATGTTGACCCTCCTACCACAGTGCAGCCATCCTTGTCTTTTGATAGACAAACCTATAGTCTAGGTCAGCCTGGTATTAAACTTACGTTTCCAGCTAAGTCAAATATGTCTCGAGATTCGACAGGGACCAGCTATGCCCAGCAACCTTCCTTTTTAGTCCCAGCAGAGTCTCAACCTCATCCTCCAACAGGTCAGCTACAACAACCTGTTAGACAACTGCAGTTTAGCCCACAGCCATTATCAGTGCCTAGTGTTCCAGGTGTACAGCCATCAGTTCCAGTCAATATGATGGACATGTTGATTGCCAGCTCATATGGTATACCCAAACCAGCTCTGCCTAAATTTGATAGTGGTAAAGAGTCTGATTTCGCCTTGCTCAAAATGGCGCTAGACAGTCTCATTGGTGGCCATGCTCATCTTACAGAGCAGTTTAAATATCAAGTGCTTCTAGACCGATTAAAGCTACCAAGTGCCTACAAATTGGCACAAGCCTACATGCATGACCCCACTCCGTACACCACGGCATTGCAAGCCCTCCAAGACAAATATGGGCAACCCCGTCAGCTTGTACAGAGTGAACTTGGAGCTATATTGAACTGTCCACCAGTCAGAGTAGGGGATGCTGAAGCATTTGATAATTTTGCACTCTCAGTACACGGTCTTGTGGGCATGCTACGTTCTTTGGAGGGAGAGAATGGCTACGAACTGAAATGTGGCTCACATGTAGACAGACTTTTAGTCAAACTGCCTCCCAGCTACCGTGATGGGTTTGTTGAACATTGTCTAAGTCGTGGTATACTCATCACAGGAACAGACAAAACATACACTCTTACGGACCTATCAGCATGGCTTCAGCTAAAGTCACAGGCAAAGCGCATCTCCAGCAGAGCTGTTGACATGTTTCAAGAGCAAATGAAGCCTCAGAGTAAAGGGAAGAGAAGTCAGAGTCAGTCATCATCTTCTGTGTATTACAACACCAGTAGTAGTCCAGATAAATCACCCCTTACCTCTCCGTCTCACCGTACCTTCCCGCCAAAACCGAGAGACAAGCCTAAACCTTATTGTCCATATTGCGATACGCGTGAGCATCTCAGTTTGTGTTCAAAATTCAAGTCACTGCCAACTACCCAGATTGCAGAGTGGCTTAAAGGCAAAAGCTGTTACCGCTGTGGACGTAATCACAAACCCGAGGCTTGTACCCTCAAGAAACCCTGTAAAATATGTCAAAAGCAGCATCTTACAGTGCTTCATGATGTAAACATACAGGAGCCCAACAAGATCCTCATGGTTAGTACCCCTTCAGACACCATTTATCTTGACCGTCCCAACCGTCCTCAACAAGTCATGTTAAAGGTGGTCAAAGTACTTTTGACTGATTGACCCGGAGATTGACTGATTGACCCGGAGATTGACTGATTGACCCGGAAATGCTGTAAGTGACGTCAGACGCTGGAGACTTGGCGGAAAAACTGAATGAGCAACGAGGACAGCGAGGAAAATTTAGAAACTCTTCAGGAATACATCGACTGGTGCTTCGACGTTATAGTCATGAAGAAAAACCAAAATGCATGTTCTCCAGCCAAAAGCGAGACGCCGTCTTCCAAAAGAAGTCGCCCAGCAGACTCGCCTGAAACAACATCGCCGACGGGTAAAAGCTTTACCGACATCCTGGAGTCAATCGACAAGCGGATGTCCAGCTTCGACGCGAGGTTGTCCCTGGTCGAGATCCTGCACCGTGAATTTAAATCCCTGAGGGAATCACTGGAATTCAGCCAGCAGCAGGTGGAAACACTCGCTGCTGAAAACGCATCACTACGGGACTCGGTCAAATCTCTAACTGAAAATATGACCCATCTAAGTGAAGAAAATAAAAAAATTAAAGAGACTGTCATCGATCTCCAGGCCCGTAGCATGAGAGATAACCTGGTGTTTTCAGGCATCCCGGAATCTGCCGAAGAGGACCCAGAAGCTACGGTAAAAAACTTTATCAAGACGTACCTGAAGCTTCCGGAAGACACCGTGGAAAACATCTGCTTCGAAAGAGTCCATCGGATGGGAGCGAAGAAACCTGGAGCCCCGAGACCGCGTCCAATTGTGGCCAAATTCGGATACTTCAAGCAGAAAGAGCAGGTGAAGAGTCGCGGCAGGGAGCTGAAAGGAACAGACTTCGGCGTAAACGACCAGTTCCCCAAAGAAATCCTGGAGCGACGCAAACTTCTGTTCCCAATCCGACGCAGTCTCATCCAAAAGGGCTCCCGAGCTGTCATCGCAGTGGACCGGCTCTACGTGGACGGGCAGCTCTACCGCAACCTCCGTACCACTCCGTGGTTATATTAACACCACTCCAGATAAGAATCCGTTATATTTATCTTTTCTTTTTCTCTCTTTCCTCGCTTGTTCTTCCATTTACCTCTAAATATTTATGTCATTTCGATAATTTAATACGATATCATAACAAACACGTACAGTCAGTCTCCGCAGCGTTTAAATGATTTTGCAATGTTTTCGTTTTTGTCAAGTTTTTACTTTCATCCCTCTATTCTTGCTTCTTTGTATGTCTTTCTTACTTCCAACTCCTTTCACGGCACCGATCACCTGCTTTACTACACATATAAACAAAACACACTATATTACACATCTGCTTGGCACGACCATGTACATATACACTCAGCATTAACGCAACCACTCAGACCTTACAGCACACACAGACATGAAGGACATACTCGCATACAAGCGCGTACACGCCCGCTCATATCTTATTCATTTGAGCATCACACGCAGCGAGCAGCATTAGCTACACACACACATCTATGGGCGCACTGAGGTTTGTCACATGGAATGTGAATGGAGCTGGCTCCAAGGAAAAAAAGTTAAAAATATTTAGCCAGCTTAAAAAACTACAAGCAGACGTTGTATTATTACAAGAGACTCATAGACCTGCCACAGCTACAGATCAACTTAAAACAACTGAGTTTCCTAATGTGTTCTCAGCCTGCTATAACTCTAGGCAAAGGGGGGTAGCAATTTTAATACATAAAAATGTTAATTTCACAGTACTCAACACAGTTATAGATCCAGAAGGTAGATTTCTAATCATTAAATTATCTATATTTGACAAAAAGTTATGTATTGTTAGTATATATGGTCCAAATGTTGATGATCCCTCTTTCTTTCATGGTTTTTTTACCGCACTTTCTGAACAACTAGATTGTGCACTTATAATTGGGGGAGACCTCAACTTTGGACTAAATAAAGAAATGGACAGGCTAAGTACAGCTGGAACTCAGCGCAATTGGGAATCCACAAATATAGTTAAACAGTACATGAGCGACTATGGACTTTGCGATGCATGGCGTTCTCTCCACACCAACAGTAGGGAATTTACTTTCTTCTCACATGTCCATCACTCTTACTCTCGTCTGGATTATTTCCTAGTCAGCAGCTCACTGCTGAGTGACATTTCAGACACAGAGATACACACTATAGCTGTCAGCGATCATGCTGCTGTTTCTTTAACTCTAGTAAATAAGAAGACCACTCCACCAAGTAATAACTGGAGATTCAATACATCATTGCTTAAAGACGACGATTTTATTAAATATTTTAAAGAAGAGTGGGCTTTATATTTAGACTATAATGACCTGCCTGGAACATCAGCATCTGTTCTCTGGGAAGCAGGCAAAGCTGTGATGAGAGGTAGAATAATCTCATTCTCATCGCATAAAAAGAAAAGAGAAAATAAATGTATTCAGGAATTAGAAGAAACCATAAAAACTTTAGAAGAATCCTACGTATCCTCCCAGGAACAGGAAATGCTGAAAAAAATATGTAAAGCAAAACTAGAATTAAATGAAATTATTAATAAAAAAACTAAATTCTTAGCACAAAGACTTCGCTGGCAAGAATTTGAATATGGTAACAAATCAGGTCAATTCTTAGCGAACCAGTTAAAAATAAATAAAGAAAAAACAACTATATGTGCTGTTAAAGATTTAACTGGGGAAACAGTATATGACCCTGAAAGAATAAACAACACTTTCAGAGATTTTTACGAATCTTTATATTCTCCACAGATAAACCCATCTAAAGACGAAGTTGACCAATTTCTTGACAATATAACTCTTCCGAAATTAACAGACAATCAAGCGATGGCATTGGATTCTCCACTGACATCAGATGAACTTCAGGAAGCTTTGAACAGTATGCCCAATAAAAAGGCTCCAGGTCCAGATGGCTTTCCAGCAGAATTCTATAAAGAATTCTGGGCTATTCTGGCACCAACATTCTACAGAATGTTGCAGGAAACCAAAGAAAATGGCAGACTTCCACCAAATATGAATTCTGCCAACATTAGTCTCTTACTAAAACCAGGCAAAGACCCTGTATTGCCTACTAGCTATCGTCCAATATCCCTTATTAATGTGGACACTAAAATAATCTGCAAAGCTATCTCAAAAAGAATAGAGAAGATAACCCCTCTCATAATTCATTACGACCAAACTGGTTTCATAAAAGGCAGGCACTCCTCAACAAATACTCGTAGGTTACTTAACTTGATAGACTATTCATGCAATAGAAACCTTCAAATTACAATATTGTCTCTAGATGCAGAAAAAGCTTTTGATAGGGTTAACTGGAATTTTCTATTTGCAACTTTACACAAATTTGGTTTTGGAAACTCTTTCATAAACTGGTTAAAAATATTATATAACTCTCCAACAGCATGTGTCAGGACAAATGCCCAAACGTCCTCTAGCTTCTGTCTTAAGAGGGGCACCAGGCAGGGATGCCCCCTCTCCCCCTCACTGTTTGCAATTTTTATTGAACCACTAGCAGCAGCAATTAGACAGGCAACAGTGATTAAAGGCATTAAATGCAAGAATGTAGAACATAAAGTTAGTCTTTACGCAGATGATGTGTTACTTTTTCTTCAACATTCACAAACCACTTTCTCTGAGGTAATTACATTAATAAACTCTTTCTCAAGAGTCTCAGATTATTCAATAAACTGGTTAAAATCAACAGTTCTTCCAATTAATTGTTCCTTCCAGAATTCTTCCACTCCATTGCAATCTGGAAATATTAAATATTTAGGTATTAATGTTTCTCCTAAGCTGACAGATTTGATTAAATTAAACCACATCTCACTTTTAAAGAAGGTAGAAGATGATCTAACCAGATGGAGGTCTCTACCCATATCACTCATGGGAAGAGTCACCTCAATAAAAATGATGGTTTTGCCAAGAATTAATTATTTATTTGCAATGATCCCGAGTAAACCACCACCTGACTGGTTTAGATCTTTGGACTCCTCTATCTCTAAATTCCTTTGGAAAGGTAAACCCCCGCGTATTAGCTTAAAAACGCTGCAAAAGACCAAGGATAAAGGAGGACTAGATCTACCTAACTTTTACCACTATTTCTTAGCCAATAGGCTTCAACACATTTCAGGGTGGTTAAAACACACCCTCTTAGATGAGCCTTGGCTAGATGTAGAACAGGCATTATGCAATAATATAGAGATTTCGGATCTGCCATTCATTAGCTCGATCAGTAAACGACACGTATGCTTTAAAAGCATCAGTATCAGCTCTTCTCTGACAGCATGGTGGGAGTTTCTAAAAATGACGGAGTCTTCACTAATCCCATGCAAACGTACCCCTATCTGGAACAATCCTGACATATTGCTAAACAACAATATGATAAACTTCACAGATTGGAGTTGTAAAGGTATTAAATACCTGGAACATATATTCAAAGGGACAGACTTTATTCCCTTTGACAAATTAATTAAACAATATGGGATTAATAAGAACAGATTTTTAGAATATCAACAAATTAAATCTATTGTAAAAAGGAAATTTAAGTCTAATCATATCAATTTACAAATACCACCAAGTGTGTCAGATTTTCTTAATCTCAATACCCCCAAATTAATGTCTAAAATATACAGGGCACTTTCCAATATAGATGAATCAGTATCACTTCCTATTGCAAAATGGGAAGCAGATCTATCAGTAAGCTGGGACCATAATTTCTGGTCTCAGATATGTTTAAAAACCTTTGAACTGATTAGAAATCCTGGATTACAATTAATACAATACAAAATTCTGCATAGAGTGCACTACACAGGTCATCGGATGTTCAGGATGGGTTTTACAGCTTCTAACAACTGCTCACACTGTAAAGGCAATACACCTGACAATTACATCCACGCTCTATGGTTCTGTCCACCTGTTCAGAGGTACTGGTACAGGATTTGTGAAGACTTATCAAAGTGTCTTAAATGCTCTATTCCAGCCTCTCCTTTAGTCTGCTTGTTGGGCGACCTAGATGGTGTCACTACAGAAGATAACACAATCCACATGGCTTTCACTGCCCTATGCATTGCTAAGAAGACTGTCCTCATGAACTGGAAAAATAAAAATAATCTTAATATCAACCAATATAGAGATTATTTGTGGGATTATATTAGCCTTGAAACAGCTTCTGCTGACACATTAGATCAATCTCTCTGGGCTCCTTTGATCAGCTCCATCACCTAGTGTGGGTGGGGGTCCCGATTCTGTCCGGCTGTGGTTTTTGTTGTTGGCGTGGGGTGGCAATATGGGCCTGGGGCATCTGGGGGTTCCCTGGGGATGGGTTTCTTGGGGGGTTTGGCGCTGGGGCTGCGGCCTTGGCCTGGATGGGGTATTGGTGACTCTTAGATGCTGTTTCTCTGGCGGCGGCATGCGGCGCTGCTGGGGATGCCTGTGCCGGCGGACGTAGGTTGCCAGCCTGGCGGCCGCACTGTTCCGGGGTTGGTCCGGGGGGGTTTGGGGATCTGGGGACGCTCTGCCTCCGGCTTGGGGTCACGGCTGGGCCTGGGGGGCTTGGGTCCTGGTTGGTGTGCCGCCGGGAGCATGGGTTGGTGCATGCGCTTGGGCCCGGCTCTGGTGTGGGGGTCTTCGATGCATCGGTGCCTCCGCGGGGGGGGGGTCCAATAGAGGCGGGGTATACGGGCTTTACCTGGGTGTCTTATTGTCTTATGCAGTTTGGGAAGTGACTGGATAATGGGGTGGGGTAGTTTTTCCTCTGCTGTGGGTTCTGGTGGGCCGCCCCGGGCTGCCATGGGCCCTGGTCTGGATGGGCCTGGGCCCCCCGCCCTGGGCAGATTTGGGGTAACGGGGGTGCCTATGGGGGTCAGCGGGGGAGCTGGCTCCAGAGGGGGGGTATTTTGCCCCCTCTGATGTTTTCCTCCCCATCCCTAAGGCTTCACTTCTCCCGCTCCATCACACCAACACATAGGTAGGGTTTTGAGGTGCGGGTGAGTCGCTGGGATGCGGGGGAGGTGGTACTCCTCTGTCTCTTCGTGGCCGCCTGCATCTCAATTACACATTACAGCTTAGACATTCTCATTACTTACTGTCACATGACACATACATATAGGGCCTTGGGGGTGGGCACACTGAATGGCATCCGGAGGGCGGTCTGTTCATTCAGCCTTCCCTCTGGTGCCAGTGCCCACTTCTCAATTTTAAGTTGCACATAGACATTGAGGGCTCTAGGGAGGGGACGAGCTGACACAAGCTTGTGGAGGGTGCCCCTCCCCTGTTTTAAAGCACCCCTGTTTTAAAACACCTTAGAACAACACACACCAACACTACATTTGAGCGGGTGGGGTGAAGCATGGGGTCGTTTTTTTTTTTGTTTTTTTTTCTCACACCCCTGTTCTCTGTTCTCTGTCTGGGGCCGGGGGCTGTGAGGATGAGCTGGCCGCCCGGTCGGGGTCTGGGCTGTTGATTTTCTCTGCTGCTGCGGGGACCGGGGTGGTCTTCCTGTCCCCACGCCGGAGCGAAGGGGGTTCAGCTCCGGGATCGGGCGCTGGCTACCCCTCTGGGGGTGGTGGTGCCTGGATCTAGGAGTATAGAGTGCATATGGGGAGTGTGAGTGTGGGTACTGTGTCCATTTTTGTGTGTCTACATGTGGGGCGAAGGTGTGAATATTTGTTTGCGTGCATGAGGGTGGGAACATATGCTTGTGTATATGTGTGCTTGTCGTCTACGTCTATGTGTCAGGTCGGGCCTTAGACTCCGCCTCACTCATCATCTTAGTCGACCCCCACCCCACCACCATGCCCTGCCGGTGGAGGATGCCGCCGGTGCGTTGGTGATTTCTCGCGCCGGGGCAGGATGCTCGGGCGAGCGCCGGCCCGCTCTCGGCGGTCGATTGGCGGGGCCTGGCCCTACTGGCCTTGCTGGGCCCCGTTTGTGGGGTGGGGGGCCTTTGGGTCTCCGGGCCCAGGGCCTGGTCCGCCCTGGTGTGGTCGGCTGCCGGTGGAGCCTGCGGGCTTGCCGCCACGGCACCCTGGGGCGCCTACACTGTGGCTGTCGGAGGTCCCGCCTTCGGGCTCTCCTCTGCCCTTTTTTGGGTGGAGGCCGCGGTTGTCCCTGCGGTGGTTCTCCTGGGGGTCTCGTGCCCTGGGGGGCCTCCGGATGTTTGGGGCCCGGGTCTGTTCCGTGCCTGCTTCATGCCTTGCGGGATGGGGCTGTTGTTCCCCACACACACTATTAAACATTTACATGGAGGAACCTTATGAACACAAGCGCGCTCACACACACAGGTGTACACTCAAGCATTCACATTGGTGTAAAAACAGGTGCTCACAGACACACATTGTCTTGATCTGCTGTTGCTTCAAAACTTATTTTGTAATATTAGTTATGTGTGCTGCTCAATAACATTTAACATTTAGAATTTATTGTGATTTATACAGATGTTGGTTGTTGCTGCAGTCTCTTTGATGTTGTGTCTTCGGTTGTTTTCTCTTTTTGTCAGCAGGTATTGAAGCAAATTGTCTGTTTTTTTTGTTTTTGTTTTTTCTCCCTCTCTCTCTCTATCCCCATTCTCCTTTTTTCTCTCTCTCTCTTCCCCTTCTTTGTTGACTTTCCCCACAACCCTTTTTTTTTTTTTTTTTTTTTTTTCTTTTTCCTATCTTCTTTCTTCTTTCTCTCTCTTGTTTTCTCTGTCCCCTGGTCTTGTCTGTCACAGTGTGGTTAAGTAAAAGGGTATATAAAATTTAATTAATTAATTAAATTTAAAAAAAAAATAAAAATAAAAAAAAAAACAAGTCTGAATATTAAATAAAATCAGAGAGTGTCAACTAAATTTAAAGTCCTTCAAAAAAAAAAACAAATAAACAATAACCATCCCAGACATGGAGTACTTCACAGTTTACGTTGACATCAATAAAAAAATAAGCGCTAAGCTATTTTCCAGACTAGTGGTTTAAAGAGTTACACCAACTCCTTGACATGGCAGTGAATCAAACACATCCTGTACAGCAGGTAACTACATGCGGAGTAATTTAGTTGTGAAAGGTGACAGGTTTATTTGCTGAAACAAGTCTTGGACTCCTCTTTAAAAATGACAAGCGTGGGGTTTGTGATGTATCAAAGCCTGCTGCAATGTTTTCTGTCAAACACAACTCAGAAACTTTTCAAAAAGACTGAACTCTTCCGCTGACACAGGAGATTTGATGCACATCCCACCATTGCTTGAGTGTCAGTACAATATCAGTGAACCCTCATTGGCTAGAATTAAAAACCCAAGGTGGGATATACTATGTGATTATTTATTAGATTTTCAACTCCCTCACAAACCCCCAAGGGTTCACAAAACCCAGTTTGGGAAATGCTGACCAAAGAAAAGCCACACTTGACCGCTTGTACCATGAACAAAATCAATAAAAAACACTATACATTAATTTGTGGATGATTTCTCACCTACACTAGCAGACCTGCCAACCAGAGAATGATGAGAAAGAAAATGAACCGTGTTCTTGTCTTGAGCAAGACCATTTTCTACCTATTCGACCTAAGATCCCAGGGTGACAGATCTGATGAAGAGGCCACAGTTATCACTGGGATGAATGGCGGTTGTCATCATTAATGGTAGGCTGTCAAAGACCGTGTCCGAAAGCTGCCTTAAGATATAAGAAGCGATCAAGACTAGGGCTGTCATGATTCCTCCATTAAATTTGAGTACTTGATTATAAAAATTCTTGATTGCATTTAGCCTGTGTCGATTTACCGGCAAAATACCTTAAGTGGTGCTTTCCACGGAGGACAATCCATGAAAAGCATTATTAGACCATTTTCTAAGGCTGCATGAAATATTAAAACCATTTAAAAATCATAATAAATCATAGTACTATTGTGAATTCACAAAGGCTGCAGTTCAGTTCAATAAATAAATATGCACTGCGGTTTTAATATGCGCTTTAATTATATGCGTGTAGGTTTGTGCATCTCAAAGTGGCTCCATTCACAGTAAATGCTGCTCCACACAAACAGTTATCAATTACATGCATGGACCATCTCAAACTCCATCTCTGCATATGCTGTGACTCTTTGTTGCTTAAAACATTCATCTGGGAACAATGTGCACCATTTTAACAGTTTTATAAGGTATAAACCTACACCAACACAGGAGAATACATCATCTTTCTAAATATGCTAACTGTTCAAAATAAAAGTTTATACCCTCAAAAAAAAAAAAAAAAAAAAAAAAAAAAAAAAAAAAAAAAAAAAAAAAAGGATATAACTCTCTGAGCCCTTACTCTCTTACCGGAGTCGCCAGTTTTCAAGGTCTATCAGAAAAATCCAGAGGTTCTCCTCTACAAATGGTCCTTCGAGCCGGATGGTAGTAACCTTGAAGACAACATGCAGTCAGAGAATGAGGTCACCGAGCCAGTTGTGCGGCCTCGTACTCAGCGGGAGAGACATCCACCAGCCTACTTGAGTGATTATGATGTTGGGTATCAACCAAGCCACATTCCAGCTTCCAGTGCAGATGACAGCAGTATGATGCCAGTGGCTACCGTTCCAGCTGCACAACCAGACGAAGTGCCTCTGCCTTGCAGACCACCTTCAGCGCATACATCTGCAAGTTCACGTCGCAGCCAATCCAGGACAAAGACCAGCAGAAGCGGTGGATCCAGCCGGTCAACAGCTTCATGACTTACAGAGCTACAGGCAGCTATTGTAGAGGAGAAACTGAAGAGCATGGAGCTTGCAGAGATGCAGAGACAGATTGTGGAGGACAGCAAAGCTGAAGAGCAGTGTGAGTTCCTGGATCAACAAGCACGCCTAGCGTTATATGAGAGGGAAGATTTACTCGGTGAGCAACAGAGGAGAAGTCGGCAGCTAGAAGAAGAGGCTCGTGCAGCACACAAGACCAAAGAACTGATCACCAGACAGCTTGAAAGACAGCACCGCATTAAGCAGAAGGAGATGGAGCTGGAGAAAGCACGTCTCATCGCATCACTTCTTCGAGAATCAGAGACTGATCATGCAGCAGCTGTTCTACAAACCAGAAGTGAACTTGACTCAGGGCAGATACAGACTGATATACTCTGTTCACAGAAGGTAGAGGTTGCTCACCACACACCACATCAGTTATCTGATAATACACAGCACTCTACACTTAACCTGCATCAGAGTAATCCTGTCATTACTCAGCCCACGATTTCACATTCTTTTCCTAAGTACATTACATCACTCTCTACATCCAAACTATTACATGCAGAGCCTGTAACAGTTGTTCCTTCTCCCATCTATCCTGTAGCATTGTCAAGCGTGTCCCCCCAACAGGTAAAATTGCCTACTGCTGATGTTGACCCTCCTACCACAGTGCAGCCATCCTTGTCTTTTGATAGACAAACCTATAGTCTAGGTCAGCCTGGTATTAAACTTACGTTTCCAGCTAAGTCAAATATGTCTCGAGATTCGACAGGGACCAGCTATGCCCAGCAACCTTCCTTTTTAGTCCCAGCAGAGTCTCAACCTCATCCTCCAACAGGTCAGCTACAACAACCTGTTAGACAACTGCAGTTTAGCCCACAGCCATTATCAGTGCCTAGTGTTCCAGGTGTACAGCCATCAGTTCCAGTCAATATGATGGACATGTTGATTGCCAGCTCATATGGTATACCCAAACCAGCTCTGCCTAAATTTGATAGTGGTAAAGAGTCTGATTTCGCCTTGCTCAAAATGGCGCTAGACAGTCTCATTGGTGGCCATGCTCATCTTACAGAGCAGTTTAAATATCAAGTGCTTCTAGACCGATTAAAGCTACCAAGTGCCTACAAATTGGCACAAGCCTACATGCATGACCCCACTCCGTACACCACGGCATTGCAAGCCCTCCAAGACAAATATGGGCAACCCCGTCAGCTTGTACAGAGTGAACTTGGAGCTATATTGAACTGTCCACCAGTCAGAGTAGGGGATGCTGAAGCATTTGATAATTTTGCACTCTCAGTACACGGTCTTGTGGGCATGCTACGTTCTTTGGAGGGAGAGAATGGCTACGAACTGAAATGTGGCTCACATGTAGACAGACTTTTAGTCAAACTGCCTCCCAGCTACCGTGATGGGTTTGTTGAACATTGTCTAAGTCGTGGTATACTCATCACAGGAACAGACAAAACATACACTCTTACGGACCTATCAGCATGGCTTCAGCTAAAGTCACAGGCAAAGCGCATCTCCAGCAGAGCTGTTGACATGTTTCAAGAGCAAATGAAGCCTCAGAGTAAAGGGAAGAGAAGTCAGAGTCAGTCATCATCTTCTGTGTATTACAACACCAGTAGTAGTCCAGATAAATCACCCCTTACCTCTCCGTCTCACCGTACCTTCCCGCCAAAACCGAGAGACAAGCCTAAACCTTATTGTCCATATTGCGATACGCGTGAGCATCTCAGTTTGTGTTCAAAATTCAAGTCACTGCCAACTACCCAGATTGCAGAGTGGCTTAAAGGCAAAAGCTGTTACCGCTGTGGACGTAATCACAAACCCGAGGCTTGTACCCTCAAGAAACCCTGTAAAATATGTCAAAAGCAGCATCTTACAGTGCTTCATGATGTAAACATACAGGAGCCCAACAAGATCCTCATGGTTAGTACCCCTTCAGACACCATTTATCTTGACCGTCCCAACCGTCCTCAACAAGTCATGTTAAAGGTGGTCAAAGTACTTTTGCATAATGCCGAACACTCACTTGAAGCATATGCTTTGCTGGATGATGGTTCTGAGAGGACCATCCTCCTTTCATCCGCTGCTCATTATCTCCAGCTACAGAAAGAACCAGAAACACTCTCACTGAGAACTGTACGACATGAGGTCATTCACCTGAAAGGGGCATCTGTTTCTTTCGAAATTTCCCCAGCTGACAACCCAAGACATAGATACAGGATCGATCATGCATTCACTGCTGATGACCTGGGTCTTTCCGAGCATACTTACCCAGTGAAAGTACTGATGAAGAAGTACAGCCACTTGCAGGGGCTGCCAATCCCAGCAATTGACAAAGTGAGGCCAGTACTACTGATTGGTTCTGACTTTCCACATTTGCTCGTCCCTACTCAGCCTGTTCGTCTTGGCCCTTCTGGGGGTCCAGTAGCAATATGTACTTCCCTTGGTTGGACACTCCAAGGTCCTGCCAGTGTGATTCATCTTCCCTTTGATGAGCAGCAGTGTTTTTTTACTGCAGTTGGACCTACACACTTTGATCTCCAGGGGCATGTGGAGAAACTGTGGCAAATTGACACTTTGCCTTATATCAGTGAGAAAGTAGCCACCCGATCCAAGCTTGATCAGCAAGCATTTGACTTGCTTGAGCAGCGCACTGTAAGGGTGAATGTAAATGGCATCATGAGATATGCCACACCACTTCTTAGAAGGAAGGACAGCCCTTGCCTAAAAGCACCCAAATCAGCTTGTCTTTCACTGCTTCGAAGTACAGAGCGAAGAATCGTAAATGACACTGAACAAGCCATGACATATTGTCAAGAGATCCAGAAGCTGGAAAATGCGGGCTATTTGAAGAGATTGACACCTGAGGTTGTAGACTCCTCTACTGAGTCATGGTACCTCCCTCATCACTTAGTCCACCATAATAACAAAGCAAGGCTTGTTTTCAATTGCTCATATCAGTACCAAGGACAAGCACTGAATGATCAACTTCTTCCTGGTCCCATCCTGGGTCCTTCCCTTCTTGGTGTTCTACTCCGGTTTCGTGAGCACACGGTGGCTATCAGTGGAGACATTAAAGCAATGTTCCACCAGATCAGACTTTTGCCAGAAGATCGCTCACTCTTACGCTTCCTCTGGAGGGACATGAAGAGGGACAAAGAGCCAAGTGTCTTTGAGTGGCAGGTTCTCCCATTTGGGACTACCTGCAGTCCTTGTTGTGCCACATATGCGCTACAAAGACATGTGAAAGACAACCGTGAAGGCTACAAAGATGTTCAAAGGTCTGTAGAACAGGCATTCTACATTGATAACTGTTTGCAGAGTCTTGACTCCCCAGAGAAGGCCCGTAACCTCATCGACAGGATGCTCAGTCATTTGTCTTCTGGTGGGTTTGAAATCCGCCAGTGGGCCAGTAATGTACCTGCTGTGGTAGAACACCTTCCAGTTGAAGCCAGAGCAGCCAGCACTGAACTGTGGCTTTCTGAGCATAGTTTAGACCCACAAGAGCCAGCTTTAGGTCTCCGTTGGAATTGTCTTACTGACCACCTTGGATATCAACAACGCCATGTTGATTACTCTGAACCCACACTACGAAATGTGTATAAAGTACTGGCCACACAGTATGACCCACTTGGGTATCTTATACCCTTCACCACAAAAGCAAAAATACTGATTCAAGATCTCTGGAAACTCAAGATCGGTTGGGATGACATCATCCACCCAGAAAGCCTGTTAGTACAGTGGCAAGCCTGGGAAGCCGAATTGACCAATTTGCACATTGTTGAGATACCCAGAGCATACATACCACCATGCGCCGACACAGAGGACACACAGAGAACCATCCATATTTTCTGTGATGCCTCTGAACGGGCATACGGATCGGTCGCTTACCTTCACACTCAAGATCAGCAAAACCAGATCCATGTAGCCTTTGTGATGGCAAGGTCCAGAGTGGCTCCCCGCAAACAGATATCAGTGCCCCGTTTGGAGCTTTGTGCTGCTCTCACAGGAGCTCAGCTGGCAAAGTTGCTCAGTAAAGAGCTGTCTATTCCTGCAAGTGATGTTATCCTATGGACCGATTCAACAACTGTCCTGAGCTGGTTGAGATCAGATTCCTGTCGCTACAAAGTCTTTGTCGGGACACGCATCGCTGAAATCCAGGACATGACTTTGGGGTCAAATTGGCAATATGTCAACACCACCGATAACCCAGCAGATGACCTGACTAGGGGGAAGACTTTGTTAGAGTTGAGCAAATCTCAGCGCTGGAGTCAAGGACCACGGTTCCTCCATCAACATCCTAACTCCTGGCCATCCCTGCCTGAATTAGCAGCTCCTGACGACCGTGATGAGCTGAAAAAACTGAGCTAAAGTCATTCTGTGGAAATGCATGTCTTGTCAAGTTTCAACCTGACATCTCCAATATTAAGAGTTGGAAAGAACTGTTGAAGGTTACTCACCAGTCTCTTCACGGGGCGGCTGCTATCATGACGGCAGCAGATGCCATAGCAACTGAACTTCACTTGTTAAAACAAGCTCAGAGGGACAGCTTCCCAGAAGAGGTGAATGCACTGATCAAAGGTAAATCCATATCTGCCCAGAGTCGTCTTGCTTCACTTTCCGCGGAGTATGATCAAAAACCTGGTTTAATCCGAGTCGGGGGACGACTCCGCCGGGCAGAGGGCCTAGATCCAGACACAATACATCCCATAATACTAGACCCTAAACATCAGATTACAATGCTCTTAATCAAAGAATATGATAACCAGCTTCTGCATCCAGGTCCAGAACGGGTCTTAGGTGAGATCAGACGCAAGTACTGGATCTTGCGTGGCAGAGAATCCATCAAGAAACACCAGTACAATTGTGAGACTTGCCAAAAATGGAGAGCAAGTCCTATAATTCCGAAGATGGCAGACTTGCCCCCCTCACGACTAAGACTGTACAAACCACCTTTCTGGTCCACTGGTATAGACTGCTTTGGCCCTTTCACTATTAAGATAGGCAGACGCACAGAAAAACGCTGGGGCATCATATTCAAATGTATGACAACAAGTTGCATACATCTTGATCTTTTGGAGAGCATGGACACGGATGCCTTCCTGATGGCATTAAGACGATTTGTATCACGTCGTGGTAAGCCATATGAGATACTGGCTGATAGAGGCACAAACTTCAGAGGAGGAGCCACTGAACTCCAGGATGCCTTTGCATCATTAGAAGCTCCACTTAAAGAACATCTGGCCGGCCAGGAAATTGCTTTCCAGTTTAATCCTCCACATGCCCCACACTTTGGAGGAACCTGGGAACGAGAGGTACGGTCAGTGAAGAGTGCTCTTCAGGTAGTCTTGGGCAATCGAACAGTGACTGAAGCAGTCCTGCGTACAGTGTTGGTAGAGGTTGAGGGAATCCTCAACTCTAAGCCACTCGGATACGTTTCATCAGATGTTGCCGACTCGGACCCTGTCACACCAAATCTATTGCTGATGGGTCGCCGAGATGCATCACTCCCACAAGCAATCTACTCATCTAGTGATTTGTTAGGGAGAAGACGGTGGCGACACAGCCAAATTCTAGCCGATCACTTTTGGATAAACTTTATCCGGCATTACTTACCGAGCCTACAGCCCCGCCAAAAATGGCAAAAGGACACTGCCAATCTGAGTACTGGACAGATCGTCATGATAGTTGATTCACATTTGCCCCGAGCTTCGTGGCCTATTGGCAGAGTGACCAAAACATTTGCAGGAGTAGACAATCGCATACGCACTGCAGAAGTGCAGGTGAAAGGGCGCACTTATCTACGGCCTGTTGCCCGGTTAGTTAAGTTGCCATCGTGGGAGGATGAGGAAGAAAATAGTAACTGACACTGAGACTTCCCTAACTAACTACAAATTTACTCACGGTGAGCAACCGAACTTTAAATCAGTGTGCGTTCATGCAGAAAAGTACGTTTATTTTGCATTCTCTAGCAGAAACATGCATGTTAATAATGTTGATATTATTGTGATGATGTTATATTACTCTTGTAAGCATATATCTGCACAATGTTATGTTATTTGTTAATCTACATTGGGAAGCTAACATGCTAGTTTCAGAGACATGTGCAATAGTGTGTAGTTGTTAATTTAACATATAAATCTTGATCTGTTAGTAGTTTAAAGATAATTTGAGATGCTACACTACCAGAATCGTGAATTTGTAAGTGAATTTCAGACCATTGATGATTGTTTATCTGTTTATGCTCAGAACGTAAATGTTTAACATCTGTTAATAGAAAGTCTGAAATATTCGTTATATCTAATTTCCACAATTTTCCTCTATTTCAGACCACACATAGACAAACACCTAAACGCCAATACTTTGTACTTGTATACATCTATGCAACGCCATTGCTCACCAATGTGACTTGTATTCATGGACCCAACACATTAAAACTTTCTTGGATATAACTCTCTGAGCCCTTACTCTCTTACCGGAGTCGCCAGTTTTCAAGGTCTATCAGAAAAATCCAGAGGTTCTCCTCTACAGGTGCCCTGGTGGCCTGTATACAGTAGCCAGTACAAACATCACAGGGGATTGATCATTAACACTTGCTTCTCTAGATAATGTTATATGAAGCACCATTACTTCAAACGAATTATACTTGAAACCCGACCTCTGAGAAATACTGATTATATTTCTATAAATTGTAGCAACACCTCCCCCTTTACCTTTTAGACGCGGCTCATGTTTATAACAGTAATCTTGGGGGGTAGACTCATTTAAAGTAATATAGGTTTCTGTTTCTGTTATAGGTTTCTGTTCAACAGAGCACATCTAGTTTATGATCAGTGATCATAAAATTTACAAAAAGCGCTTTCGTAGAAAGGGATCTAAGCCAAGCTTTATCATTTGTTAATCTGTATTACATCTGTTTTTTGTTTTTTTAATGTGATGTATTGTCAAGTATGGTGACCCATACTCGAAATTGGTCCTCTGCATTTAACCCATCCAAGTGCACACACACAGCAGTGAGTAGTGAACACACACACCCGGAGCAGTGGGTAGTCATTGCTCCAGCACCCGGGGAGCAATTGGGGGTTCGGTGCCTTGCTCAAGGGCACCTCAGTCATGGTATTGAAGGTGGAGAGAGTGATGTTCATTCACAATCCCCACCTTCAATCCCTGCCGGACCTGAGATTTGAACCCGCAACCTTTGGATTACAAGTCTGACTCTCTAAACATTAGGCCACGACTTCCCAGTTGTTGAACATCAATTAGATTGTTACTCTTAAATTTGTTTTTTGTTTTGTTTGTTTTTTGTTCGGAGAACAGACACAGTCTCTATAGTGTGATATCTAGGTGAAAGAGTCTCTATGTGCTGAGAATTAACTGACTTCTGTGACGTGAGGCGGCTAGCAGACGGTCGGTTTAGCCAGTCTGTCTGCTTCCTGACCTGGGCCACAGTTAGTCAAGTACGAACTCAAAGTAAGTAAGTAACTAAGTACATTTTATTTATATAGCACATATAAACATAGCAAAGCTATCCAAAGTGCTTAACAATGTAAAATAAATTTAAAAGAAAAACATAAAAGAAGCAAACAAGACAGCCAATAAAACAATTATAAAGTGAGATTAAAATGCTAAGGAAAAAAGATACGTTTTCAATCTTGATTTAAAAATGGTAATGGAAGGTGCAAGGCGGCAGTCTAGAGGCAATTGGTTCCACAGTCGAGGGGCATTGACTGAAAAGGCTCTGTCACCCTTGGTTTTCAAACGGGAACGAGGGACAGATAAAAGAGCCCTGTCAGTGGATCTTAAATGTCTGGTAGATGAAACAGGGATAAGAAGATCTTTAAGATAAGACGGAGCTTGATTGTTAAGAGCTTTAAAGACAAACAACAGAATCTTAAACTGAACTCTAAAATGGACCGGAAGCCAGTGAAGTAAGGCTAAAATTGGAGTGGAGCACTTTCATCAGGTTTCTCAGTGGGTGCGTCACTGAGTGGGGAGAACCTGTTTGATGTTTTGATCGGAATGGAAGAGCGGTGTTTTGACCCGCGACTATGGGTCGCCCTGCTAAGAACAATGTATATAATTCGCTAAGCTAGTCGAATATATAGTAAAGACCTAGTACAGTCTAGTTTTGTACTTATATTATTATTTGCACTTTATTCTCTCATTTTTATATTGTAGATTTGTAGAGTTGGAAATGACTTGTTTGTTATGTGTGGTGCTGTGTTTTGTGTGTTGACGCTGCCGTGAAAATGTAATTTCCTGTAAAGGATCAATAAATATAAATTAATCAATATCCTCAACTAAAGTTTGGATGTGTCTCTAGTTCTAAAATCTTCTGTGTCAGCCTAACTATTTCCCTGCATTTATCACATGTGAATCCCTCGCTGCTGACTGAGATAGATTCGCTAAACATGTGGCAAGCGGTGCAGGTGACAATGCAAGGAGAAGCCGTGATTGTAGAATAATTCCGACTCACCACAGTTGTTTGATGGACTCGTAAAAACGGAGCAAGAGAGAAAAGAAACAGAGCGAGACAGAGAAAAAAGACGTGGTAGGAAATGCGAATAGAGATGTGATTGACAAGCTAACAGGCTAACAGAATGCTAACATGCAGCACTAGCAGTTTAGAATAAAAGATTAAAGGTGAAAGATGTTAAATTAGTTTGGTAGATAAAATCTGAAATATGGTGATAATTAAATTATACTTGGGCAGTTTAAACAACAGTAAGATAGAGTATTAAGATAGTTTCCAACAGAAAAACAAAGCTACACGGAGCTACAAATGCAAACCACACATCAGCACGGCGAACAGTAAACGGGAGACAGGAACAGCTCCAACATGTTGACGTTCTAACATTTCAAAGTCTATAGTTATAGTGCTGCTTAGTGGCAGCAAATACACATTTCTAGTGCTTCTGCATCAGTAAAATTATTATTCTGTAAGAGATTTTTATGTTAATCTATGTTTATCTACGGTCAGTAAATGAATGACATTGATCATGAGTCTTTGTAGAGATGGTCAGATGTTCTTCCACTGAAGCTAAAAATGCTGTTTGGATCATCATGATGGTCAGGTTTAGTTCATGAGTCTCCTGTGCTGACATTTAATATGTAATAATTTATTAAATTATAAAAGAATGCCAAATGTCAAAATGTTTTTAGTGGTGCCAGACTTTCAGTTTTACGCTATCATTTTTAAATCAGTGTATATATACCATACGATATTATATAACTGATCAAATTTCTCCTCTTTTTTCCATTTAATAAATAACAAATGAATGCATTTTCAAATACTGTCATATGTGTGCTTCATGTTTTTGAGCACCAGATGGCAGCACCATGATCTACTTTCTGAATTATTGGTCATTTTTATCTTAACCAAGGAGAACTAATTGAGATAATAATTCAGGCTACTATTAATAGCCTGCTGTTTGTAGTTGTTTGATTGCAAAAGTTTCAAGATTAAATTATATTTTAAATGATATCTTATTATATACAGGATACCAAGAGCAGTGAAGTGTAAAAATCCTGGTGAGCAACTTAGATATGAACAAGTAAAATAAATAGTAGGTAAACAAAAAAAACAGTAAGGTAAGAAGTATAATAATAATAAAAATAATTTAAATAAAACAAGGCAGTGAGTATTTAAATATACAGAGAACTATTAACTATGATTTGTCAGTACTTCTATTTTTCATATTTAAGTGCATTTAGAAAAAAACTTTTGCACATTCACAAAAAAATATTATTATTATTATTATTATTATTAATTATTAATAATTTAAATTATATATAATTAAATTAAATATTATTAATAATTTTATTAGTTATATTTTCTGTAATTCAGTTCAGGTACACTTTAAAAAAAATAAAGTTTAGATATGGAAATAGATTATTATAGTTTGTACACTTTCTATGAAGCCCGTATTTATAATACATTATAAGGGTATTCTTAAGGCATTATAATGAATGCATAATGCATTATAAAAAAACCTTATAATGTGTTTTAAAATCTCATGAAAAATCATAACAACAATTATAATTCATTATAGTATTTACGTATTTATAATGGGCTATATCATAGCTTGACATTGTTTATTTAAGATCTGTACAGTACCTTACTACATCTCTTGAGTGCAATGTTTATATATATAAAACTAATTGTATTAGTAGACTTAGGTAGGGTAGGTAGAATGTTCACATACTTGCAAAGTATCCTATACTCAGTTTGTCTGTTGAGGAACCATCAAAATACAGTGTTAGCATACAGTATATTCAGCAGACACACTACTAATAACATAATAATACAATAATAACTTTTAGTATATAGCCTAATACTCTCCTGACTGCTAGTTGACATGTAGTTGCAGAGTTACTTATCAACAGCTGTCTAAACGGTGCTATCAAAATAATCAAACTGATATTATTAAAAAAATAATGTAATGTTATAAGTGGTCTTTGTCTGCTTTAAGTAAAGTAACATAAGTAACGTGGCAAGATATGAGACTTATAATACATTATAACTATGAGAAATATAATCCATTGTAACTTAAGCGGATGGATCGTGTTCATTGTGTGTTATAAATCATCATACTCTTAAAAGCTATAACCACAAATAAGTAACTATTATTGTTACAGAGGAGGCTCCCGTACCGCCTCCCTTGCACCACCAGAGGGAGCCATCTCCTGAATATTAACCATTCCCATTCGGACTCCACTTCCCATCATTCCTCATACCTGGGACTGACTGATCATCCACACCTGCACCTCATTTACACACACACATATAAGCCCCTCACACACACGAACTCCTTGCGAAGTCTTGATTTGCCCTGCTATCATTTCTGAGCGTTATACCCATGTTTGATTTCTCGTTTTGACCTTGGACTGTTTCCTGATTCTCTGATTGTTCTCTGTTTGCCCCGACCTTGGATTGTTTCACCTGGACTGTGTTTGCTAGCCGCCTGCCCCGATCTCTCGCCTGATATTTGTATCTGTCTCTGCCTAGCCTTTGCTGTTCTGCCCTGCCGGTATTTGACCCTGTATTGTCTGACTATTCTAAATAAAAGCTGCAAATGGATCCAAACGCTTCTGACTCATCACAACAATTATAATACATTAAAACTGTTCTTGTGAATATTCATGAGATGATACAACATATTATAAAGTTATATATAATGCATTATGCATTCATTATAATACCTTAAGAATACCTTTATAATGTATTATAAATACGGGCTGCATAGAAAGTGTTACCGAAATATTTTTTTTATGCATAGCGCTTTTCATGGTACATATTGTTGCAAAGCAGCTTCAAAAAAATAAAGTTTCTACATTATATTTAGGAGTAGTTTATCAGTGGTGGTGATTATGTCAAGGTGATGTATATAACAGAAATGTATAGTAAAGATCATGCAGTTAGTTAATGACATGAAATCAAACAGAAGCAGTGAACACTATTAACAGCAATGATTATATGTTCTGATCAAATGATAGTAATGTAAGGTAAATTTTATAATTTTCTGTGTTGGATCGGGGTTGGCGTCATCTGAGGTCCTTGGAGGAGTTGGCATCATCTCTGCTCAGGTGTTCAGTCATCTCAGATCTTCATAAGAGGCTGGATCCAGACTGAAGCTGTGCAATCTCTAGTTACCTTGGGATGCCCATCCCGTGACAGAAACAGAAATGCAAATAGAGAATAATTAGCACAGCTGCTGTTCAAAACATTTCAAGCAGTGAATAATCACGCGCATTTATCAGATATTACTGAACACCTGAACACATCAGGAAGGCTTTTCCAGTGTTTAGGAGCCAAATGTGAAAATGCGCTACCTCCTTTAGTGGACTTTGCTATCCTAGGTACTACCAAAAGTCCCAAATTTAAGGAGTGTGATGGATTGTAGCGTGATAGAAGACTGATTAAGTACGCAGGAGCCAAACCATCTAGGGCCTTATAAATAAGTAGCAATATATTGTAACTGATATGGAACTTAATAGGTAGCCAGTGCAGAGATTGTAAAATTGGGGTAATATGATCATATTTTCTTGACCTGGTAATAGGGGTGTGCAATATATATAATCTACGATAATATTGTAATTGTTGTTTAATGATATTCAATCTGAAATTATCAAGAATATTGCAAAAAAACACACCCATGTGCACTACATGATGTTGGTTTACACTTTCACTGCTTGATTTAGTCTATTAAAATACATTTAGAATTCCCCAGAATTCAAGATAATAAAAAAATCCCCCGTATGACTGTCTTTTATACTTGTATCATCTGATAGAGAATATCATACGAAGAGTGACGTTTTTTTCTTAAAATATCAGCAGGATTGCAAATGTGATACTGATTTTATAAAATAGCTCAATAAACCAAAGTTAATATTAAGTGACTTACATTTTAGACACAAAAACAGTCCCTGTTTTTGCTGTATTTCACCAACAAAATTAGTTCTAAACAAAGCCACAGCAGCACTGTTTTGCACATCCGAGCAACACACAGCGGTGTTTCTTTACTGAAGGAATCAGACATTTGAACAAATCATTGAATGAATGACTCAATGACTTACTCATGCAGTTACTTGCCGCCACCTATTGGTGATTTAAATTTAATATTTAAAGTATATATTTCCTCTCTCTTTTTCAAAATCATTTCAAACATCAGTATTCAACATTTTGTTTTTGAAACATCAAAAAATTATTTATTTTCATTCATTTCAGTTAAATGCATTCATGTTCTGCATTAAACATTCGGTCTAAATGCATCTAAATGCCACTTCAGATGCAGCTTCTGTGCCACCTCTACATTGCAATGACACATTTTGTTGATACTGATTTCATTTGATTAGTAACAACTCTATAGTGTCTTACTAGTCGAGTTTCATCAGAATAAAAATTGAAACTAATCCCATATTTTCTAATATTATCCAGGGCAACATGTATATTGAATATAGCAGAGGGCCTAATACAGATCCTTGCAGCACTCCATACTTTACTGGCATTAATTGAGATGATTCTTAGTTTAAATAAACAAAGTGGTAACAGTCTGAGAGGTAGGATCTAAACCATCTTAAATCGGTCCTTGAATACCAATATAGTTTTGTAATCGATCTATGAGTATGTCATGATCTATACTGTCGACCACAGCACTAAGAGCAATTAAAACTAGTGAGACACAGCCTTGATTTGATGCTAGAAGCAAGTCATTGTAATTTTAACAAGTGGAGTTTCTGTGCTATGATGGAGCCTGAATCCTGACTGAAATTCATCATAGATTCTTCATCTTTTTTGCAAGAATGAGCACAATTGAGCAGACACAACTTTTTCTAAAATTTTAGACATAAACGGAAGATTTGAAATGGGTCTGTAATTTACCAGTTCACTAGGATCTAGATATGGTTTCTTAATTAGAGGCTTAATAACTGCTAGCTTGAAAGGTTTTGGGACATGACCTAGAGATGACAACAAGTTAAGAAGTTAAGAAGCTATTCTTCAGCTACAGGTAACAACTCTTTCAGTAGTTTAGTGGGTACAGGATCTAATAAACATGTTGTTGGTTTACATGCAGTGATAAGTTTATTTAGCTCTTCCTGTCCTATAGTTGAAAGCACTGCAGTTTTTTCTTTGGGTGTGATGATTGAAGCTGAATTACAAGATGCTGTAGATTCTACATTTATTATTGTATTTCTGAAACTATCTATTTTATCAGTGAAGAAATTCACAAAGTCATTACTGCTAAACTGGGCAATATTTAGATAGGGGGGCATCTGGTTATGTGTTAATCTAGCCACTGCTAAAAAAAAAAAAAACTTGGATTGTCTTGGTTATTATCTATGAGTTTGCAGATATGCTTGGCCCTGGGCAGCTTTTAGAGCCTGTCTATAGCTGGACATATTTTTTTTCATAATTCATAATAAAGTTTTTCCACGCAGTTCTAAAAACCTGCAAGTGAGGTTTTCTCTGTTTGTTCTTATGGGATTATGGGTTTCTTTCTTGAGAGAATGGGTATTACTATTGTACCATGACTCAGTATGTTTCTCTTTAATTTGACCTTTCTTAATTTGGCGAGGTAAAAGTTTCTAATGTACTAGAGAAAACAGTGCCCATATTGTTTAGTCATTTTGCAACAATTTATGAGTAAAAATAGTTTCTACATTCAATTTTATTTTGTGTATACTGTTAAAAATGATTTTTCAAAGTTGCAAATAAAGATTATTGTAGTAGGTTTTACAAGAAAATACTGTTTCAGTCTTTCTGCTTAATAATTTCATGTTTTAGTTCAATACTACTTGCAGTTTCTTTGTAAATATTTATAAAACATTATTAGTAATTTCTGAAATTAGAAAGAGTGAAAATTTTCATCAATATTTTTTCAGTGTACATGATTTATAGTTGTAGTTAAAATATGTAAAGAGAAGTAGTGTTGCGATGTTATTGACTTCAATACAGTTGACTGAAATGAAGAAGCTACCAGTAGTCATTTGATCTTGAGTTTATATCACATAAATCCATCTATAATAAACCAGCCTTCATGCAAAGCCTCTCATTATCTGATGACATTGATGGATCTCCTTGATTTGAAGCTCATTAGGCAAAAGCAAAAGACATGATGGATGAGCATGACAAGCCAAGTAAACTCATTGGTTGATGTAAACCAGGGATATTCAATTAAAAGCTTTCAAAAGCTCCAGTCTCTATAGTTCCTTTCTCAGTGGACAATACTTTTCCATTTGGAGTAGTTATAAACTTTGAATTTTTAACTTAAAAAAAAATCCTAAAAACAGTCAAAATAGCATCAAAGATGAGGATATTGGGCCTGAGAGACAAAGCAGTGGAGTCTGAGAATTTTCATGCAAAAAAATTAAATAGTTCATCATTTGAGCCCAACTGGATATGAATATTAGAAGGTAAGATCAGATGTTTTATAAGGCTATTATTATTTTTACATTTAGATGTCAGAAGGCCATGTGACAGAAAATATACTGTATCAGGGTTTTTTGGACCTTGAAGTCTGAACCATTTTTATAAATTGCTTAAAATAAGTATCCGCTAAAAACAAAGTACATTATAATCAAAACACTCTCATTATGAACAGAATTTTGTCTTTCCTTGTCATCGACAAATACCTTTCATAATTATAACATTGCTTATTATGAAATGTTCCTGACATGCTGTTTAATAATATTAAATGTCGATGGAAAAAACTAACCTGAATGGTCTGATCAAAATAATTATATTTGCTGCATTCTCATTTTTTGCAGAGTTTTAGCTAAAGTATCCGTCTCTGCTGCTGCTTCTAAAATAACTGCATCATCTGCAGTAGTGCTGGGTGGTGTACTGGTTCAAATGGTAAACTGGTTTGAATTAGGCACACGATATGAATTAACAAGTGGTTAAGCAATGTAGACAGCATTGTGAATTGAGAGGGGATCCCTTTTAACTGCATGCACTTCTGACTAATGTTTGGAGAACTTCTAGAACTATTAATAACACGCACCTAACTGTGATACAGGGTTTTGAAATCAAACCGCCCAACACTAATCTGCAGATTATAATGTGGCTTTTTAAGCATCTTTAGCAGGAGACAGAAGTATTGAGCACAGAGCAGAAAGGGGGAATATAAAAATCATCACCATAAACGAGTCTAAGCGCTCGTGGAGTCTACATCTCTGCTGTTTTGACAAACTGTAGAAACTGTAGAACGGTGTTGCCAATGTTATTATGTCTCGCGGCCCGGTTAGAACAGCCCGATCTCACGGCAATTCGTACATATTTTACGAGGTGGCTAATTCGTACTACCTCACTCGTACAAATTCATACGATTTTTGCTAAATCGTACGTATATTACGAGTTGCCAATTCGTATGAATTTTGCCCCTAAACCTACCCGTCACTGGGGTTTAGACAAATCGTACTAAATCGTACGAGTGAGGTCGTACGAATTCGTATGAATTAGCCACCTCGTAAAATATGTACGAATTGCCGTTTGCCGTGAGATAGCGTTGGTTAGAACCAAGCCCAATTTCAACTGCCCTACTTGTGCACTCACATGACGTCATTAATGAAATCGCTGCAGCCAAATGAGTATGTTTGTGATGCCCTTTCCTTTTCATTTAATATTATTAGCTTTATAATTTGATTTATATGTTACAGAATGACTGAACAACAATGTGTTTTGGAGGGATCCAGGGATCTGGTGGATTCCAGCATGCCCTACATTGGTGGTTGTATGCACAATAATCCTTACCACTTGCATATCAAATGCAATATCTATTTTACAACAGTATACACTTGCTGAATTATACCGCCCTACCTAAAAATTGGTATGTTCTCTATATATTTAACAAATAATGCAGGCCACATGATGATGCAAGAACTGCATAAAAATAAGCAAAATTAAATGAAAGGGCATCACAAACACATTAAATTATTTTGGCTGCACTGATGTCATCAAATAATGTCATACGTGTGTCTGTGTCACGGTGCACACAGCAGGGAGGAACAAGGACACACAGACGAGGACGTAAACTCAAATAATAGTCTTTAATGCAGACAAAGCAAGACTGACAGACAGAAACACCGGGGAGTAACGAGTAGACCAGATGACACAAAACTGAACAGACAGGACTATAAATACACAGGTAAATCATAGATAACGAGACAAACACAGCTGGACACGAATTAACTAATGATCACACTTAACAAGGACAGGAAACAAACCAAATATGGACACAAGAGGCAGGAACACATGACACACACAACAGAACCCTGACATAAATCCCCCCTCCTGGAAGGTGTGTCCCACGCCGTAACAGTTCCACTGGGGAGGGGGGAGGGGGGGTGCTCTGGAGGCCCCTCAGGACAGACACGGACAGGAACACAGGACGGGGACCTCCAGAGCGGAACAGATAATGGAGGCCATGGCGGAGCTGGGAGCTCTGGAGGCCATGGCAGGTGGTCTTTCATGGCCGTGGCCTCGTCCCTCGGCCAGGCCACTCCAGCCGGAACCCTTCTACCCCCCCAAATTTCCCTGGGGAAGTTAGGGGGTATCAGGAGCCCTCCAGGGCTAGACACAGACACAGGACAGGTCAGGCCTCCGGGGCTAAACACACAGGACAAGACAGTCCCCCAGGAACAGGAAGCCCCCCTGGGCTAGCTCGGAAGCGGAGGCTTCTTCTGGGCATGACCAGGAGTCAGGGGCCCTCACAGGGTCCCTCAGCAACCGCCTCCACTTCCGCGACAAGGGGGCAGGCGGCTGGAAATGGCCTCTGCGGCCACTACAAGAAGGGCCGCCTGCCCCAGACCAGTCTGCATGGATAAGACCGACAAGATACATTAAAACTGTTCCTGAGGGCAAGACAAGACTTAAAAAACATGACTCTGGGGACATGGCACGGCACTCCTGGCCGTGATGTGGACTGGATCCACTGGACCTGAGTCAGCGGCGGGCCGGCAGCGTGATCTCCCGCGAACGGCAGGCCTGGGTGAGCCACGGACGGCGGCGACAATCTCCCGCGGACGGCAGGCTGGGTGAGCCACGGACGGCGGCGTGATCTCCCGCGAACGGCGGGCTTGGGGAGCGGCAACTCAGGAACTAGGCAACCAGCCGGCGGGCTTGGAATAGCCACAGCCGGTGGCGGATACCTCCCACGATCGGCGGGCATGAGGGCTCGCGGCCAGTGGACTCGCGGCACTCCCGCCGAACTCCCACGCCGACTTGACGCGTGCTAGGGCGGAAGGACGAGTGGCAACTTCCTTGCCACGAGACACAAAACACAGGAACAAAACAAAACATTCAAAAACAAAAAAACAAAACGAGGTGAAGGGGCGCCGCTTACTTTCGTGGGGTCTGGTCTTTTGTCACGGTGCACACAGCAGGGAGGAACAAGGACACGCACACGAGGACGTAAACTCAAATAATAGTCTTTAATGCAGACAAGGCAAGGCTGACAGACAGAAACACCGGGGAGTAACGAGTAGACCAGACAAAATCAAACTGAACAGACAGGACTATAAATACATAGGTAAATCATAAATAACGACACAAACACAGCTGGACACAAATTAACTAATGATCACACTTAACAAGGACAGGAAACAAACCAAATATGGACACAAGAGGCAGGAACACATGACACACACAACAGAACCCTGACAGTCTGTTTATAGTTGATCTGAAGCAATATTTGAGGATGCCTGATGTAAACCATGCAGATGGATCACCTTTAAGCACACATTAAGTACAACACTTTAAAAGTCAAATATGATTTATTGAGCCGCTTTATGGAGGCTTAATGCTCTAAATGAACTGGATAAACCCATCTATTGTGCAACTGAACTAGCGGCTCTCGTGCCAGATGTGTTCACTTTCACAATAATACTTGATTTAAATGAGAAGTTGTTACTGTGGGAGATGTTTCAGATGAAAAACTGTAATTCAGATGTCAAAACCTTTTTTTAAGAGTCTTCTGTCAGCCAGAGAAAGCCAGAGAAGAGAAGAAGCAGGAGACAAAGTGATGATAAAATGAGCTGAGTTTATTGAATAATCTTAGTTGTATATGTTTCAATGCTCAGGCTTCATCTGACAGCACAAATCTAACAAGTGTTATTATTATAGCACAAACCAGCAATGGAAAATTAATGCTTCACAACATCGTCCTTGAAATGGAGACATTCTCTGATCTTTTACTCATGAAGACAAATATCCACTGAAACACACAATCATAAGACTAAACTGCAATTGAAAAATAATATAAATGACTAATCAATAAATGAATCAATGAAATGAATATATAAATGATTAAAATGATTATATGATTAAATGGAAAAATAAAATGAATAAATGATAAATCCTACACAAATTAAGTATAAATGAATATTAAAGAAAGTAAAACACAAACCAAATGTATGGTTGCTCTCTAAAATAAATTTCTAAAGAAATGACTAAATAAATGCAAAATTGTATATCGTAGAATATATTATCAGCATAACAATTTGAGTCAAAAGTAAAACTTGAGAATATGATCTTAATGTTATTTACAGTAGACTGCAAAAATGATTTTCTTCCTCTGTGTTTTTAGCTTTTTAGCTTCACTTTTTTAGCTACACTTATTTAGCAAAGAGAATCAAAGTAGAAAACTTTCCACATTTTTTAATACATTTGGACATTGTCATGCTGAGAAACTGCTGATGAAATATCTTTAGATCTAAGTGATGGATTATGTTGAGTTTGGGCTCTTTTTAATGGAGAGAATCTGATTTCCACAATCTGAACATGTTTTATGACGTTACAAGCAAAACCTGACAAATTGTTGTATTCTACTGCATGAGACCTTTCAAGTGATATATGACACATGACTGTCTGAGCTGAGTGATGCTTTTGTACTATGTACTGTACGTTTTATAAATTATGAAAACATGTTTTTCTTATTTATCATCAAATAACTCAGCACTACTATATATATATTAAATGTAAAGTTCAGACTCTAAGCTTTCAAATGAAACCTGTTTGGCGTTGATCAAGGCAGTAGTTTTGAAATATGATTAGTACATTTTTCATCACTAGGTGGCACCTGTCGGCGATACACTCCGGTTTAGAGGGACTCAACTCGCACTTGTTAAGATTTGATCAAATTACACTAGAAAGCTGAGTTTCTAAGCTTTAAAATGAGACCTATTTTGTGTTATTCCTTTTAGTGGTTGCTTAGTAATTAGATTATGAATATTTTCGTAAAATGCATGCTAATAGTGAGAATTATTTTTCCTATAAGAGCATGTGTGCACACTCCAGTCTCTTCCACTTCCAGCTGTTTGTAGCTGTACAAAACAGCTTGTTTTGCTGCGTGATATTGCAAACTGGTGTGTCTTACCATGTTATTTTAATGCATTATCTTAATTCCGAACACACTGGTTTGTAGTGCACATAGATTTACCGTTTACTGCACGTTGTTATTCTTCTCGCTATTTCCCCACAGCGCCTAATGAACCGGAAGTCTTGCCCATTCACAGAAAACGGCTTGCTTCCATGTTGGAAAAATAAGGTAGATAAAGTGTTACCAAAATATTTAGGTACTTGTCGTGGAAAACAAGAGGAAAAGTACAGAGGAAGAAAATAATTTTTTGCAGTGATGGGTTTTCATTAGTAGGAATTGTTAATATAACTGCAAATTTCAGCATGTAATTGCATGACGTGCTCACGTGATATTCTGAGTCATTTCAGTCTTCTAATCAATTGCACAGCATATCAAAGAAAATAAAAACATGTAAGAAAAATTGCTGTACTTAATGGATGTAAGCTATTTTTTGGCCTGATATCTTGAAAGATTTATACCAAGAAATACCAAACTCTTATATTTATATTCCATCATTATTTTATAATTTACTATGCATTGACTGTATTCATTAAATGTGATGGTGTTAAAGGTCTATAATTTATTATGAATGCCTTTTCCTTAAAGATTGATGAATGTTTGGACAAGTTATCACATGTATTAGAGTTTAGCGTTGTATTGGATGTAACACCTCACATTCCGTCTCGTGTGTGTGTTCTTGTGTTTTCTGCCGCTGGAAGATCTTCTCGTCAGGTTGGACGCTCCATGTTATGCTGGATCTGATTTTCATGTCCTGATCCGAGAGGATCTGCTTCATCTAGAGACCAGATTACATCAGTCATTAGTGAACGAGATCAATCTACTGCCGTTTAGACGTCAGTAAATAAAACTATTTAAAAAAATAATAATAATAATAATAATTTAGTATTTTTTACTGTTTTTTTCAGTAAAACTAAAATGCAAACATTCTTAGATCAATATATATTGAAACAACGGAAGATAAGAACCAAATCTGTGTCCCTGGAGCACAAAAGCAGTCATAAGTAACACAGGTATATTTGTAGCAATAGACAACAATACATTGTATGAGTCAAAATTATTGATTTTTTTTATGCCAAAAATCATTAGGATATTAAGATCATGTTCCATGAAGATATTTAGTAAATTTTCTACCGTAAATATATTAAAACTTAATTTTTGATTAGTAATATGCATTGCTAAGAACTTCATTTGAACAACTTTAAAGATGATTTTCTCAATATTTAGATTTTTTTGCACCCTCAGATTCCAGATTTACAAATATTGTTCTATCATAACAAACCATACATCAATGGAAAGCGTATTTATTCAACTTTCAGATGATGCATAAATCTCAATTTCGGAAAATTGACCCTTATGACTGGTTTTGTGGTCCAGGGTCACATATATCAAAACGTTTTTTTGTTTGTTTGTTTTGATTTGTTTTGTTTTTGTAAGGAAAAATATCTTTCAGTGGAAAGCTAGGTTCAATTCAAAGGAATTTAGCTGATTTTTCTGAGCCCATTGACAGTGTTTTGTTTTTCTAGTTTTATGCAAAAATTCACATATTTTCACATTTTAAGTCATTTTGCTTCTGATTTAATGATGTTTAGAAACATACAAACATGCAAGTGACACAAAATTAAAATAGAAATGGATCAAATAAAACCAATTCAGAATAGTATAAAATTACTATTCTCCATATTAAACTATGATAGCATATTAATGATATTAAAATGACATGCAGAATCGTCTCACCTTCTTCTCTATGGCCTCCATCACTGCGGATTCGTCCAGACGTCCGTCTGATTTGAATGTGAATCTCACTCGCTGTATTTTCTTGTATCCGAGGCAGTAGAAAGGCAGTGCAGTCGAGCAGGTGTCTGCAGTCATCAGTCCTTCAGTATCGGCTCTCACACACTCGTTTCCATTCACGTTATCAGGCTGCCCAGACTCCCATTTCACAGAGGACCACGATACACTGGTGTTATCTGACCACTGCCATTGAGGTGGGATCTTGTACAGGCCGATCCAGGCATCGTTGAGGTTCTGTGAAGAAAGCACGTTTGCGAGGAACGTGTTCTCTGTGTCGTCTGTAATGGCAGCCAGGTCTACGTAGTGTGTTCTGCAGTGCCTCTGAGCATCAGTCCAGTTCATGCCTGTTTCAATGTGCTTAAACTTGTCCTGAAGTGTGCTCTGATTGTCTGTAAGGAGTAGATTGCACAGAGAAATATTCTTGAAAATGTGAACTGCCATACAAAATTAACTATGTGTATAATTTTGTTCATAGAAAATATGGACAAACTCATCCTCAAAAAATGGCTTGGACATGCTGCTATCTACACATTGCAAGTAAATGCAAACCAATAGATCTGCCACTTGTTCTTTGTACGTATGTGTTACTTTGTATTGGATAATTGCACTGTTTATACAATAATAGTAAATCAATAATACAGTTTTAATAGTATCAGTTCAGTTTTACTCTGTATGGAGCACTGAGAAATGCTTATATGTTTATGCTGAAAACACGCAACTCATTTGTTACTGCAATATCTTTAATAAAACTGTTTTTAATTCTGTTATCCTCTGAAACTGCTTATTTGTCACCTGTGGTATCGATCGTATCTTGCTCTAAGGATTTATTATTTATTTTTTGCTGGAAAATACGATTTAAGAATTTATTGGTTTCAGTGCCAAACAATGATTAACGTCCTCAGTATTTTTGTCTTGTCTCCATCACAAATAAACATCCTTGTATCAAGATACTGGACATTTACTGGAGATGCAAAATTATTTAAGTTTAAAATTTAAATTTAAGTGGGTTTTGCTTAAAAATAAGAGATAATAGAGACGTGTCTTAAATCTTATGATATCTTAAGTCATTTTGCTTCTCAAGTAAATGTATCTTGATTTAAGACTGTTTAGATATTTGTACTGGAAAACAAGACAAAATACTAAGTACATCTTTATTTTTCTCTGTGAGTATGAATTTTATGAATTGTATGTTTGTTTGTTTTTTAACTCAAATCAAAGAGATCTATGAGTATTGTATAGTTTCTTACCAGTTTGGCAGAAGAAGTTGTCTTGTTGAGTACAGGATCTGTCTCCCCATCGTCCGTTCTTGTATACAGCCCCACAGGCCTCATTTGTGTCGGACAAGTCTGGCTGAGAGGAATCCCACTTCGCATTGCTCATCGGTGTGTGTTGATACGACCAACGCCAAATGACTCTGTAGAAGCCGATCCAGGCGTCAGATTGAAAGTTCACAGCATCTGCTGCCTCCTTTAGTTTGGCTCGGTCTTCATCGCTCTGAACCGTCGCCAGATCCATGTGTTTCTCTCTGCAGTACGATTGTGCTTCTGTCCAGGTCTTTGGCTCGTCGATCAGGACAAATCGATCCAGGTCACATGAAGCCTTCGACAGGATTCCTGCTGCAGGAAAATCAATGGTGTTAAGTTGATCTAAACCTCTGATCTGACATCAGTTTCTGTCACTAACACTCACCGAGAAAAACTACGAGTTGAATCTTGTTCTGCATCATCTTGTCTTCACAGGTTTGTTCACTGAAAGAAATAAATGACAAGAATACGACATGCTGGTTAGTTTTCTGATATTGAAAGTGTAGTAGTTTTCTCTATAGTCAAGGGGATTTATTGGAAATGAGCAGCAAGCAGACATGGTTACAAAATGTGTTATTGCAGAACGAATCAGTGAATGCAAAACCCACCCTCAGACATAACCCCCTTAATCAACCAATATAAGACAAAAATAAGAATGGGTAGAATGTCAAAATTATTGGAAATAAATACTGTGGTTGGAAAAGATGCATTTGCCCTTTTAAATCAAGACACGACTAAAGCCGGGCTCACACTGTGCGATTTTTTTTAAAGTCCTTTAGGATTGTACTCGTCAGACTGTACGAACATGATGATCATGTCACACAGTGGGATCTCAGTTGTCATTAATGTCAGACTATACGACAGTCAAGACGAGTTAAAAATGGGTGCGTGCAAGAAAACTTGTCCGGACACGTCCAGTGACTGCGAACTGCATTACACGCGGGACCGAAATGTTGGCTATCATGAAAAGTATATGAACGGCGGCAATACCGGCGTATTTAAGAAGAATAGTGTGTGCAGCTCTACACACCCACATGAAAACAGCGGCGCAACCAGTGTTTATATAGAAAAGGCAACGTATCAGATGAATTCCGTGAGCGCCGGAGTTTATGGCTGATAGAATAATTCTCCAGCATTAATTCTGCTCATAGCTTGTCTTGAGAAACAGAGACAGTTTGACATTCATCGTAGGGGTCGTCACACTGCAGGACTGTGCGCCAAATCTTCTGACTCTGCCAGAATTTCGTCGGAGGTGAAATTTGATCTCAACAGCCATTAATCGGCTGTCGGTGAACATGTCAAACCAGCGATCAAAGACTACAGATTTTAGCCTAGGATTATAGGAATCTTTTAAGATTTTCAAAATTTGTCTCAGACGACCAAATCGTGGCCAAAATCGCACAGTGTGAGCCGGGCTTAAGTTGTATGCACAAGGTGTTGGAAAGGCCATACTTGACTGACTCATGGCATTTATTGAAGGGTGAAGAAGCACCAAAATGTCAATACTGTAGTCCAAACTTTATCTATCAAACATACACTTTTGGTCTGTACAATTTATAATGTTATGAGACAGCGATTTTTAAACAGGACAAACTTTAAAGGACTTGTGTACCCAGAAAAACCTTTTATGATTTTTATCCCAAGTACATTTAATGAATGTTATAGAATTCTGCTTAATCTTGTCTTTTTGTCTAAAATGAATACAACCAACATCTATATTCAAGGTTTTTAGACACTTTCAGGCATTGTTCATACATTTCATATGCTGACATGTTCACAAAGGTTGTTTAATATGACAAAATTCACCAGTTTTCCCAACAAAAGTATTTTTAATGGTCAAGTACACTGTAAATAATGATGGCAATGTGTTTTTTCATTAGTTTAATAATTTCAACTTCATTTTTGTAAGTTACATGAGATTTGACTTTATTTTTTTAAAGTTAGTTTAATATAAATGAAGTTGTACTTACTTGTACAACCAATTTGATTATACTTATTTAAGTATAATAAGTTTTAAAGTTGAAGTAGGTGAAAATTTTTTACAGCCATAGAAATCACAACAAACCCCAATTTACCTGCTCTGGAGCAACTGAAGCTTGGTCTTCTCACCAGAATATCAAGTGTCTTCTCTCAACAAACTTGTCTTTTACTATCTACCCAACTCTTTATACATTACATTATACAAAATTTTTGTCTTGTAATGTATGTAAGATGCTGAGACTGATTTACATTCTGATTTTGCTGCAATATGAGGCTCTTTATTCAAATAGGCTAATATGGTCATACTTCCTGGTTCTAGAACTCTAGCTGCTGCATTTTGAACCAGCTGGAGTTTGTTTATTAAGCGCACTGAACAACCACCCAATAAAGCAATACAATAATCTAACCTTGAGGTCATGAACACATGAATTAACATTTCTGCATTTGCCATTGAGAGCATAGGTCTTAATATAGATATGTTTTTGAGATGGAAAAAATGCGTTTTTACAAATGCTAGAAACATGGCTTTCGAAGGAAAGATTGCTATCAAATAGCACACCTAGGTTCCTGACTGATGAGGAAGAATTCACAGAGCAGCCCTTGAGTGTTAGATAGTGGTTATTAGGTGCAGAGGTTTTTGGTCCAATAATTACCAACTGTTTTTTTCAGAATTTAGCAGCAAGAAATTACTAGTTATCCATTTTTTATATATAAACTATGCATTCCGTTAGATTTGCAAATTGGTATGTTTCATCGGGCCGCGAAGAAATATAGAGTGGAGTATCATCAGCATAACAGTAAAAACGAATGCCATGTTTCCAGATGATATCTTCCAAGGGTAACATGAAAAGTGTGAAAAGTAACAGTCCTAGTACTGAGCCTTGAGGTACTCCATACTGCACTTAAGAGATAAGATAAGATTATTTTTATTTGTCACATACACAATTACATAGAGAGTATATAACCAGTAGTGAAATGTATTCTCTGCATTTAACCCATCCTAAGTGAACACACACCCGGAGCAGTGGGCAGCCATGTTACAGCGCCCGGGGAGCAGTTAGGGGTTCGGTGCCTTGCTCAAGGACACCTCAGTCGTGGTATTGAAGGTGGATACTCCCCCCACCAACAATCCCTGCCAAACCTGAGATTCAAACCCACAACCTTCCGCTTACAAGTCCGACTCGCTATCCATTAGGCCACGACTGCACTTGTGATCAAAATGATACCTCTTCATTCACTGCCATTAATTGGTGGCAGTCAGATAAGTACGATTTGAACCATGCTAATGCACTTCCACTAATGCCAACATAATTTTCTAGACTGGAAAACTGGGTCGGGGCTTTCTGGGATGGTTCTCAATTGGTTCAGGTCATACTTAGAAGGGAGAGGTTATTATGTGAGAATAGGAGAGAATAAGTCTAAGTGGACATCCATGACATGAGTAGTCCCACAAGGATCAGTTCTAGCCTGTATATGCTCCCACTAAGTAAAATAATGAGAAAGAACCAAATTGCCTATCACAGCTATGCTGATGATACCCAGATTTATCCAGCCTTATCTCCAAATGACTATAGCCCCATTGACTCCCTCTGCCAATGCATTGATGAAATTAACAGTTGGATGTGCCAGAACTTTCTTCAGTTAAACAAGGAGAAAACTGAAGTCATTGCATTTGGAAACAAAGATGAAGTTCTCAAGGTGAATGCATACCTTGACTCTAGGGGTCAAACAACTAAAAATCAAGTCAAGAATCTTGGTGTGAATCTGGAGACAGACCTTAGTTTCAGTAGTCGTGTCAAAGCAGTAACTAAATCAGCATACAATCATCTCAAAAACATTGCAAGAATTAGATGTTTTGTTTCCAGACTTGTCAAGTCAAGACTTGGAGAAACTTGTTCATGCCTTTATCACCAGCAGGGTGGATTATTGTAATGGTCTCCTCACCGGCCTTCCAAAGAAGACCATTAGACAGCTGCAGCTCATCCAGAACGCTGCTGCCAGGATTCTGACTAGAACCAGAAAATCTGAGCATATCACACCAGTCCTCAGGTCCTTACACTACTTTTACTCATTTATAAATCACTCAATGGCACAGGACCTGAATACATTGCAGATATGCTCACTGAATATAAACCTAACAGACCACTCAGATCATTAGGATTGAGTCATCTGTATTTTAATTTTTATTGCAGCAATACGCTCCAAAAAAGTTAGTACAGAGGCAAAATACAAGTCAAAAGGTTTCAGAAAATATTCAAATTAAACCGTTTTGAAAAAAATCGACAATAAACAGGTACATTTCTAATAGGTGAGGGGATCATGATTGGGTATAAAAGGAGCATCTCAGTCTTTGCCAGCAAAGCCAACTTTGTGCCTAAATTGAATGCGAGAAGTGTCAAACAAATCAAAAATCACATTTTTCAATGCAAAATGTAGCAAAGAATTTAGGTCTTTCACCAAGTACCATACATAATATTGTGAAAAGATTGAGGGAATCCAGAGAAATCTCAGTATGTGTGGGGTAAGACAGGACCTCTCAGTTGAATGTGCTTGACCTTTGAGGCCTCAGATGGCATTGCATAAGAAACGGTCATGCTGCAGTGTTAAATATCAAGCATAGCATTAGTTCTGGCAGGTCATGTTAGTCAAGCTTGCATCAGCTGACTCTCAGCTGATCCCCATCTACCTATAGGAAGATGACACCTACCTAAGCATCCATATATAAGGTCCCTCGGTATTATCAGCAGTTTTCGCATTGCTCAATAGCTAATTACCCTCCTCCATCCCCAACTCCTCCTCTGATAGTCAGGATCCAGCTTCTGATTCTCCTTTGAATCAGACTAATTCTAAAATGTGTACATAAAATGACTGAACTTTAATGATATCTGCAATACTTTCGGTGGTTCTGTTCTGTTTACCCTGGGGGGTTATCGCTGCTCTCCCTGCTTTTATCCATGCTAGGCTGCATGGATGCACAGGGAGTTCTTGCCCAGAACAGAACCATACCGCCAATCCAAACTGTATGCTAATTGTCAATTATCTTTGACGATAGTGGTCCTGACAAAAATAGCCACATGTGCTCAAAAGTACTGCAGAAAACCACTGTCATTTACCACAGTCTGCCGCTGCATCAAGAAATGCAACTTGAATATCTGTTACTCTAGGAGAACACTATACATCAATCCTATGCAGCGATGCTGCCGGGTTCTCTGGGCCAGGGCTCATCTCAGATAGTCAAAAACACAGTGGAAATGTGTGCTGTACTCAGATGAGCCCATTG